>OW240923.1:116818335-116832394 GCA_933207985.1 Pelobates cultripes
AAGTTGCATGTCAGGTTAGTCGCGAGGACTGAGTCGGTAGCCATTTAATGGCGAAGGCTACTTGTGGAGCCTTTGCGGGTGGTATCGAGTTGTTCACAGATACCTCTGGGAACATAGATTCCGGGGCATACCTGGAAGGCAGGTGGTGCGCAGAGCGGTGGTGGGAGGCATGAAAGGTAAGTCCTCTTATTCGAAGTTGGCATCTTTTGAGTTATTTCCATTGGGAGTGGCTGTGGCTCTAAAAGGTGAAGGATTAAGGGATGAAAAGTCATAATTCACGCACAATACGGCAGGGTTCATGTGGTTTACCATCCAGCCGGGTCCTCGGTTCAGGAGGTACGCCGATGGCGACGATTCGTATCACTGTTCAGGTATCGGGTGCAGGCACGCCACGTGCCTGGTTGGCGGAAGGTAGGGGCTGGTTACTTGGCTTGCGCAAAAGGGGACAAGCTGCGAATGGCGGCCCCAGGGGGCGCGGGAGGAGGGACTGTCCAGTCTGGAGGAAATGTGGCAGCTCGAGACGCCATGCTTGGAGGATCGATACAGAATCCTATGGCACCGGGCACAGGGTGCCTATGTGAACGTTTGAGATATGTGGGACAAGGTGGTTGGTTTCACTGTGGGGGCCCAGTCAAAGGAGGGGCGAAGGGATACGTTGCTGTGGTTCCTAAGCCGTTTGTTCATTCAGCGTTAGCTCCATCAGCAATGGACAGGATCATGGTGGCATTGTCGTTAGGGTTTAAACTGACTGATTGGGAGGAAGTGACGGAACGGTGTCACGTCCGTCAGGCATCGCGGGCCTTACGGAGAGGTATGAAATATGTCGGTGCCGGGCGGCGGGTTTCCTTGGGTAACGCAACGCCTGGTGGTGTATTACTCTACTTTTGCAGTGAGTTTGCTTGCGGTGGCCTTCTCGGAGGCTTGGGGCAATTTGGATTGGGGAACTGGTGAGTGCCTTCGGGCAGGTGTTGGGGAGTTCTACACTCGGTTGTCGAACCTTAGTCGGTTAAGGTAACGATTCAGTAGGGTTGTTCAAGAACGAATGTGTCTGGTAAAGGAGGTTTGGTAAAGCTATATTCCCTGCCGGGGTCAGGGGTACGCCCGGTGTTAAGCGCATCATGCTACTTGGAACTTTGCCCGGACATCCCGGGTGGCTTACTGGTAAAAGGGGACAGATCGGTGCTGTCACGATTCAATTCCCGCAGGTGTTTGTTCGAAGGGGTTTGACAATGTTGGGTTTGGTTCCCTGGCACTTTGGGACCCATTCTTCCCAGGTGATGGCGGTAACAGAGGCACCCCACCTGGTTTTAAGTGAGGACCTAGGAAAACGTTTAGGCTGGTGGGAGTCAGTACGGTTTAAGTCCTGTTTCAGGCCAGTCTATTTGGTTTAATGGCTATGGACGTATGGGTTTGTGTTTGGGGCTATGCCTTGTCGCTAATTACTTTCGTTTCAGGTTTGGTGACATGGTTGGTGGGTCATTCTTATATCTAAGGGGCACAGATGGGAGCCGCGTTTCAGTTCAAACGTAACTGGGCTTTCCTTTGAAATTGGTGGAGCAGGAGTGGTTTTGTTTTTCGGGGATTTTGGTGGCAAGACATTAGGGGAGACATTTTTCCGGGAGGTAACAAGGGGTACTGTCCAGGACATTCTGGATATTGGCATGGTCCCGGAAAAGGAATTGATCAGGTGGAGGCAGAGGGAGGTGGACCAGCTATGGGAGCTGGCCACGGGTGTGGTGGTGGTGCGGTCCGAGATGGTTCCTTGGTTACATTGGAGACATACTACGTACCCGGCCGTGGAAGCTCGGTGTCGAGGACGACTTAATAAAAAATTGATGGCGGTATTTCTCAGATGTGGGGGCATTGTAACAGTGAGACACAACGAATTGGGAGGAAAGCTCCCTGGGTACTCCAGGTGGGATGGGGTACATTTTCGGATGTAAATTGTTTAAATTGGGCCTTCAGAAAATTGGGCCTTCAGGAAGGCATTCAACAGGCCTTATTCCGGTGTGGTGGGGGTCGCTCAGGAGCTTTAGGTGTCAAGTCCTGAGCTGTGGCGGGGAATGGCCTGGTTAAATCGGAGGGTAGATGGAGTAGAAAGTGGGCATCCTGAGGTTTAGTGTGGATTGGGCAGTGCTGCACGTGGTTGGTAGGTTCGAGCCCGTCGGTGGCTCCGAACCTGGGGGTGTGGTGGTGTCTTGGTACACCCTACACTGGAACTGGTGGGTAGCGGTGTCTTGGTACACCCCTACAATGGATATGGTGGGTAGCGGTGTCTTGGTACACCCCTACAATGGATATGGTGGGTAGCGGTGTCTCGTATCTCGGTACACCCCTACAATTTAACCTGGTGGAAATGTGGTCAAATTGGACGGCCAGTTTCTGTGTTAACATGTTATTTAGATTATCTATTGTTATTATTGTGGGGTCATTGCTAGGGGTATGTTATGTATATGGGGGAGGTTAACATTATTAAGATTTGTTGGCAATGACCCCATTTGTTATTCCTTAATTATTTATTAATAATTTAATAAAGCTGTGGACAAATTATTTCCAACAGTATAACCTGTGTCCGTGTTTTAATGGGGATTTGGGTAAGGTTTGCGCATATGCCGGCAAATCCGACTGTGCGCCTGTCATGTAGCCCATGGATCAGTGCAGCTAAGAGGAATAGGTCTTGACAGAGCCAGGAGGTAGGCATAGCAGCCACAGGAATTTAGTGACAGCTAGCATGCTGGGTAGGGCGGAGCCATAAGGGGAGTATTTATACCAGCCATTATATGAAGTGGCCATTTTAACTGAACCTAAGCTTACCTGTCAGTTGTCCCTCCCACCCTCCCTGTATTTGGTTAGGTTAGTTGATTTCCCGTTTTTTCACAGCGGCGGGGAATGGCCTGTTTAAATCGGAGGGTAGATGGAGGAGAAAGTGGGCATCCTGAGGTTTAGTGTGGATTGGGCAGTGTTGCACGTGGTTGGTAGGTTCGAGCCCGTCGGTGGCTCCGAACCTGGGGGTGTGGTGGTGACTTGGTACTCCCTACACTGGAACTGGTGGGTAGCGGTGTCTTGGTACACCCCTACAATGGATATAGTGGGTGGCGGTGTCTTGGTACACCCCTACAATGGATATGGTGGGTAGCGGTGTCTCGGTACACCCCTACAATTTAACCTGGTGGAAATGTGGTCAAATTGGACGGCCAGTTTCTGTGTTAACATGTTATTTAGATTGTTATCTATTGTTATTATTGTGGGGTCATTGCTAGGGGTATGTTATGTATATGGGGGAGGTTAATATTATTAAGATTTGTTGGCAATGACCCCATTTGTTATTCCTTAATTATTTATTAATAATTTAATAAAGCTGTGGACAAATTATTTCCAACAGTATAACCTGTGTCCGTGTTTTAATGGGGGTTTGGGTAAGGTTAGCGCATATGCCGGCAAATCCGACTGTGCGCCTGTCAAGCCTATTTAGACAGATATGTCTGGATTGTTGTAAAACCTAAAATGGCACTGTCATTTTTGCCTTCTTCATTTTCCTTTCTTGCTGCCCAGTGTATCCTTATATTTATACTTCCCTCTCCTATATTGTCACTTATCTTTATTTATACTTATTATCTCTTCTTCTGCGCACTGAGTCTCAAAATGTGGGCAATGTCTGAAGTTTGCCATTCTATTGATTTTTATTTTTACTAATGGAGTGTGGGAAAATTACCTTGGTAACTAAAAAGGAAACATGCTTAAGCCATGCCTGTCGTCAAAAGTTTACAAAGATCACAGCCTCTATCAGAAAGAGTAGTCCCTACATTTATTTAATGTATTAACCCCTTAAGGACGGAGCCAAATGCACACGTTGTGAACGAAACAAAATGTAAACAAAACCTGGCATTTGCGCTATATGTCTGTCCAACCGTAATTCACCTCTTTCATATTAAATGCACCCACCCTTATTATATATAATTTTATTCAGGGGAAACAGGGCTTTCATTTAATATCAAATATTTAGCTATGAAACATAGTTTAATATGAAAAAAATGGGAGAAAATATATATTTTTTTTTTTTTTAGTTCTACATGACATTTTAACTGTCAATGTCATAATACTGTTTGCTTTTACTGCAATAAAATACACATATTTGTATTCAGCAAAGTCTCACGTGTAAAACAGTACCCCCTATGTACAGGTTTTATGGCGTTTTGGGAAGTTACAGGGTCAAATATAGCACGTTACATTTGAAATTGAAATTCGCCAGATTGGTTACGTTGCCTTTGAGACTATAGTAGCCAGGAATGAAATTTACACCCATAATGGCATACCATTTGTAATAGTAGACAACCCAAGGTATTGCAAATGGGGTATGTCCAGTCTTTTTTAGTAGCCATTTGGTCACAAACACTGGCCAAAGTTAGCGTTAGTATTTGTTTGTGTGTGAAAAATGCAAAAAACGCCAATTTTGGCCAGTGTTTGTGACTAAGTGGCTACTAAAAAAGACTGGACATACCCTGTTTGCAATACCTTGGGTTGTCTACTATTGCAAATGGTATGCCATCATAGGGGTAATTTTCATTCTTGGGCTACCATAGGGTCTCAAAGGCAACATACCCAATCTGGCAAATTTTAATGTGAAAAAAATGAAACACAAGCCTTATATTTGACGCTGTAACTTTTGAAAACACCATAAAACCTGTACATGAGGGGTACTGTTGTACTCGGGAGACTTTGCTGAACACAAATATTTGTGTTTCAAAACAATAAAAAGTATCGCAGCAATAATATCGTCCATGTAAGTGCTGTTTGTGCGTGAAAAATGCAAAAAACTTCACTTTTACTGGCGATATCATCGTTGTAATACATTTTACTATTTTGAAACACTAATATTTGTGTTCAGCGAAGTCCCCAGAGTAGAACAGTACCCCCCATGTACAGGTTTTATGATGTCTTGGAAAGTTATAGGGTTAAATATAGTGCTAGCAAATTAAATTCCCTTTACTTTCGGCACGGGTTGTCAGGCAGGTCCCGCTAATTGTAATTAATTAAGATACCCAATTCTGTAAAAATATTACATAAATATATATGTAGAATTAATATATGTTATTATTATTATTATTATTTTATTATTTATATAGCGCCAACAAATTCCGTAGCGCTGTACAATGGGTGGACTAACAGACACATAATTGAGATCAGACCACTGACGTACAGGAACAGAGGGGGTTGAGGGCCCTCCTCGATGAGCTTACATGCTAGAGGGAGTGGGGTATAGTGACACAAAGGGTTAAAGTTGGAGGAATTAAATAGTTTGTTACAGAAGGGTTTATTGAGTGCTTGGTAGGTCATTTTTGACAGGTGAAGGAACGGAGTCATGGGGTGGGGGATGAGAAACCTGCTGACAGTTTAACTGATACGCTTTAATAAAGAAGTGAGTTTTCAAAGATTTTTTGAAGGAATGGAGGCTGGGTGAAAGTCTGATTGAGGAGGGAAGGGAGTTCCACAGAATAGGTGCAGCCCTGGAGAAGTCTTGAAGGCGAGCATTAGAGGTGGGGATCCGGGCAGAGGATAGGAGTAGGTCTTGGGCTGAGCGCAGGGGTCTCGTCGGGACATACTTGTGTATGAGGGAAGATAGGTAGGTTGGAGCAGCATTATGTAGGGATTTGTAAGCAAGCGCCAGAATTTTGAATTGGGCCCTATGTCTAACTGGAAGCCAATGCAGGGACTGACAGAGCGTGTGTGACATATACGTATGTGAATATATATGTATATATATATATATATATATATATATATATAATTTTTTTAAAATATTTTTATTTATATATAGGTATATATATAGTGATATATACGTATATATTTATGTATATAGATATATATATATTATTTTGTTCTACGTGTATTTTGATATAAATATATATATATATTAATATCACAATACAGTTAGAACGAAATAACATACATCTATATATTTTTTAATTATTTTTTTAAATTACTTTTTTATTTTATGTTTTTAACGTATTTACATATTTAATTTTTTTATATTATATATAAATATATATATAACAATAATTATATATATATTTAATCAGTATCAGTCTACGTATAATTTGATATTAATATATATATATATATAATATATATATATATATATTAATAGTAAAATACACCTATACAGTGTACGTGTGTGTATGTATATGCGTATATATATATATATATGTATATATATATAATATATATATATATATATGATCTAAGTATATATTATTATTTTTTTACACTTATTTAACTTGTATTTATTTTATTTTCAGTCAGCAGGTGGACCACCTGTCATTACAGGCAGTCCCCCTGCTGGCAATACAGAAGCCAGCTATCCCGGCCATGTGATTGTGAGGTCCTCGCAAGGACCTCACTCTTACATGGCCGGGGGGGACCGGAGGAGGAAGATCTGCCGCGGGGGGCTCCCCGGGTAAGTAAGGAAAGACCGGAGGGCGTGCTATTACGCCCGGCGGCGTTTAGAGCGCCTAAAATAGGGCGTAATAGTACGCCCTCCGGTCTTAAGGGGTTAAAAAACTAACGTGAGTTTCAAAAGAAATAAATAGGAAGGGGTCAAAAAGGATGAATTTTAAAAAACTCTTGCGGATTGACAGTTCGAGTATAATAATATGCAGCAAATTAACTGGATGCTTATTAAAAAAGAAGATATGGTGAGCATATATAGTCCTACCTTGAACAGTCTGCATGTTATCTTTTGCAAGGACTGGAACATTGCTGCTGTAAAATATACATATACCTTAACCCCTTAAGGACCAAACTTCTGGAATAAAAGGGAATCATGACATGTCACACATGTCATGTGTCCTTAAGGGGTTTAAAGACTTAAAAGGACATTGTAGTCACTATAACTATTTTCTTTGTGAATAGTGGCTAAGGCACAGATTACACACTCCCTTCTAGTCATATCCATTCATACTGACAATTGGTTTTCTGATTCAAAATCAGTCAGCTGACACTCTCAGCCAGTCACAGCTGCTCAGGACAATACTTCCTCATTAGCCCAAGCAACACAGAGGGGATAAGCTGCTGGGGACTCTCGTTTAGCATTAAAACATAAAAACATTAAAAAGCATGTTTAGCATTAAAAACTGTTTAACGCTGAATGGAAGTACAGTGCCAGGGGACTCCAGACACTGTGACCAGATTAACGAGATGAAGTAGATATGGTGCCTACAGTGCCCTTATAACGAGGAGGGAGGGGTGACTATTCAAATCTGGAGTGACTTGAATTGAGAATCCTACATTTATATTTTTATTTATATTTCCTGTCTAACAAAGCTTATGGGTTTCTAAATCTCATTATACACAAATGTCATTATTTATTGGTGTAAAAAAAAACCAATACATTTAAATTTCATTATGCTATAAAGAAAGAAGCACACACATTGTACATGAGTTAGATTATTTATTAAATCAATCTCGGATAAAGGCAAAAAAAAAATGGTGAAACAGGTAATATGATGAAGGATTTGGCTAAGCATGACATCAGCATTTGTTATAATTTTTATTTAGACAGGTACCTTTATGCATGATTCTATGCCTTTAGTTTCTTAGATAATAGAAAGCCAAATATAATAAAATAAAGATGTCCTAACATAATTTAATGAATATTTGAAACAACATATAGTATAACGAGATGGAAAATATTTTTTCATGCTGCTCAAGCTGTTATATAATTGTGTTTATTCCACATGCAATATTCTGATCAAGATCATACAATTAAAGAATTTAACCTTAATTATAACTTGGGAGAATGTAATTAAAAAAAAGCTGCATTAATGAAAGGATGAGGAACAAGAGATCAACAATCTGCTAAACATTTTGAATAAGACTAGAGAAGTAAAAAGTGAATGCATCAGACCTCCCCTGGCTGTTACCACAAATTAACAGCTGAACACCTTCGCTTGAGTGCATTCCCTGGGCCATTATGTCTCCCGAATGCAGGCAGTGGTACCTGGTCGTCGAACACCTGGAACTATTTTCAGCCTGGCGGAGTTTGTACCGCTGCCCGTTCAACTTCCCGACCATCAAGACAAACGACATTTGGGAGGTATCATCTGCCAAACAGGGGGAGCATTTGCTACATAGCAGTTAGTATGAGTACTCATCGGTGTTCGCACAGGAACCCCCGAAAGCCAACCGGCCCTGCTGCTCAATTCTCTGGAACTGTTTTAGGCTATCACCTCGTGGCCGGTCTGTCCTTAATTTTGCTCAACAATAACCTTTGTTCTACCGACCAGAGCTGAGTACTTTTTGGATATGTTGTGCGCTCAGATCGTGGTTCATTTGTTGTTTTTGTATTTTTTTTTTTTATATTCTTTATTTTTGTGGGTCATCATTGTGACAACAATACAGATGTGAAGACATTAAGTAAGGTGCATATCAAAATACAATGTAAACAACTGTGATTGTAACACATGGGCGTATTCAACCCTGTTTAAGTTTTATTGCTATGAAATTCCCTATTGCTGGACCAGGTGAGGCGTAACTAGTATGCCACGGGGGAACCCAAGGTGGAAAGCAACATAGGGTGTTGTGGTTTAGGGCATACACAAGTATAAAGAGAGCAGGTCGACAGCTTTCCTTGACCTACAAGTGCCTAGTCTGGCGACAATATAAAAGAGAGGGCCAGGGTTAAATGCCTGACATGCAGGTAAATGCTATTAAGAGCTAAAGGTGAGTTTGTCACATTGAGGTGTGAAGGAGGGGGGTAGTAACAGAGGCATCCATTAATCTGATAGCTTACGGAGCCAGGATGGGTATAATAGTAGTGTATACTGTAAGAACATCTAACATTATTAAACCAACATAACATAAAATAAGTAAAATATGTAAATTAGAGACAGAAGTTGGCCATCACTCCTTTCAGGTATACACATTGATTGTCTCGGATACCGCTTGTTGGGGTACGAAAAGAGTAATTCCCTCCACCAACCAGACGGGTCAAGCCACCAAGAAGACAGCCATCGCCAGTAGATCCAGTGTTGGAGAAAAGCAGGAACTTCAGATAGGTGTGACAGGTAGTGTGGCTTGCCAGCTTTGTCAACCGTGAGATGGTGTGGTCCCCATGCATGGAATTGAGTTTTCTCTCAGTAGTTGTGTGACTTTTTGAAAGGACCTCAACCATGTCAGTGTATGCTGGAGAAGTCTCTAAAAAATGTCAGCTCTGCCCCCTCGAAGGTTACCTTGAGAGATGCTGGTGGCTCCCATAAGGATTCCCCTATCAGAATCTTGTGGCAGTTTGAGTAGCACATCTCAAACTGTTCCTTGAGTAGCGTTGGCAGCTTTAGGGAGGCGAATGCAGGAATCAGTCACTAGCAGCTTGGTTTGCTTAGGTGTCAACAACGTAGTGTGGGAGTTCTGCATTGGTGATAGCCTCGTGTATCCACAGATTGCGTGCTTTAACTTTATCTTGCATATTAGCCATTTGTGCAGCGTGTTTGTAGTGCAGCATCAGTTGCCGTTTGCGCTAGCCTGGTGTCACCCACCTCTTTCTCCACTGTGACAATACAGCTAGTAAGGGTAGAAACCTCCTCTCTGACCTGCAACATATATTCTTGGAAGATGGCTCTAACGTTCAGTATTAATGCCTTTATGTCAGTTTTGGTGGATGGTGCAGAGTCCCCCATTTCTGGTTCCATCTTGGAAGGCCCAGGCCGCGCAGCTGTGCGCATAAAGACTCCGATATGTCTGGACAGGGGCGTATTAGCCGCGAGGCAAACAAGGCATTTGCCTTGGGCGGCATTTTTCAGGGGGCGGCAAAAAACGCCGCCCCCCAAATGCCCAGGGCAAATGCCTAGTTAGCCTTGCGGCTAACTGACATCCCGAGTGGGCAGGCGGCGCTGGCAGGCGGGCGGCCGGCGAGGGAGCTCTTCCCCTGAGCTGACTGCTCAGCTCCCTCGCGCACCGCAGAGTGAGGCTGGGAGCCGGAAGATGATGTCATCTTCCGGCTCCCAGCCTCACTCTGCAGCCGGCGCGCGAGGGAGCTGAGCAGTCAGCTCATAGGAAGTGCTCCCTCGCCGGCCGCCCGCCTGCCAGTGCCGCCCGCCCGACCTGCAGCCACTGGACCACCGGACCACCAGGGAGAGAGACCCCCCCCAGCACTTCCAAAGGTAAGGAGGTTGGGGGGGGGATTTAAATAAAAAAAAAAGTTAATGTGTGTGTGTGTCTGACTGTGTGTGTGTTTGTGCCTGACTCTGTGTGTGTGTGTTTGTGTCTGACTGTGTTTGTGAGTGTGTGTGTGTGTGTGTGTCTGACTGTGTTTGTGTCTGACTGTGTGTGTGTTTGTGTCTGACTGTTTGTGTCTGTGTATGTGTCTGACTGTGTGTGTATGTGTCTGACTGTGTGTGTGTTTGTGTGTGTGTGTTTGTGTCTGACTGTGTGTGTGTCTGACTGTGTGTGTGTGTTTGTGTCTGACTGTGTTTGTGAGTGTATGTGTGTGTGTGTTTGTGTCTGCCTAGGGCAGCACAAAACCAGGATACACCACTGTGTCTGGAGCCGGAGCCTGGATCTGCTCACTGCTTCTTATTTTTCTTTCCCATAGCCTTTGTTCCCTGGGCTGCTGCTTCAGACCCCGGTTTCGTGGCTGAAAACTCTGGGATATGGGTTCGGTAAAGTAGAGGCATGTTTTATGTATTTTTTTGATATTGTAAAATATGTATGCAAGTTTCTGAGTTTGTGAGATAATTGGTTATCCTGATTTGAGCTCAATTATGTTTTAAACACAAAGGCTCTTGGGAAAGAAACCCTTATAATTTTGACTGAGAAACCTCATGCTAGGGGCAATGCATAAAAGCCATGTGTGGCAGGAATAAAATCAGTTGTTCTCCCAGAACTGTATGTGTCACGGCTCCGCGGGTGGCTGTGAGGGGAGGCTGCATGCCACTTGCAGCACTTACCCTCGGTCCATCACCTGTAGGCGAGCGGCGTCCCCTCTGCGCTGCACGTCGCTCGCATCCTCCTCCTCGCCTCTCAGCGGCAGTATGTGTAACGCTGCACGCAGGGAGTCCCCGCAATTGTGTAAATGCCAGGGTCACTCACGTGACCCGGAGTTAAAGCCACAGTACCCTAATCACAGTGGGAAGTATAGATATCTCCCACGTGTGATTATTAATTCTGATTGGATGTTATCCAATCAGAATTAAGCACAGCTGTTATATACTTACCTTTCCTGTCTCTCAGTGCCCTGTTGTGGTCTTGTGATACCTGTATTGCAGTTTGCTCGTGTTTCACTCTGGTTACTGATTATTTGGCTTGTTATTTCGATTCTCCTGTATTCTCCATTCCTTTAACCTCGGCTTGTTTCTCGTTCTCCTATTTTCTGGCTCCCTTTACTTGGCTTGTCTCCTGACTATTCTTAGTGTGCTTAACCCAGCCATTCTTAGGACCGGTATAGCACCCTTCCTCTCTGTGACCTGTTAGTGTGTTAGGTTCCCAAATCGTGACATTAAAACAGGGCCACCATGGAACCTGCTGACATTCCACAGCTGTTAGTGAATCAGGAGGCTAGAATGGATGGTTTAGACCACTGTATGGATCAGTTTGCCCAGGCTTTGCAAACCATACTGGCTCGTTCTGCCCACTTGACACCTGCCATTCAAGAAGCTGTTGCTGCTGTGCCCGAACGCATTCCCGATCCAGTACCCGTTCCTGCTCACATGGTTCACATGACGCCACCACAGCGCTATAGCCGTGATCCAGCGTTGTGTCGTGGTTTCCTCAACCAAATTGATATTCATTTGGTGATGAATCCTCGTTCCTACCCCACTGATAGAGCTAAAATTGCTTTTTTAATCAACCACTTGTCCGGGAAAGCTTTAGCATGGGCTAATCCCATGTGGGAGAATATGAATATAAATATGTCCCCAATGTCCTTTGCAGATTTTTTAACAGCTTTCAAGCGTACGTTTGATCAACCCGGTAGGGTTGCTTCCGCTGGCAAAGCTCTGCTTAAGGTACGACAAGGTAATAGATCAGTAGCGGATTATACTATTGAATTCCGCACTCTAGCATCTGAAGTAGCATGGAATAATGACACCCTCTTAACAGCCTTTCAGGAGGGTTTGGCCGCTTACATATTAGATGAAATAGCGTCCAGGGAATTGCCTGTTCTCCTGGATGATTTAGTACACTATATCATTCTCATTGACAACCGTATTAGAGAGAGGTGTAGTCAAAGACGGATGAATACACAGGTGCCACCTGCTTTACCCAGTACTGCATTACTAGCATTACCTCCTCCTAATCAACCATCTCCCGAACTGGGTGCTATAGGGTTGACTGAAGCTGAAAGAGCATTTCGCAGAAGGGAGGGGTTATGCCTTTACTGTGGAAAGAGGGTGCATCTCCGAAGAGACTGTCCTAATTTGCAGGGAAGTCACAAGAGTCTTAAGAGATTGCTGCAGAACGGTCTTTATTGCAAATTAGAGAAATGTTTATTTGACCAAAAATCAGTACAATTCCTAGGGTATGTCATTTCTGAACAGGGATTCAGCATGGATCCTTCAAAATTAGAAGCCATATTGTCTTGGCCTCTTCCCCAAGGCCTTAAGGCGATACAGCGATTTATAGGCTTTGCCAATTATTATCAAAGGTTTATTAAAAACTTTTCATCAGTTATTTCTCCTATCACGAAATGGACTAAAAAGGGTTTGCACCCCAGGGTTTGGACTCCTGAAGCCGTTAAAGCCTTTGAGACTCTCAAAAAGGCATTTGCCACTGCCCC
Organism: Pelobates cultripes; assembly: GCA_933207985.1. Classification (NCBI taxonomy): domain Eukaryota; kingdom Metazoa; phylum Chordata; class Amphibia; order Anura; family Pelobatidae; genus Pelobates; species Pelobates cultripes. The sequence goes on from OW240923.1 coordinate 116,831,102, forward strand.
TGTGCTACACCATCCTAATCCTTCCCTTCCCTTTGTTATGGAAGTAGACGCTTCAGAATCAGGTGTAGGAGCCGTATTATAACAAAGACTATCGCATACCGAACCCCTCCATCCCTGTTGTTACTTTTCTAAAAGGCTGTCTGATTCGGAAAAGAATTACGACGTCGGGAACAGGGAACTATTAGCTATTGTGATGGCTTTTAAAGAATGGAGGTACTTATTAGAAGGAGCTAGACACAAAATCCTGGTTATAACTGATCATAAGAATCTCTCCTATATAGCAGATGCTAAAATGTTGTCCTCTCGTCAGGCCAGATGGTCTTTATTTCTTTCACGCTTTCAGTTCATTATCACATATAGGCCTGGATACCATAATGTCAAGGCTGAAGCTATCTCCAGACAGTACGAACCTTTGGAGTCGATTGCCCCCGCTCCTGAACCCATTGTACCTACATCTAAGATAATAGCTGCTACCCGTTTAGTTATTTTGTCTCTTTTCCTTGATGGTATCAAGACATACCAATCCCAAGCACCCTCTGAGACACCTCTTGGTAGATTATACGTGAAAGAAAAAGATAGAAAGAAATTATTAGCTTTATTTCACACTGCCAAAACTGCTGGTCATCCAGGGGTTACCAAAACATACAAGGGTCTCCTTCAACAGTTTTGGTGGCCTTCACTTAAACAAGACGTGGTAGATTATGTGCAGGCTTGTCGTGTTTGCACACAGTGTAAATCCCCTAACGTTAAACCCCCGGGGCTCCTAATGCCCCTTTCTGTACCCAAGAAACCATGGTCCCACTTATCCATGGACTTCATTGTAGATCTTTCTTCATCTGATGGACAGACTGTAATTTTAACTGTGACTGATAGGTTCTCTAAGATGGCACACTTTGTTCCCCTTAAAAAACTACCTTCTGTGGTTCAGTTGGCTCGGATATTTGGCAGGGAGGTGCATGGTATACCTAAGGATATCGTATCCGACAGGGGTCCTCAATTTGTCTCTCGGTTTTGGAGGGGCTTCTGTGCTGAGATGGGGATCTCCTTGTCGTTTACTTCTGTTACGGCACCCCCAGGCATAAAAGGGTTAAACCACCATTTAGGAGATCTTCCCCTTCCAGAGACACAGGCACAGCTACTGCAGAACACCAATCCGCCGAACAGGAAACCATATGAATGCAGTAAACAGCTGAATAGGAAAAACCATACGAATAGGTTTACATTCCTAGCAGTCAAACTGGAACAGCATACAATAAATCCCCCCAAGAACGAGACAAAGCTCTGTGCTGAGGG
>OW240923.1:116832494-117057470 GCA_933207985.1 Pelobates cultripes
ATAAATTACCCTCCCTGAGTGGTTATTGCTTTGGGAATCCCATATGTTAAATGCTGTGTTTAGTGTCTGTGAGATTGTTTACCTATCGTAAAATTTGTTACGTCTTGACAGTTGATGCTGTTATCCGCTGTATTTGTTTAAAGCATTGCCATATTGTATACCAATGTTATACCTAAATATTCACTGATTATTATCACGCATGTTACAGATTATTATTTTATTATTAGTGTCACAATAAATTATATTTTTATTAAAAAAAATATGATTTATTGTATGGAGTAAAATCCTCATAATGATCGTTCTCTAGGATCTAAGAGAATTAAAAATAGTGGGTCATTCTCGAGATATCAATTTTGATATAATAAAATTATTAAATTAATTTTTGATAATTTTTATGAAAATATTATTTTTAATACTTATCACCCCATAAATATCCCCACAATAACTCTGTAACATTCTTCTTCTGTAATATTTAACTGGACAGATTCTAAGTAAGGTTTTCTCTCTGGTAGGAACTATGGTGTTGGCTGTTTAATTGTAATATCCGGTAGAATACCTCTGTAGTGTTAGTCATATATTTATCTGGATAAGGGTATAAAGATATATGTTAGTTCTTGGAAGAGGTGACACAGGGATTAATACACAACACAAAGTTGATTTCTCTCAATGGGATACCAATTGGAAGTATTGATGGTGATAGAAAAATTATACAACCATTATTTTTTTTATTTTACAATTGCAGGGAGACTGTCTGTCAGTCTAGGCAGTCCCCCTGCAGGCAGCACTATGGACGCCTACTGCAGCCATGTAACAGCTCTTTCAGAGCGATCACATGTCCTGTGGTGGCCTAATTTGCCGAGGGGGACTGTCTGGGCTGTCAGGCAGTCCCCCCAGACCGGGAGCAACACCGATCGTCGGCAAGAGGAACTGTGGCGATTGGGTAAGTTATTTATTTGCTGCGGATGTACTAGATTTTTTTTTAGGGAATACATGACTTCAATCTATTTGAGAGGATCTGGGAATAGATTTTTCTGTCTAGATTAATTGAAGATATTGGTCTATAGTTTGATGTAATTGCCGGATCTTTCCAGGGTTTGGCAATCGGAATTTAGGATGCAATCAACATCTTTTTAGGAAACTAATTTGTATTGGAAATGTCCGAGAATGTTTTCAATAAAAGACGTGCCAATATATCAGTATCTTTTTTATAAAATAGGGCTCTTGTGAGATCTTAGGAATATCCAGGGTCTCCAGTAGTTCTTCTATTTCCTAATTTGTTTTATTGGGATCCTGTAGATTATACAAATATGGTGTATGAATCTACAAAAGCCTGGGATATGTATTTTGGGTTTTATAAACATTTATCCCTACTATTATCTTGTTTTTATTTTTTTATTTATCTTTTGAGACACTTTTTAATTTATAAGAAAGGACTTTGCTAACTGAGGTATTATTATGATACCATTTTGTTTGAAAAATATAATAGATTCATTAATGTTTTCATAGGTTTTTCCACAATTTCTCTGAATGTATCCTGAGTTACTTGAACTTTATTCAACCTTTCATTTTTAGCAAACTCAATATATAATTTGGAAATTGTAGCTTCTTTATTTTTCTTGTGTCTCAAGCCCACTTTTATTTTAAGTCCCCTTGCAAAATATTTGAGTGTACACCAGACTGTAGATACTGGGACCTCCCTATTGTCATTAATCTGTATAAAATCATCTAGTTCCAAGGCCAATTCCGAAACTTTCATTTTTAGCAAACTCAATATATAATTTGGAAATTGTAGCTTCTCTATTTTTCTTGTGTCTCAAGCCCACTTTTATTTTAAGTCCCCTTGCAAAATATTTGAGTGTACACCAGACTGTAGATACTGGGACCTCCCTATTGCCATTAATCTGTATAAAATCATCTAGTTCCAAGGCCAATTCCGAAATTTGGAAATCTCTTTCATTAAAAGACTTTAATTCAGTCTCCATCTGTTTCTAATTTTAAAAGTTAAAGAAGATTAAATATTTAGAAAAAATGGAGCATGGCCCGATAGGGCAATTGAACCAATTTTAGAATCAGGAATAGATCTATGCAGGAGTAGGTTTGATGGACATGAGAAAAATAAGTATAGTCCCTCGACCCTGGATTAAGAGTTGTCCAACAATCAAAGTGAATTTTTTAAATCAAAAATATCATTTAAATTTTGGGTGCATGATTTTGATTTTGGGTCCCAATCTTTTTTATTATTGGTACTTTTATCTAATTTCAGATTAGAAACTCAATTGAAGTCACCTCCAGTAATCAAGTTGCCAAAACCACCTTTTTAATTTTAGAAGTGCAGTCTATTAGGAAACCCACTGGGAATTTGGTGTGTAGATATTAACGAATGTAAATACCATGTCATTTAATTTAACAATAAGCACTAGAAATCTACCATCATAATCAATGTCTAAGTGAATAAATTTGAATTTGAGATTAAAAAAAAAAAAAAGTTGTCTACCCTTATATTCTTGCAGTTTCCTGCTAAATTAGTAGAATAAACTATTGGAATTTTACTAAAATGCCATAATTTAGAGAGGGAGTCTATCCAGCGGTTTCCTGAATACATGCTACATCAATCCTGTTGTCATGATTACCGATCGGCAAACTCCCTCGGAGTCATTTCCGGGTTTTGCAGATCGGACCCTGCCCATGCGTCTGATGGCAGACACTGCCGTGTTAAAGGGAAGCCATGGCTATTCCGAAATTGCTCAGTCAATTTTTTCAAAATTGTTTCTAAGTGCTGTCTGAGCTCTCTGTGATATCTACCTGTCTACCAAACATCTGATCTTCCAAACAGACTTTGCTGAACTACATACTCCCTGGACATGGAACGGACTCTGACTGTTCTACTACCTTCTCTAACAAGCTAAGTTCTTTTACTGAAAGGAATTTGCAACTTTGTCTTAAAATATCAGTTACCTGCTACCAATGAATTTGCTGCTTCGTCTTAAAACATCAGTTACCTGCTACCAAAGAATAATCTCAGCCATTAATTAAGTTAGTTCATTTTGCTCTGATATAAAATAGCATTTTATTTGTATCCTGAATTTATCCTGTACAACTCCAGCATTAAATAGCTTACTTCTGCATCTGCATTTTTTCCATATGGAAACATTGTGTAAATTAATCCAAAACAGGAACTGTATTATTTTCTCTGGATTAAACCTCTCTAAATTGCTTTTGGAATCTTGTTCTGGACTCACAAGACCTAATCAAGTAAGAACCATTTTTGTTTTTCTTAAAGTGACAGTACATATTCACAATTGTGTTCCAACTTTATTTTCTTCAGTATTACATATTGACTAAGCCCATATAATGGAACCAGCAGAAATTAACTCACAGATAACTACTTTAACCCAGAGGGTTGATATATTAACACAAGGAATGCAGGAAGTACAGAACGCTAATAAAAGGCTACTTAATTACATAAGGGAAATTCAAAACCAGGTTACTACAACCCCGCCTCTGCCTCTGCTCATCATAATTAATTTTAGGGTGTTGCCAGAAAAATTTGTAACCGCAGCTGGTTCCCTTATTTACCACTATAATGTCTTAAAGCATAGAACTTAGCAGGGCTAACCATACAGATATCTTAGCAATAATTTTATATAGTTAGTAAGAGATCCTCTATTTAACATATATTAATAATTGAGAATACAATATAAAATAAGGATTGTCTTGGAAGCAATAAAGTTTTGTCTTTTTAGATATTTATTATATAAAAAAATAAATATAGACATATAAAATCCATTACAATAAATTATAGCAGAGTTTATAAGATTAAACTAAATGCTTGCAAATATCATTAATAGATTAACATACCCTCCTGAACATGTCATCATGTCAGCCTCTCTGTCATTTTAAGATGGAGCAGCGTCTGTCTCCAAGTCTCTCCTCTGTTCCTTAACATTTAACCCCTTAACGCCGTTATGGCGTTCTATTCCCTCCCCTCATTAAATGGGCTTTAAACCCGTTGCGGCGCCATAGAACGCCGTAACGACTTTCAGCCCCAGCAGCTCCAATTTACTTACCTCAGCCGCGATCCTCTTCTGGAGGGCTGCCTGACAGCCCAGGCAGCCCTCCCCCGGCAAATCAGGCCCTTGGGGGCCATGTGATCTCTCTCAAAGAGCGATCACATGGCCCCCTATAGCTGGCTGTGGATCTGCCAGCAGGGGGACTGTCTGAAATGTCAGACAGTCGCCCTGCTGGTGGGTAGTGTAAAAAAAATAATTAGACATGTTTTAAAATAATTTAAATGTATTTATATATAAATATAAAATATATATATATTATAAATGTAATATATATACATCTTATGTATATATGTAATGTCATACGTAATGTATTTTAATATTAATATAAGTACATATATTAGTATTAAAATACACTTAGAATGACGTTACATGTATATAAGATATATATAATATATATAATACATCTATATATAGTTTATATTTATATATACACGTATAATTACAATAATAAATAAATAAGATAAAAAAATAAATAAAATATTTTAAAAAAATTAAATAAATTATATATACATATGTAATTTCATTCTAACTGTATTTTGTTATTAATATATATATATATATATATATATTGGTAACAAAATACACTTAGAATGACATTCTATATCTATCTATCTATCTATCTATCTATATATAAAATACAAATAACCACAAATATACATATATATATATATATATATATATATACAGATTACATATTTACATATACAGATTACATATACACATGTCTCTGACCCTGAGGAAGGTCCCGATCGGGGACCGAAACGTTGGTCATCATTTTTAAATATTTTCAATAAAATCTTTGATTTTAAGTCCGGAGAGCAGCCTTTTCTTGTGGAAGTTATACCTATTGGAGCTTTGGTGGTGCGCCCGGCATTTGGAATACTTCAAGCGTGAGTGCAGGGGATGTTGATAGTTTTTTTGTATTTCTAGGAGTGTGGGGCTCTACCTCCTCCCTTTTGTGCACCTGCATATAGTGCAACTGTGTTGGCACGTTAATTATATTGAGCATTTTTTAGCTCCTACAATATTTGACAATTATATTACTGTTCATTGGTCTAATCTCCTCTTGTTTTGTGATATGGAGGAATTTTTAGTACAAGCTGGTGCTTTTGTAGAACATGCAGAAACACTGCAATTTACACCTGAAGATGCATCTCACATTCTATGGGAGCAATCCAGTCAAGAGTTACCTAATTTAACTACGTCTAGAGATGTCTATTTCAAGTTATTAAGATTGCATAAAAAAAGTGTGGACTTGGACTTACATGGTTTATTTCTATCCGACTATTATAAGGCTAAAATGATTCCACGTGGGTTTAGATTACTAAATATACCAACTATTGGAAGACTTAAAGCAGCTGTATGTAGGGATTGGACACACGTTTTAAACAAAGCTTCTTTGGACCTTATGCTTATAACGATTAAAGATGTAAAAACTGATTTAACAGAGGTTAAACAGAAAATTATTGCGTTGGAGACTGAACAAGCAGTTCTATTGGCTTCAGCTGATGGAGTGAAATTGCAACAACAACTAAAAGTGGAACTTCTGAAATATAAAAATGAATTAGTGAGATTTAAAAAACAGAAGTACGAGAGGGTTCAACAAGATTACCAAGACCACCGTGTATATAGATGGTTATCGGGTGAACGCCCTCCCAGACCAAGGAGGTTCCGCAAAAGAATTATCCGACCAAAGGTTACAACTATTGATATAACCTCTGGGGAATCAGCTTCAGAGAATGAAATCCCCAATGATACAGCAACTTTTTTAGGTCACATGGAACAAGGCACAGTCACCAGGAGCAAAGTCAGGAGCGACGAAGATATAGGAATAGGAGAGGGTGCAAGGGTAAAAACAGTATTAAGGGGCAAACCCCCTCAACGGAAATAACCCCCATCTTTAACCTTTCCCATAGACAACTCAGTGAAACAGAAGTTAACATTCTTAGTAAGGGTCTATCATATGTCCCTACAAGTTTTATTAACCCCTTTAAATGGAGTACTGAGTTGTTTCAATTTGGAAGAAATATGAGGCTTAAAGAGTTTTTTCACACTATGGATAAAGACAAACCACAATCAACTTGTACGGGGTTAGAGAAATTTAAGAATAAATCTACATTTGACCCACAAACTACCAAATCTTCAATTAAAACTTTTTTGACAACAATGTCCAAGATGACACAGAATACTGGTGTCCAGCAACGTGAAAGATCACAAAATATAACTAAGAAAGAACGACAATTGATTGATAACCTAGCTAAGGACCCTTCTATAGTGATCCGCTCGGCGGATAAGGGAGGAGGTATCGTACTTATGAACTATACTGATTATGCAGATGACCTTAAACAACAATTACAGGATTTGAACACCTATTGTATGTTACCTAGGGATCCCACACTTGAAATTCAGAGGAAAATCAGTGATGTATTAGAGATGGGACTTAGGGCTGGTTATATCAGTCTTGATCTATTTCAGTTTTTGAATAAACAACATCCCCGCACTCCAATTATCTATAGTATACCCAAGATTCATAAAGATCCAGAAAGACCTCCTGGCCGTCCCATTGTTTCAGCTATTGGGGGGATTTTGGAACCCATAGCACAATGGTTAGATTTTGTTTTTAAAGGACCAGTTGAGGCACTGAGTACATGTATTGAGGATACACAAATGCTCTTGAGTAGAATTAAGTCCTTGGAGTTCCAAGGAAGGGTTCCAATATTCATTACTATGGATGTCAAGAGCCTGTACACAGTCATCCCTCATATTGGAGGTATTGAGGCGATGCGACAGGTGTTATGTGAGTCTTCGATGTACCATGGTCCACCGATAGAATTTATTCTGGAGCTTTTGTCGTTGATCCTTCATAACAATCATTTTAGATTTGAGGATCGGTGGTACTTACAAGTGGCGGGAACATCTATGGGGTCAGCCATGGCCCCTATGTATGCCAATGCGTACATGTATGCATATGAAACACAGCATATATTGACCACATATAAGAATAACATTATTGGATATTATCGTTATATAGACGACCTGTTGATCATCTGGCGAGGCTCACAAACGGAGGCACATATGATGGTGGAGGAGTTAAATTTGTTGCCAACTCCTATCAAGTTTACAGCCAATATCAGTGAGGAAAGTGTCCAATACTTGGACTTAGAACTTTCCTATGGAGACAATAGAGTCCAATACACATTATTTTCGAAACAGACTGATCGGAATACTCTTTTACACGCTAGGAGTGCACATCCCATTTCGTTGAAAAAATCTATTCCTAAAGCACAATTCCAGCGAGTCATTCGCAATAATTCTGATATAAATAAGGCTGAGTTACAATTGAAAATCATGACCCAGAAGTTTTTGAACAGAGGTTATAACATTCAGGTACTAGAAGAAGCACTGTTGAAGGCAAAATTGGCCCCGGTGCAAAAGATGGATCCTGTACAGAAAATAGTATTTCCGATGACATTTCATAATTCTTCTAATTTGATTTCAACAATTGTTAAAGACAATTGGAAAATGATTGCTACGGATGACACCCTGCCAAAGATTTTTAAAGAGACTCCGTTAATTTGCTACAGGAGAAATAAGAGTCTTAAGGACATGTTAGTACGTACAGACCCTGTGGAAAGTTATTCTAAAACAGTCAAGCACAACATACGGGGAAGCATACGATGTCTGGGGTGTATTACTTGTGGACATATGATTCCAGCAAAGAAATTCAATCACCCACATACTAATAAAATATATGATATAAGACACACTATTACTTGTAAAACCCCCTTTGTTGTATATAAATTGGTGTGTCCGTGTGGCCTCTATTACGTAGGAAAGACAGAAACACCTCTGTGTGAGAGGATTAGGGGCCACCGCTCGAGTATAAGATTAGCGTACAGGGATGGCCAGTCTGATAAGCCAGTTGCTCGGCACTTTCTTGATAAAAAACATCCCTTAGCATCCCTTAAATTTGTGGGTATTGATCATATACCCCTTCCCCGCAGGGGGGGTAATAGGGGGAAGATGTTGCTTCAGAAAGAGGCTTTTTGGATACACCAATTAAATACAATATCTCCCATGGGTCTTAATGAGAGTATCACGTATCATTCTTTTATATAGGTTTAACCAGCTTGTTACTATTGTTTTTAAATATTTTTATGTTTAATGAATTTCTCAGGAGCAGTGTGTCTATAATTATGCCAAAGTGTTTTTATATGTATGATATATTTGATTACACATATGTTGCTTATGAGCACTTATAATGCACTTTATTATATGCATGCTATCACTTTAAAAATTTTATATATGAATTTTTTTTGATTCACTGATGAGTGCAATTTCACATTTAACTATAACTAGGGCTCATACACTGATGGGTCAAATTTTAGTGGCTTTATTATCACTTTAATGAAGTGTCACTTACCTAGGTTCACTAGGTGTTCTTGTGGTTAGGGATATATGATACACAATGAGCCCATCACAAGATTTGTTTTAAAATAAGCACTTATATTACTTATGTATGGCATTAATTTTTTCTTCCCTATTCTCTATCTTGGTATAGACTCCTTTTGTTGTAAGAGGGGTCTTTGTATATATGGTTGCTAAGGAGACCGGTCTATGTGACCGGGAGTACGTCGGCACGTAACATAGTATGATGAAGGGGCGGAGCACGTATTGACGTGCGCGCGCATACCCGGAAATTCACTGGGTGCCGGCGGGAAATGAGAATAGAACACCTGGGTGAGTCATTTCACTTAATGTAATGGTATATATTGTCACTTTGTATACTGTTTATTGTTGTCCTGTTGTCTCTGACCCTGAGGAAGGTCCCGATCGGGGACCGAAACGTTGGTCATCATTTTTAAATATTTTCAATAAAATCTTTGATTTTAAGTCCGGAGAGCAGCCTTTTCTTGTGGAAGTTATATATATATATATATATATATATAAAATTAGACTTGTGTATGACAGGAATCATTTTACCTGAAATTGAATTGTTCAGGATGTCCAATGCTTGATTATGTGATGGTTCGGTTCAGCCAAATTGTTTATGGAAAAATACTTCAGGAAAAATTCTGACAATCTAAAAAAGGCGTGAACATGAACTAGTCAGTGTATTGCAACCTACACATATATATACACTGATAGGCATATTTTAGTGCTGTTTGGTTCACAGATTAAGTGAGAAAAAGTAACCAGGAGGGTGAATAAAAGAAAAGAGCAGTAAAAAAATAAAAAAAATCTATATATCTATATATATATATATATATATATATATATTATATGTATAAAAAAAAGAATGATTTTCTCACCTCTCCTGGGTGGTATGTTTGTTCCTCATTCTCGGGTCCTCTACCAGAGGCTGGGAGTTTGAGGGTTCTGCGCAGTATCTTAGCTGTTCCTAGAACTGCACTCTTCTGGATAGCGATCTCAGATGTCCCAACTGGAATCTGTTGAAGCCACTCCCCCAACTTGGGAGTCACAGCCCCGAGTGCTCCTATCACTTTCCACATACTTTCTAGTACTTCTTTCAGTCCTTGGTATTTGTCCACCTTCTCACGTTCCTTCTTCCTGATGTTATAGTCACTGGGTATTGCAACATCCACCACGACTGCAGTCTTTCGTTCCTTGTCTACCACCACCATGTCTGGTTGGTTGGCAAGCACTTGCTTGTCTGTCTGGATCTTGAAGTCCCACAGGATCTTAGCCCTGTCGATCTTGACTACCCTTTGTGGTATCTCCCATCTGAACTTAGGCAGGACCAATCCATCTTCTGTGCAGATGTTTCAGTACCAAATCCCAGCAATTTGGTTGTGCCTCTCCGTGTATGCTGTTCCTGCTAACATCTTGCATCTGTCTACTAGGTGCTGGACTGTCTCAGAGGCCTCTTTGCACAGTCTGCACCTTGGGTCTTGCCTGGTGTGGTAGACTCCAGCTTCTATTGATCTGGTGCTGAATCCTTGCTCCTGTGCTGCTAGGATTAGTGCCACAGTGCTGTCTCAGCCACATCCACAATCTGCTGGTGGTACACCCCATGGATAGGTTTGTCTTGCCAAGGAACCTCCTCTTTTTCTGCATCATTGGATTTAAATTTTCACGTGCTATTTACAATACTAATAAATGATGTGTGCATCATGTTTAAATTCTCTCGTGCTATTTACAATACTAATAAATGATGTGTAAAAAAGGGGATGGTATTTTTGGTGCTTGTGTATTGTGTGTTTTGCGGCTCGAACTCCCCAAGCCAGAGTCTCTACCTTCTGGCAGTATAATCTGTTTTACAATAAATGATATGTGTTTTGGTAATCAGTGTAGCTATAGTAACTCTGCTTAGTGGAGAAATATACACTTTAAGACAGGCTTTGCCTCGCCTATCTTCAACCAACACTATTCCCAGCTTACAAGGCTGTTGATATATAAATAGGAGCATTCTATATGACCCCTACCTAATCACCTTGAGACCTTGAAAATCGGAAAACCTCTTTTGACATAAATAGCCACTTTATAACAGTCTGACAGCAGAGTTGCTACCAGGGCACAAAGAAAGACATATGCTATGACAACCAAAAACTGAGTCCTGAAAAATGTGAGGGATATGGAAACTCTCGTATACCCCACTCGCCATATTTCATTCTATTTTCACTTGGACATCATCTTTTCACAAGCATGAATCCCTCTTTCCCTTTTCATCTTCTTAGTTTGTTGGTTGGTCTTGTAGCACTTTCAGTAACCCAATATGGATGGATGGATGGAAAAAAAAATTCAATATCAATTCTATGTACAAAATCTTGGTATTAGTATAGTATTACTGACCCTCTTTAGAATTATGAAATCCGGGACAGTTAGATAATCGAAGCAAAAAAAACATTAAAAGCAACAATTTATAAATAAATTGTTAAGCCAGAAGCTTATAATGAATTGTTTGGAGAATTGCTGATTTGCTAAAAGTCTACTAATTAGTAGGAGTTGTAAGATATATTATTTGAGAAAATAAGTTGTGTAGCACACACTGCAAAATCTAGGTCATCATTATAATATAAAGTTGAATGAAAATTGTGGCTATGGAAAAATGCTTAACTTCAGCTGCACTTAGTCGCAATAGTTATTTTTTTTTTAATGGTATTACAGCCTAGAAAAGACGTATGCCTCTGCGTTAATGAGAGTCTTAAAATATGGGATAATAAGACCTTTAAGTCATCCACTGGAGCTTTCCACTCCTTCCTAACTCTCTTATTTATTTATGATTACATACTGGAGATTAACAATTAATACAAACGCTCTAACCTATGCTCAGGTAGGGAATAATTCTACACCAATACAAAAATATAATTATTCTGAATATTTACATATTGTTCTTAAGCTGGAAAATCATAGGGGAGTATTTTCTCAAGGATTGCTCCTTTGTTTGGATAAACACAGTCGGGCATATTAATTATGATTAAAAATGTTGTGATCATTTTATAACCAAACATGATCAGCTTCCTAGACACCAAAAGTCCTAGTTTGGAAAGCAGGTGTTCAATTCCTTGTAACCATAACAACTCACATTACTACTACGTAAGTTACAAAATGCACATGTTGATTTTTTTCTATCTTTTCCGTGTGGGTCTTTCTTGTCAATATTACACATGGCAGAGAGCAACATGAATACAATACCCACTCATTAAGTCTCATTTATCCTCACAATGGATCTGATGTCTGTGTCCATTAATCTGTAAATCATTAGTCGAAAGCAGCTCATGACTCCATCTCCATGCATGAATTCAACCAAATTCCATCCGCACTGGCCAAGGTGTATACTGTTAGGACAACAAACAATATTTCATTTGTATAGCACCAATCTGGACATTACATTTTTTGCTTTTTAGGATGTTTCACTTTAGAAAAAATAAGTGATCAAGAAAGGAATGAGTAAATTACGTAAATTAGACTTGTGTATTCGTATTTGGATTGTAACAAACTAAACAAAATAAAAATTACTTCTTGGAGGAACATTCATCCATGCAATTTGTCACTTAATTTATTTATTTACTAACGTGTTAATTTGCTTAAAATATAGAAACAACAGGGAGCTCTGCTTTCACCCCACTCCCCTTCCATCTCCGAATTTTAAATCCCCCCATGTGACCCCCTTTACCCAAGGATAGAAGTGAGGAATTAAATAAATTCTGCATAAGAAAATATGCTAGAAATTATAAAGGAGAAGTTATGTACACATACAGAGCAGTTTTGGGTAACGGCGCCTTACTAAAACATAATGTTTAACATAGAAGAAAAAAAAAGCCCAATTTTTACAAAGCTCTTTATTATAAAGAAGCACATGCCTTACTTAAATGAGGCCCAAAAAAAAGCAAAAAAAAAAAGATCTAATGCTCCCCAATTACTAAAACAATAAAGGAGGGATCCACTGGAAATTTAAATAACAAAGCTGAGGTACATAGTATACCAGTGATCAGGTAGTGGCTGGTAAATAAATGGACGAAGGACATATTGTCTTTCCAGCAATTATCCATGAGCGGTCCTCCTATAGGTGACATTATGCCCCCCTTTATTATTTTATTAATTACCCTGCCATGCAGTCACAGGTTAACCTGTGCCAGGTCTTCCCTTTATTGCATTGTAACTAGACAGTATTATCTGCCATTCACCATTATTTTTTTTATAGCAAGTAGCAACCGGCTACTCACTATTTAGTAGCCATGCCACTACCAGGAGCAGGGTGGGGAATGGTAGCATGAGGAAGTTTCTAAAATTCCCTTATATTTATATGGAGGTCATATTGACCCATTGTCTTTTATGTGTTGCTTTGGTCAAAATATATCTTCTAAACTAAGCATGCAAAATACATTTAAATCCATAACATAATATTCTAAAAGTAATTTGAGAAAAAAATTATAGTGTTTACTTAAAAATATAAAATATCACACTATAAAAATACAACTATCACACATGTACCCACTAGACTTGTGGATATGTTTCAGACTTAACTGCAGTTTGACTTACTTTGAGATGATTGGTTGATCGGATGAAATTACGATTTCCATGCCACCACATGCCTGAATCTCAGGGGAAAAGACTTGTGCAAGGCCAAACATGTTCATTTTCATTCACAATGCTGTTCTTGGCACCCGAAGAAAAGGGGATAGAATGGAGACCTTCAGAACTAACCACACAGTCCTCAAAAAGCCTCTCACCATGGGATGCATACTGTAAAATCACCATGCATTGGTATCTTGTGCTGCATATACTGTCCCAAATGTATAAAAATGTGGAGCCTTTATGCTGGTGTTGCAAACAGGATACCACTACTATTCAAAATACTTTTTCTCTCCATGAAACAAGACTATTTTATACTCTATCTTATTCCTGATTTAAAATTACATCCCGACCGTACTGTAATTCTTAACTTTCTAACTGTAGCAAAATCAAGTATTGCCTTCCACTGGAAAGGCAAAGATTCCCCACCTTTATGGGATGTTTTAAACAGGTTAGATTCTACCTGTCAATATGAACAAATTGCATTCAGACTACAAGGGTACCCAGGAAAACACAAACAAAACATTATGGCAAACTTCATTAACCCCTTAAGGACTGAGCCAAATGTACACGTTGTGAACGAAACAAAATGTAAACAAAACCTGGCATTTGTTCTACATGTCTGTCCAACCGTAATTCACCTCTTTCATATTAAATGCACCCACCCTTATTATATATCATTTTATTCAGGGGAAACAGGGCTTTCATTTAATATCAAATATTTAGCTATGAAACATAATTTAATATGAAAAAAAATGGGAGAAAATAAGATTTTTTATTTTTAGTTCTACATGACATTTTAACTGTCAGTGTCATAATACTGTTTGCTTTTACTGCAATAAAATACACATATTTGTATTCAGCAAAGTCTCACGTGTAAAACAGTACCCCCTATGTACAGGTTTTATGGCGTTTTGGGAAGTTACAGGGTCAAATATAGCACGTTACATTTGAAATTGAAATTCACCAGATTGGTTACGTTGCCTTTGGGACTTTATAGTAGTCCAGGAATGAAATTTACACCCATAATGGCATACCATTTGCAATAGTAGACAACCCAAGGTATTGCAAATGGGATATGTCCAGTCTTTTTTAGTAGCCATTTGGTCACACACACTGGCCAAAGTTAGCGTTCGTATTTGTGTGAAAAATGCAAAAAACACCAATTTTGGCCAGTGTTTGTGACCTAAGTGGCTACTAAAAAAGACTGGACATACCCCATTTGCAATACCTTGGGTTGTCTACTGTTGCAAATGTTATGCCATCATAGGTGTAATTTTCATTCTTGGGTTACCATAGGGTGTCAAAGGCACCGTAACCAATCTGGCGAATTTTAATGTGAAAAAAATGAAACGCAAGCCTTATAGTTGGCACTGTAACTTTTGAAAACACCATAAAACCTGTACATGAGGGGTACTGTTGTACTCGGGAGACTTCGCTGAACACAAATATTTGTGTTTTAAAACAGTAAAAAGTATCACAGCAATAATATCGTCCGTGTAACTGCTGTTTGTGCATGAAAAATGCAAAAAAAACTGGCGATATCATCGTTGTAATACACTTTACTGTTTTGAAACACTAATATTTGTGTTCAGCGAAGTCTCCCGAGTAGAACAGTACCCCCCATGTACAGGTTTTATGGTGTCTTGGAAAGTTATAGGGTTAAATATAGTGCTTGCAAATTAAATTCCCTTTACTTTTGGCATGGGTTGTCAGGCAGGTCCCGCTAATTGTAATTAAGATACCTAATTATGTAAAAATATTATGTAAATATATATGTAGAATTAATATATGTATATATATACGTATGTGAATCTATATGTGTATATATATATAATTTTAAAAAAATATTTTTATTTATATATAGGTATATATATAGTGATATATACATATATATTTATGTATGTAGATATATATATTATTTCGTTCTACGTTTATTTTGATAAAAATATATATATATTAATATCACAATACAGTTAGAACGAAGTAACACACATCTATATATTTTTTAATTATTTTTTAAAATTATTTTTGTAATTTTGTTTTTTAACGTATTTACATATTGAATTTTTTTATAATATATATAAATATATATAACAATAATTATATATATATTTAATCAGTATCAGTCTACGTGTAATTTGATATTAATATAAATATATATATATATATATATAATTATATATATATTAATAGTAAAATACAACTAGACAATGTATGAGTGTGTATGTATATGTGTATATATATATATACTTAGATCATATATATAATATATATATATGATCTAAGTATACATTTTTTTTTAACACTTTTTAATTTATTTTATTTTTATTTTCAGCCAGCATGGGTACCACCTGTCATTACGGGCAGCCCCCCTGCTGGCAATGCAGGAGGCAGCCTACCCGGCCATGTGATTGTGAGGTCCTCATAAGGACCTCACTCTCACATGGCCGGGGGGCACCGGAGGAGGAGGATCTGCCGCGGGGGGGGTCCCTGGACCACCGGCGACGGGGTAAGTAATGAAAGACCGGAGGGCATACAATTACACCCAGGGGCGTTTAGAGACGCCTAAAATAGGGCGTAATTGTACGCCCTCCGGTCTTAAGGGGTTAAATGTGCATCTCATTGGTATTTCTCTGCTCATAAATAAATGTTGAGTTGTAATTACTAACGCTGGTGTCTCTCATAAAGGGTTTCACTCGACTAAATTATTAAAATATTTTTGCCAGATGGGGTCTGGATTCTCCTCTACCTCACTTTGCACTATTAGAACTGGATGATGTGCCACTATATAAAGTTTATTTATGTTTGTTACATTTTTTAAAATTTATTTTTTAATATTCTGCTTCATGATTCCCCGTGCAATGTTTCAAATCCATAGGCAAATATTTCTGATTCTGCTCCCAAAGGGAGAGTGTTGTCTTCTTTTTAATAAACCTATTGCCACATTCTGCTATTCACAATATATGTTTAATTGAACTACCATACCCAGGGCTGGGGCAGGATGATTTTATGCTCTAGGCACAACCAGCTACTTGTACCTCAAAAAATAAAAAATGCAAACCGTGTGTGCCTCTTTCTCTCTCAACTCCTTTTTGTGTCTCCTTTTAGCCTTCCTCAGCTCCTCTCTGTATTTCTTCCCCCCCAGAACCTTAGAGGATCTCTTTCTTAACTCCAGCCTCTCTGTGTTTCTCTTTCACCAAGCCTCTTTGTGTGTCTCTTTTTCTTCCCAACTCTCCTTTATGTCTCTTTGTATCCCCAGGCCTTCTGTGTGTCTATTTGTTCACCCCAATACCTTGCTGTGTCTCCTTGTCCCCACAGCCCACTGTGTGTCACTTTGTCCCACAAGCCCCTCTGTGTCTCTTTGTCCCCAGCACTTCTTTGCACCTTTTCCCCCCTCAGCCCTTTGTGTGCCTCCCCCCTGAGCTTTGTGTATGTCTTTCCTCTCCCCCAGACCTGTGTGCTTCTCCCTCCCAGCCCTCTCTGTGCCTCTCCCCCCTTATCAGCCCTCTGTATGTCCTCCTCTCCTTAGCTCTGTGTGCCTTTCCCCTCAGCCTTCTGAGTGCCTCCTCCCCCTTCAGTCCTCTGTGTGCCTCTCTCCCCCCAGCATTCTGTGTGCCTCTCCCCAACACTCTGTGGGCCTCTCCATGTGTCCCATTAACCACTGCACCTCTTCTATGTGTCTCCTTTACTCCCACAGCTCCTACATGTATCTCCTAACTCCCTAGACCTCCATGTATCTCATTACCCCACCAACCCCCATGTGTTTAATTATCCCCCAAGCCACTCCATGTGTCTTATTCTGCCCCCTTCATGTGTTTAATTCTGCCCCTACCATGTTTCTCATCCCCCAGCATCTCCATGTGTTTTATTAACCCACAGTACCTCCATGTGTCTCATTAACTCCTTAGCCCATCCATGGGTCTGATTTAAACCTCCCAGCCCCTTCATATTGCTGATTACCCACCAGCCCCTCCTTGTGTCCTATTACCCCCTGCTAGCCCCTATGTGTGTCTGATATCCCCTGCCAGCCTCTCCATGTCTCATATGTCTCTGATAACCCTCTACCAGCCCCTCCATGTGTCTGATAACTCCCTCCATGTGTCTGATTTAGCCCTATGAGCCCCTCCATGTCTCTGATATCCCCCTGCCAGCCCCTCCATGTGTCTTATTACCCCCTCTATGTGTCTGATTTATCCCTCCCAGACCCTCCATGTCTCTGACAACCCCCTTCTAGCCCCTGTATGTATCTGATTTGTCCCTTCATTTGTCTGATTACCTCCCTTTTTACTGAAGCCCACCATCAGTGCTTCAGCATCCACCACCAGTATTAGCAGTATTCAGCCCCAGGACAGTGGGATTAGCTGCATTTATTTGAAATCTGATTTATCATCCTGAAGCAAATGGGATGTTTGGCAAATTACCAGCAAATTATAGTATTCCCTTTAGCTAATTATGATTCTAAAAGTTTTGAAATCTGATCAACATTATCCTGATTTTTCTGCTTGTAGGAAAAATGTAAATATAATTACCAAATTTATTTCTAGAATATTCTTTTGATGTACTGAAAGTATAATCCAATGGATGTATGTGTGTGAGCTAAGAGTGTTTAAAGATAGAGTAGCTAGAATAACACAGTTTGAGCAGTTCTGCAATAACATTTATAAGTCCAGAATTGGTCTGGCTAACAAAAAATATTTAAAGAATTCCAGAGTAAAAAGAGGTGTGTCTTCAAAGAGTGTTGAGTATCTGCTCCCGATAGTGTATGTATGTGTGTTTCTTCTGTCCTACTCTTTGCCCTGTTTTTCTTTTTAACAAGTATGTGTTCTTACTTTTAACAAATTCTCTTATCTCTATTTTTCATGTCAACAGATGGAATCCGATGGCGTACACTATTGTAATGAGTGCTGATCTCATCCTAGTGGTCAATTTTTTCGCTCATAGCCAAGAGATTGCGCAGTTGTTTCATGATTGTTTTCATCACTTTTTCCAATTACTTCTTTGTTCTAAGGGGTTAATTAAAATTAATGATGAAAAGCAGGTGGAAAACTGTTATCTTTATAGCCAATTAGTCAAAGATGGCTGTCAAGTTTTAAAGAGTTTGCTTAGTTTTTAACAAAACAGAAAAGTGTCAGTCATTTCATAATTTTAAGTAGCTGGCTTAGATGCCCCCAAGTTTCAACATAGTTTTAGAATGGGACCATTTAGAAACCTCCATTACACATAAACTCCCTCCTGATTTTAGTTAATTGCTCGTAAGGAGTATGTCTTATAGGCAATTCTTAGCTAATTCTGGACTTCAGTTATACTGACCATCCATTATGTTAGACTTTGTTTGCTACTGATATTATGTCTTAACATATAAGACATATAAATATATAAGTATATATATTTAATAGACATACAGCTAATGTTAGAATTTAATAATACTGTATCTATTAAAATTACTATTTTGAATAGATAAAATATTAATAAAGCGAGGTAATATTTTAGTATAATAAAGCTTGATTAAATATTTTAAGTTTGGGCTTTCTCAACCCCCTTTCCTAACACGTATTTCTAGTGTGCAGTGTTGGGCTGCAAGAGATGGAGAATGTTATTTTAGCCACATTCAAAGGATTTTACAACCTGGGCTGTAAATAAGAGATTCACGAATCACGGGATTGGTGAAACTAAGGAACATGTTTCAGTTGGAGCCCCCAAAAAGAGAGAACTCAGCAGAGACTCTCAGTGACACTCAATACTGAAGAGGTAGACCAGAGTACCCAAGTAGTGTCCCCAGTGTCTGGCCCTTGTAGAGGTGGTTGTGAGGAATCTAGTGACGCCAATGGGGCCTGGAGCAGTGGAGGGGATCCAACCTCACCAGCATGTCAGTCATGGATCTATAGTGCCGCAGGGTTACATGTTGAAGTGATGGATGTAAAGCAAAGTTTATCAAACATATTGCAGGCAATCAGAAGAATGATGGGAGATGAGTTGGGTGATCAAGCAGGAACCAATCTGCATGTTGGATTTGTGATCAGCTTAGCTGCTTACATGGTCAAAGCTCCTTAAGATGATTCCTTTGTAGGTGTACGCTGTTCGGCACATATCCTATATCTTGAAAAGAAGGTTGCAATTCAGGAAGCCAACTCAAACTTCCAAACCATACTTGAGTATTGCAGGAGGATCCCGGTTGGCAGCAACAGGAGAAAAGAGGGCTACTCACATACTGTCAGCAAGGATGTCAGCACGTGAATGAACTCCATTGTAAACATGCTGGAACACATTTTGAACCAACAGTGGGCCATCCATAGCCTATCTTCCCGAACTTCATCTAATGGCAGTTCTTACTCCATTTACGGACATAACAGACAATGTAAACCACAGTAATGCTCTTTTGGGGCAGGTCATCCACTTGTTTACCCACCGCATAAACATTCACCTTCCTGGAAAACAGGAAGTTGTTCCTGTTGACATACTCCAGTCCAATGTAGAAGCAGTGGTCAAGAAGCTGCAAGATACACTCAACACTCATCTGAGCTAATAAATTGTTACAAACTGCAAGCTTCCCTGTGTGATCCTAAGACTGAGGGGAAAGTGGCACTGCGTTCCAACAGCCTGCCATACTGGAGGGACAGACTTATTAACTTGTTGATTCAGTCGATTAAAAAAATTTAGTTCATTCAGAAATTAACCGATTCATAATTACCCAAATTAAAATCCTTTTTAGGATTTAGGATCACAAACTAACCGATTTTTCAGAATCGATTTGTTCAACGATTGACATGAAAGTTATTCAGATAAATTGCATAAAATTAATTTTTGCACATTTCTAATCAAGTCAAATTATTAGAATCAAAGACCTTGACCCACAGGCCCCTGACAGCATTAATGTGTTCACCGGCCAGTTTGAAATGAAAGTGTACCACGTAGTTTAGAGCTTATTTTAGCAGTTCCTGTTAACCATAGTGATCACCTATAGATTTCAACAGCTACAACTGTTGATTCTTTAAACAAGTGAGCTATATTAATGTATATTATTCTTCACATTCTAACGAGAATCTTAGCTTAATTATAGAGGAAATAAGATTTTTAAAAAATGGCAACTAGTCTTTCCAACTGGTTGACAAGTATAATAAGTGGCTACTTTTGCTGTAAGGTTTCAAAGTTAATTGTCTTTCTTGGTAATCTATACCACATATAAAAGACTGTAAATGTCAGTTCTTGGTAAAAATGTCTTACTGAGGTTAAGGAACGATTTAATCCCTCAAGGACACATGACAAGTGTGACATGTCATGATTCCCTTTTATTCCAGAAGTTTGTTCCTTAGCCCATTCAGGACGGAGTCAATAGTGCACGTTCTGATCAAAACAAAACGTAAACAAAAACTGGAATTTGCGCAATATGTCTGTTCAACCGTAATTCACCGCTGTCACATTAAGTGCACCCACACTTATTATATATCATATTATATATCAGATAAAAACAGGGCTTTAATCTATCATTAACTATTCATATATGGAACATAATTTATTATGAATAAAATTTAAAAAAAGGTGAAAATGTCTCACGAGTACAACAGTACCCCCATTAACAGGTTTTATGGTGTTTTGGAAAGTTACAGGGTCAAATATAGAACGTTCCATTTTCACATTGAAATTTGCCAGATTAGTAATGTTACCTTTGAGACGGTGTGGTAGCCCAGGAATGAGAATTACCCCCATAATGGCATACCATTTGAAAAAGTAGACAACCCAAGGTATTGAATGTGGGGTATGTTTAGTCTTTTTTAGTAGCCACTTAGTCACAAACACTGGCCAAAGTTAGCGTTCATATTTGTTTTTGTGTGAAAAAGCAAAAAACTAATATTTGGCCAGTGTTTGTGACTAAGTGGCTACTAAGAAAGACTGGACATACCCCACTTGCAATACCTTGGGTTGTCTACTTTTGCAAATGGTATGCCATCATGGGGGTAATTCTCATTCCTGGGCTACCATACGCTCTCAAAGGCAACATAACCAATCAGGCATATTTCAATGTCAAAAAATTGAAATGCAAGCCTTATATGTGACACTCTAACTTTCCAAAACACCATAAAACCTGTACATGGGGGGTACTGTTATTCTCGTGAGACTTTGCTAAACACAAATATTAGTGTTTTAAAACAGTAAAACATATTACTACAATATATAGTCCATAAAAGTGCAGTTTGTTTGTTAAAAATGCAATAAACGTCACTTTTACTTAAAATATCATCATTGTAATACAATTTACCAGTTTGAAACACTAATATTTGAGTTCAGCGAAGTCTCCCGAGTAAAACAGTACCCCCAATGTACAGTTTTTTTGGTGTCTTGGAGAGTTACAGGGTTAAATATAGTGCTTGCGAATTAAATTCTCTGCACTTTCCCCCTGTGTTGTCAGGCATGTCAATCAAATTTTAATTAATCAAATCACATAATTATGTTAAAAGATTACTTAAATATACACGGAGAATTTTATGCATTCATAGGTATTTAAATTCTACGTGTACACTAATGTAATCTTTTATGTAATTATATGTATTTATCTATATATATATTTGCAGTTATTTGTATTTTATATATAGATAGATATATATAGAATGTCATTCTAAGTGTATTTTGTTACCAATATATATATATATATATATATATATATATATATATTAATAACAAAATACAGTTAGAATTAAATTACATATGAATATATAATTTATATTAAATTTTGTTTCAATATTTTATTTATTAATTTTATTATTTTATTTATTTATTATTGTAATTATACGTATATATAAATATATGTGTATATATCATATATATAATATATATACATATTATATATATGTAACGTCATTCTTAGTGTATTTTAATACTAATATATGTACTTAGATTAATATTAAAATACACTATGTATGACGTTACATATATATAATATGTATATATATTATATATATAATAGATATATACATATATTGTATATTTATAAATATATTATTTTATTTAATAACATGTTTAATTATTATTATTTTTTTATTTCCCACCAGCAGGGGGGCAGATCCACAGCCAGCTAGAGGGGGCCATGTGATCGCTCTTTGAGAGCAATCACATTGCCCCCGGGGGCTTCTTTTGCTGTGGGAGGGCTGCCTGGGCTGTGAGGCAGTCCTCCCGAAGTGGAGCACCGGGTAGGTAAGTATCCTGGGCGCTCCAGGGCTGCAAGCCGTTACGGCGTTCTATGCCACCGCAACGGCTTTAAAGCCCAATTAAAGTGGGACGGCATAGAACGCCGTAACGGCATTAAGGGGTTAAGGGGTTAAAGAACTTTAAGTCGACATCTGAGCAATCAATAATTATAATTTTTTATTTTATAAATGTGATAATGCTTGTTCATTTTACCAAATCTCATAAAACCATAGCTTGATTATGAAAAATACAACAAAGCATGGACATCCAATAGCAAAATAATACAATTGGGGCTTATAAAAGTGACAGCTAATTTCTAAACTAAAGGCATGAATAATTAAAAAGGTAAGTAGACAGCTTTGCAAAAATGTTTTAAATTTATGAAATTAATCACAAAGCTTGGACAACATGAAATATTCTGCTTGTTCTCTTAAAAAAGGAATAATTAATTAAAAAGGAATTAGGTCTATATTTCTAAGGGGATGTGATTATATTTGTATGTTTTATTTCCATGAGGAGTTTATTTTTTTATAGATTTATTTTTTGACCTAATGCACATTAAATGGATTTATATAGTTGTCATTTCTGGGCACAAATAATCGATGTTCTCTCTGTAACTAGCTAAAATTAGCTTAACATTAAAGGAATTATAAATAGACATAGGTAATATGGAGGAAAAAAAAGACTAAAGGAAGCACCAACATAATTAATGAGAGTAAAAAACCTTTTAGAATATATGTAAAAGATAAAACAGTCCACGAAGATGTCAGATAGATAAAATACAATAGGTTATGCTAAAATATAAGATAGTAAAAATTGCAAAAAGAAAATATAAAAGTCCCCAGTAATGTCCAACAAAAAACAATAGAGTATGCTAAGCAATAAAATATCTAACTTACAAAGAGAAGACAACCAGGTCCAATCAGGTAGATTCTTCTATGAAAATACCAGATCAGGATTCTTTTGGGATCCATACATAAAAAATAGAAAGAAAAACAGTAAAGAAACCTAAGTGTGCAGTATGTAGCAACAGAGAGAGGTTCTAGTAGATATAAGGACTATGTAGTCCTACTCACATTTAGTGGAGCTTGAACCAGCTCTAGTATGGATAGCGTACAGTGGTATAATCCCCATTTATAAGATACATGAAGTAATGCAGTTTCGCAGATGTCACAGCAATTTAAAGACCATATAAATAAAAAGAGAGAACAATAGTGCCCATTGTATATAAAAGACCAGGAGTATTAAATTAATAGTAGTTTACTCACATTTGGTAGAGTAGGTGAACCGATCAATGAATACTGCATAAGTGATATAATCCCCACCTTGGATTATTTAGAGTAGTCCTCACTGGAACAGTAACAGTTGAGTCCCAGGCAATAAAACAATAATAAAATGCAGCACTATTAAAGGAAGTGGCACACTCATAATTAGAAGTAGCCAAATACCTTTATTAAAATAGCTTTAAAATATCCACAACACGTTTCACCACACAGGGCTTTATCAAGTGGAAGCAAACAGACAGAACAAAAAAAAACAACACAAACAATTAATGTTCTGTAACTATTTTGAAGAACAAAAATAAAGTTTATGTTGCAATTAAAACTTTATTCAAATCATTATAAATGGAAATATAGACTAGCCACATTTAATAATCAAGCACATTAGTTTCTAAACAGAGACTCCTTTAGAAATACTCAAAACTTGTAAAGGGACTGTCCCTTTTTAAAAGGTATATATATATACATATAGTTATCCACACATAATTATAACAGAGATTCCGTCAGAGACAGCAACAACCTTAGGATCGACTGTCCCCTTTTAAACTTATATTCAAGATTATATGTGCATATTCCGTATATGTATAATTTTTTTGCAATTTGATATACTCCATGTCTCTTTGCTTAAAAAATAATAATATTGTGTCATGCACAATATGAAGGTATTGGTTATAATGTTATTCAATACCCAAGAAAGTTGCAAATTTCTGATTGAGACATTTTCATATATAAAGAATCAATGCAGCACGGTGCTCAATTACACTCCCTGAGGAAGTGAGTGCAATGCTCATGAAATGCATAGGAGCAATCAAGCACTGCAAACCTCGTGACTTTTTTGACTAACGGGTACCCGTACTTCAGCTCTCCTCAATCACGGAGGAAAAATACCGGAGAGACGTTCGAGTGTTGTATGTGTAAGACTATATGGATTTACCTACACACTGGGCACTTTAATTATTTTAACCTTAACCATGCCAACATGGAACTCATATTGGATGTATGAACTCTCATACATCAGGACCCAAGCCATGGAATACTAACTATCAACCAGCAGCAATTTGTGAGTTCGCTGGAGTTTTGCTAGATTGCTTGAAACAAACTTTTTAGTTATTTGCACATATTGACAGATCAATGTGATAACTATATGTTTTAAAGTGAAGTTGTGTTTTTATTATTTATTTTTAATGAAGGTAATGTTATCTGGCTGTCTCACTCCTTATTGCACTTTTTTATTTGGGCTTTATTAACTAACCATTTTTTTGAGGATTATCAGGATATCTCCTTTTAAGAGCAACACTGGGATTTGAGACAGGTAGATATATATGGGAGTTTACACATTTAGCACTAGTCATTCTTAGAGATTGGTGTTTTCAATAGTGCCTAATGTGCATATGCTTTTCAATAAATTGACATGCAAGAATATAGGTAGTATAACGTATACGGAGTTTAGTTTATCCATCTTATTTATTATATTGCATTGCTAGTGCGTTCAATACACCATAAATAGTTATACTATAGGGGTTTGTTGATTATTTATATCTAGTTTGTTCATTGCAAAAAATAAAACCATCAAACAAACTTTGCTAATTTTTTCCTCGTGGCTGTTATCCTCACCAAAATGAATGATTGTTTTTGCAGTTACATATAGTTACATAGTTACACAGTTGAAAAGAGACGTGTCCATCAAGTTCCGCCTTTCTCACGTCATATTTTTGCTGTTACTCTAAAAAAAGGCAAAAAACTCATTCTAAAGCGCTTTCCAATTTTGCAACAAACTAGAAAAACATTCCTTTTTGACCTCAGAATGGCAGTGAGATGTATCCTTGGATCAATAATCTATTACCTCACTAATGAAAATTATATCTCAGTATTTCTTTGTTAAATTTTACTACTTTCAATGATAGTCCATTGCAGAGAGATATATGCCTCCTTCATTCCTGCTACTAAGTAAATATGGTGATATAGTAGAGCGTGAGAAAGTAGATGCAACAAAAACATAGCAATTCATTCCAGTATAAAGTGGCTTCATCAAAATGTAATTCTTTGTAAAGTGAGATGTCTGAGTAACATTTACCAGAATGTTCTATGCCTTGTACAAACCATGTAGGCTATTTCCATTAATATAGGTTGTTTCTAAGAGTAATTAACCAAATAAAGGATCATGGACTGTGTTATTTCGCTTTCCAACCAATTTTTTACTTTTCATTTTTCAAAAATTACTTAAATCTACTGTAAACAAAACAAAACAAAAAAAAAAAGACACAGAAAAGGTCTAGAACATCCTTTCCATCACTGCACACAGTTTTTACATTTTAAATAATTGGATTTTTTATAATTGATGCAATACATTAATCCTTGCCATTGTAAGAGCCTGTTGTTCTAAAATTAAACGACCCACTCAAGTAATGACTGTGGGGCTTAATAAAGCTGGAGAAAGTGAATACATATGATATTTCATACTGCTAGACATTAATTGTCATAATTAATACCCTAATCTTAACCACTTCAATAGTGGGTCATAAAAATCGACAGATATTTCTAACTTCATAAAAATCAGTCATTGACCCAAATCCTAATTCTAACTTCTTCAATTTGGCATTGTTTTCTATAAGCACCATGACCATGGTAGTTACTGCAAGGAAGGCTTGGCCTCGACACGGGATTGCATGTGAGTTTATTCTTTTATTTTTGTATTATTTTTAAAAGGGGATCATGCTAACAAAGTTTCTCCAGACATAAATAGTATGTTATTACAACACTGATTTTCTATAAAGTAACCCTCTAATTCCTCAACTCTAACCCAAAACATTCATGCCAGTAAAATCCTAACCCTAAATCTAACTTTATAATATGAATATTTTAGTAATTTTTTATTTTATTTTAATACTAACTTTAAACCGGTGCACCGTATGTTTACATGGATTAAGAATTGAATCTGATATCTTTAGCTAAAATAAGACTATGCATGGGCATTGCTGGGGGGATGTTTTGTGTGCTGAAGTCCCAGATCTTTAAAGTTGGTGAATATTATTATTTTTTAATTTATTTATTTCATATAGTTTTTTTACCAGGCTACTAAGGAGGGTGAGTGGTGCTCCTAAGGTGACTGCCAGGAGAGAGTGCTGTGGAGAAGAACTTTGCTGCACACCCCTTTATTAGTTAGCATAAGTGCAGCATATCCTTGTTTCTACCTATGCTTTCAATCAAATCTTGAAAGGCATAAACAGCAGACTGCCTCG
This sequence comes from Pelobates cultripes, assembly GCA_933207985.1. Lineage (NCBI taxonomy): Eukaryota > Metazoa > Chordata > Amphibia > Anura > Pelobatidae > Pelobates > Pelobates cultripes. The sequence goes on from OW240923.1 coordinate 116,859,303, forward strand.
TGGGTATGGAAGAAAGGATATACCTTAGAAAGGACAGGCTATGTCATAGCATATCCTCACCTGGCTGTTAAGGATTTTTCCTTTGGGGTCAACCCCAGGTATTTCTGGAACCTAGCAGCTCCCCTGGGACTGTGCATTGAGAATTTTGAAACAACATCCGTTATTTGTTCCCAAAGATTTAACTTTCCAATACAACCTTGATCACTAGTGCTACATAAAAGACATGAAGTATATACGGTCAGGCATAAGAGTTATTATTCTCCAGCATTCCCAGGGTTAATGGCTCACTTACAGTTACAAGTGCTCTGTTTCATATCCTCCTGGGTAGAGAAATCACAGCAAGTTTTCCAATTATGGGACTTCCTGACTGTGAATGATATTGCAATTAAAGTTGTGGCACGGAAATCTATTGATGTGTAATTATTGTGACACAGTGGCTCTCCTAAGACAGATGGTGCCTGAGAATCAAAATGATAAATTTAAGAGCTATAAAGCAGAACGGCAATAAATGATGATTTATTTATTTATTTTTCTCGATAGAGAGTATGCTAAAATAACTCGACTTGCACCCATCATTTTAGGGTAACATAAATACTTTGAAAACGCTCTTATTTGGAAATGCAAAACTTTAATTATTAGTGTTAATTTCCAAAACAATTAGTTCATTTAGCACTGTACAAATGAAAACAAACAAACTTAACAAAATAGATAAAACTAAGCAACTCTGCAATTTATGGCAATGTTAATGGGACATAGCAATACCAGGGTACTCTTTATATAGAAAAGACAGGAAAGGCAAGAAAGGGGGAGGGGTGGCCCTGTATGTGAAGGATAGCATAAAATCTAGCCTAATAAAAGTTAGTGAGACAAACATAGAGTCCGTTTGGGTTACGTTAGAATTTGGTAATCACACAGTAACTCGTGTAGGTGGGATTTATAGGCCCCCAGGACAAATTGAAGAGTTATATAATCTGCTAGTTGAGGAAATAGCTAAAATGACAGTGAAGGGGGAAGTTATCATCATGGATGACTTTAATCTTTCTGATGTGAGTTGGAAAACAAAAAAAGCTGCTTGTGCCAGGAGCACACATGTTCTAAACTCCCTACTGGGATTGTCTCTAAAACAAGTCGTTGAGGAGCCAACTCGTAAGGAGGCCATACAAGATTTAGTGTTAACAAATGGAGATTTGGTATCAGATATTACTGTAGGTGAACGTTTAGGATCCAGTGATCATCAATCAGTGTGGTTTAATATAAGAACAGTGACTGAGTCACACCACATAAAAACAAAAGTTTTAGACTTTAGAAAAACAGACTTTTCTAAAATTAGAATATGTGTAAAGGAGTCATTATCAGACTGGAGCAATTTAAATGGAGTCCGAAAGAAATGGGATTATTTAAAAGTTGCACTGCTGAAGGCAACAGAAAATTGCATTAAGCTTGTCAGTAAAAGCAAAAAATTCAAGAAACCACTGTGGTACTCCGCAGATGTGGCCTAAATAGTAAAAAACTAAAATTTAGCATTTAGTAATTATAAAAAAAACCAGAGTGAGGAAGACAGAATGATCTATAAGATTAGGCAGAAAGAGTCTAAGCAAGTTCTGAGAGCTTCAAAATCACACACAGAAGAGAAAATAGCACAGTCAGTAAAAAAGGGGACAAAACATTTTTAGATACATAAATGAGAAAAGGAAAGTAAAACAAGGATTAGTTAGATTAAAAACAAAAGAAGGAAGGTATGTAGAAGGTCTAGCTGACTGCTTCAATGAATATTTTTGTTCAGTATTTACAGATGAAAATGAAAGAAAGGGGCCTCAATTAGGAAAAAGGACAAATTAGTAATTTGTTACATGTGAGTTTACAGAGGAAGAGGTTTTATTTCAACTGTCAAAAGTAAAGACAAATAAGTCAATGGGACCTGATGGAATACACCCAAAGTTATTAAAAGAGCTTAGTGGTGTAGTAGCAAAACAATTAATAGATTTATTTAACCAATCATTGTTAACAGGAGTAGTCCCAGAAGATTGGAAGTTAGCAAATGTTGTTTCCCATTCACAAGAAAGGTAGTAGGGAGGAGTCGGGCAACTATAGGCCAGTAAGCCTTACATCAGTAGTGAGGAAAGTAATGGAAACCATGTTAAAGAATCAGATTGTTTAACATCTAAAAACACATGGATTTCAAGATCAAAGACAACATGGGTTTACTTCAGGGAGATCATGCCAAACTAATCATATTGATTTTTTTGATTGGGTAGACATTGCTTACCTAGATTTAAGTAAGGCTTTTGACACTGTTGCACATAGAAGGCTTATCAATAAACTGCAATCTTTAAGTTTGGATTCCAATATTGATGAATGGGTAAGGCAGTGGCTGAGTGACAGGCAACAGAGGGTTGTAGTCAATGGAGTATATTTGAAGCATGGGCTTGTCACCACTGGGGTACCTCAGGGATCTGTACTTGGACCAATTCTCTTTAATGTTTTTATTAGTGATATTCAGAAGGTCTTGATGGTAAGGTATGTCTTTTTGCTGATTATACTAAGATATGTAACAGGGTTGATGTTCCATTAGGGATAAACCAAATGGCAAATGATTTAGGTAAACTAGAAAAATGGTCAGAGTTGTGGCAACTGACATTTAATGTGGATAAGTGCAAGATAATGCATCTTGGACGTAAAAACCCAAGGGCAGAATATTTGATAGAGTCCTAACCTCAACATCTGAGGAAAGGGATTTAGGGGTGATTATTTCTGATGACTTAAAGCTAGACAGGCAATGTAATAGAGCAGCAGGAAATGCTAGCAGAATGCTTGGTTGTATAGGGAGAGGTATTAGCAGTAGAAAGAGGGAAGTGCTCATGCCATTGTACAGAACACTGGTGAGACCTTACTTGGAGTATTGCACGCAGTACTGGAGACCGTATCTCCAGAAGGATATTGATACTTTAGAGAGAGTTCAGAGAAGGGCTACTAAACTGATTCATGGATTGCAGGATAAAACTTACAAGGAAAGGTTAAAGGAACTTAACATGTATAGCTTGGAGGAAAGACGAGACAGGGGGATATGATAGAAACAAAATACATAAAGAGAATACATAAAGGGAATCAACACAGTAAAGGAGGAGACTATATTTAAAAGAAGAAAAACTACCACAACAAGAGGACATAGTCTTAAATTAGAGGGGCAAAGGTTTAAAAATAATAGCCAGGGGGGGTGAAGCCTGACAGCGAGACGGGCTAGACGCCATATCTGAGAGCTCCTTCCCAGCACTCGAAATCTGCCGAAAATCGCCTATAAAAAGACCCCATCCAACTCTGAACGTAGCGGGTACAGGTTGAGGACATCCCGCGGCTTTGACAGATGCCTTTTCAATACAACCCGAGGCAGACCAAGCCGAAAAGGAGAACCGGGGCCTACTACGCACCGACGCTCGCCGACCTCGAGGAACTCTTCGGCGGAGCGGGTGCGCATAAAGCAGCGGACATCGCCACTTACCCCTCCTCAGCTCTCCACATCTCCTCTCCAGCAATGGGGCGCCGCTCCCAGAGACCTCAATCCGCTCCAGCAATGGACCAGTGGGATATCGGCACTCTCCTACAGCGGCAGGTACCATCCAAAATGGCGGCCGCTGGTGGCCCTGACACCCACACATCCCCTGACTTGCCAAGCCAGACACACATCCCAGCAACACAAGGGGATCCACACTCCATGACTGGGGATATCTCTGGAGGCACAGCCTCTGCCACTAAGCAGGATCTTCACAACATGCAAAATGCATTGCTGGAAGAAGCTCCTAACTGCAGACATGGTCTCCCTAAAATCTAATATGCAGCAGCTCAATGACAGGACAACACACATTGAAGGGGACATTGGGAAACTTCACAATGAAGTAGCTGAACTGAAAACAGCAGTGGTCCACTTAAAAACTACACAGCAGGCTATGTTACTTAAAATGACTGCACAAGAAGATAGGCACCGCCGCAATCACCTTAAAATCTGCGTGGTGCCCCTTAGATTGACGCAGAGGAATTAATTACCTCACTATATAAGAAAGCTAATTGCTTCTCAATGCTAGCCAAGAAATTCACTATAAATGGACTGTACCGACTGCCTACCATCACTTAGATGGCAGCCCCAATCACTGGTGATGTCATCCTCCAATGCTGTACACCACAAGATAAAGGCCAGATCATGGCAGCAGTGAGGGGAAAAACCCCATTACCATTCGAAGATTCACACCTAACCTTCTACCAAGACCTCACTAAAACTACACTTCAATGGCGTAAATCACTACAGTCACTCACCAGCCGCCTGCATTCCGCAGGGGTAACATACAGATGGGGCACGCCAAGATCCCTACTAATCACACACAATGGGACGACCCACAAGCTCACAACTGAATGGGAAGCACCTGCAATACTCCGCACCATGGGCCTCACTGAGGCCGCAACCTCTGCTCCCCGCGTCGAACACACCTGGGACTCTGAGTCAACGATCCTATTTGTACCGAGAGCTGCAACAACTACCTGACTGAGCAAGAAGAGGGTGCAGCTACCCCACACTGAGGAACGAACTTTGACAGACCACCAATGTTCTTGGTTTATTCTATACGTTATACAAATCTCTGTTCAGATTTCTCCCATCTTAATGGTTACCCTACTCTTACCCGGCATATATACTAAACAACCTACTATTACCCGTTCTACATACTAACAGACCCAGAGAGGGGCAGTCTCAGACCCCTCTCGCACACACAAACAAGATACACCCTCAAGAGGTGTACAACCCCCCACCCCCGATGCCCCCTTGGTTAGGGGTACTTACCTACTAGGGTAACCAAAACAAGCCTCAGGTCACCACCACTTACACCTTGGTTACCGACACGCTTCCCTCGTCAGCACACTCATGATCTTATACACTTTTACAACAAAACCTACTAGTACCCTCATGTACAAACTTTAGCCCACTCATGAACACCTAGTATACTAACACATAGCCTCCACGTAATCTTAAACAACATAGTAAACAACCCAACCCGGACCAGAGAGAGGAAAACAACTCCCACGCTCCCAAACCACACATATCATTCCTTCCTTCCCACCGGGAGCTATTACCTCAAAAAAAAAATGAGCAAAATGTTTATTATGATGCCTTGTTTACTAACCCAATATCTAACCTTGTCACCCTGCATTACTGTTACAGTGCCCGTCCTGGCTGTTGGGGCTGGACGTGATTGTGTAAAACTGAAAACGCACCAAAAATAAAGAATTTGCAATAATAATATCCGGAAGTATTACTTTACTGAGAGGGTAGTGGATGCATGGAATAGGCTTCCAGCTGAAGTGGTAGAGGTTGACACAGTAAAGGAGTTTAAGCATGCGTGGGATAGGGATAGGCATAAGGCTATCGTAACTATAAGATAAGGCCAGGGACTAATTAAAGTATTTTAAAAAATTGGGCAGACTAGATGGACCCAATGGTTGTTTTTTGCCGTCATATGTTTCTATGTTACGCCAAAAGTTAGTAGTACTCATAAATGGCTAAAGAGTGTGTCTGATTTTATTTCATTTTATAAAAGTGTAAATTTCAAAAGAAAATGTCAGTTTCATAAATAAATCTTGTTACACACCTGTCAGACAGCTGGTTAAGTTTCTTGCTGGACTCGTAACTTTACTTCCTGGTAGTTTAGCACCATGGAGCCATACTCAAGAGGCAGTGAAAAAACAGAGCACCTGTCTTTCAAATAGTTTTTCTTTAAAATGACACCATTAGCACCAAAACAACTTTAGAATAATAGTGTGCTTTTAATGTATAGATTTAATGTATAGATCATGTATGCTAACTATTCAATTCTCTGCCATTTAGGAGGTTTTTCACTTTGCAGCTCTAACCACACCTCCCAGCATGTGACCTACACAGTCTCTTTACACATCTTTTGTAAATAATCATCTAATGTTTATTCTTCCTTTATTTCACATTATGTTTAATTTAGAATTTCTTATCTCTTGCTATGTTAATAACGTTCTAGAGCCTGCAGGAACCTCCTGTGTGTGATTAAAGTGTAATTAACAGGGAGGAGACACAAACTTCTAAAGTAAACCTGCTGTACTGATTGAAAAAAAATGAAACCACAGTCAGGAGATGTGTAGCTAGGATTGAATAAACAGAAAAAAAGGGATTTAACTCCTAAATACCTGAGAATCGAGCAGTGAGACTGCAGGGGCATGATCTATACAGTAAAAACAGTTTGATAAAGCTAAGGTTGCTTGGTGCATAGAGAATCCCTTTACAGAATGAACTTTGATTTCAATCAGATCTAATTTTCTGTGAATTCAACTGCATGGTTGTAGTGGAGAGCTGATTTCCCACAGCTTAACTCCACTGATGTATTAGAATAGAAACATAGAAACATAGAAACATAGAATGTGACGGCAGATAAGAACCATTCGGCCCATCTAGTCTGCCCAATTTTCTAAATACTTTCATTAGTCCCTAGCCTTATCTTATAGTTAGGATAGCCTTATGCCTATCCCACGCATGCTTAAACTCCTTTACTGTGTTAACCTCTACCACTTCAGCTGGAAGGCTATTCCATGCATCCACTACCCTCTCAGTAAAGTAATACTTCCTGATATTATTTTTAAACCTTTGTCCCTCTAATTTAAGACTATGTCCTCTTGTTGTGGCAGTTTTTCTTCTTTTAAATATAGTCTCCTCCTTTACTTCAGGAACAAGTAGTAAATCCAAATAGGGTAACCAGCACAATCAGCAAGGCAATCCAATCGTATCCCATCACCTTTCCCAATCACTGAACGACACACAGGATCAGGAGTAGAACTAATTTTTAATGACACAATTCCTGCTTTTATGGGATTCTCCCATGCAAGGGAGGGACTCACCATAATTACTACAGTAACCAATCCCATAGACATCACCTCCCACACATCTCCTCCCCTTAACTTAACAGTTAACATAATTATAAAGGATATACTTTCCCCTAATTCCTGGATGTACCCCTAATATGGTAAGTACACCTTTAAATGTGGTAACCCCTGGTAGCCCTGATCTGGGTGAGAAACATATTCAAAAATCACCCATATCAGACCAGGGGCTCGTGAGTTATGAGGAAGCAAAGATTTGACCGACCGCATGGGTGAAGTAGCCGAAAATAGTTCCATGAGATCTGGTACTGCGGTCGGTCTCTGTTCATGCCTCAAAAGTCCCGAAAGTCTATGTCATCCATGGTTAAGTTTTCGTTCGGATGAATCCCCTAATTGTGCGTTTCAATCGGCACTTTCTGAAGTCCTGGAGGTCTTAGCGGTGTTCGGTTAGTCGAGTGTCCGATTTGAGTTCCAGACACTCGACGACCAAACACCTCTGTTTGTGCGTTTAAGATGGCTGCCGCCACGTGTTCGGCTGCCGAAATGGCGGCCACCCAGGAAATCCAGCAGAGCATTCGTGTGTTTCAACCAAGGGAATGGAACAGACATACAGGGAGGTAAATTACAGCCACACTTCACACCAGGGTTGTCCGGTTGTTTGGTACTTTAGTTCGGATGGTGAATATAGCTGTTCGCATGCCGACTTGTACATCTTTTTACTGAACAAAGTCTGGCCACATATGGTTGTATGTAATTCTGTATAATCCAGGCACAGGGAAAACTCTTAGGTCCCAACAATAAAAGAGAATAGATGGGACAGCCAAAGGGGTTCTGCTACAATGGTTTTCTTGGTTTTCTTTTTCATTAAGATTTTGCTCAAATTATACAAGACGTAGCTTTTCTATTAAAACTGTTTACAAGAACAACACAGAATCTTATAACTGTATTTAAATAATTACCCCCACAATGAATGATTGATTGATAATACATACATGTTTCTTAATGGATGAAGCAATTTCACACTGAATTGATTTGATTTGCATTTAGTACTAGTCTAGGTTATTAAGTAGGGGAAAAAAACAAAGAGGGAATTCCTCAAACCCATTAGAGATGCTGATTATTTTAATTAAAACCATTGCCTAGTCTTCCTCTAGACAAAGATTAACTTGATAATCTATATGTTTAGGAATTTCGATTCCACTGAGCCAATAAACATTAGATTTTTATGTGGCACAGTAATTAGAAAATAGGGGAAGAATGCACAATTTAAAAATACACTGTAAACCATACAAAAATAATATTATTTACTCACAAAGGCTGGAGGCTAGAATCATTGTAAAACAATTGGAGAAACCACAGATGATGCATTGCAGAATATAATTTAATTGTGACGGCAAGAATCTTTGCCATGATTTAGAGTTCATGGATCTCTGAACAGACTTCTTTCCGATATATATATATATATTTAAATGTTATGGCAAAAACATGTATGGAGAGGTGGGGAGGAAGGTCCATTACATTCACCTGGTTCTAAAATCCTTGCCTGCTTCTATAGGTTAGTTGCTGATGTCTATAGGCATTCTTAATTGCTCCTCAGAAAGAGTTGAGACCTCTGAGATAATTTCTGGGGAGCCATAATTCCTTTTACCTTAAGTTTAGATATATTAATCTAATCAAGTCATTATGTGGCTGGAGTCTCGGGTGCCTTTTCATCTCACAGGGTAAACCATTTTCAATGTTGAGTTGTCCCCTCAGATGCCCATCCGCAATGCCTCCTCTTTCCTCTTCCAGGAACACAAACATATGCATAGGACATAACGCAAGTATATAAAAGTAGCATAGCTGCACTAGTAGTAAAAACCTCTAAAAGCAACACCTGCCTTCTCTAATCTGCAATTTATCAAACCTGTTTTTACAGGTTGTAATTATTTTTTATGTTCTTTCTTTTTGCTGTGCAGAAATAAAAATACAGTCAGGCAAAGACAACACCGCTAAAACATAAAATAAATAATGGTAAGATATTGTATGTCAAAAGGTACTGCACTTGTTTTTCTTTTTTGTACTAGAATAGTAGTAAACTATACAAGATAATTAGAAAGAAATGGTTCATAGCTGCAAGGATTACTAATATGACTAAAAAATACACAGAGATTAGCGCCTCACACTATGATGGAGAGTAGTCTATGTAGTCTTTATGTGTCAATATGGAACTCCGATCTGAATGAGATTCTCCTGCTCATCTGCTATAGATACAACAGAAGCAGATGAGTGTGTGTGGGGGGGTATCCTGATCTTGAGGAGGAGTGTCAATATTGCCCCTTGACTAGTGTGTCTAAAGCAGTTGAGATAAACCTCAATTTTAACATTTTAGTGTAAATGCCTTGCCGTTGAACCCTCATTATACAGAAGTATTGGAGGCTACAAATAAAATCTTGATGTTCCCTATGGTAGGCTAATTTGCACTATATGTTGTGAGCCTGGATTTTAGGAGTTACCTCTGACCCCGGCCTCAGCGTGGTGGGTGATAAGAAAGTAATCACTGATCATAGTAATCACTGACAAATATTGTTGTGGCATTCTTTTACCCTCTGAAATTACCTTCATTTATATTTTTCTCTTTTACATATATTTTTTTTTGAGCATCTTCAAATTCTGTCACATACCCTTCCTCCACTTCAGCATGTAGTTATATTTCCCAACTATTTCTCTGAGGTTTGCCACATTACTAGAGCACAGCTTGACTGGCACTTCAGTTTCCCTGAAACAAGCTTACTTAACGTGCTTTAAATCCCTTAACACAGTCAGTTGCCAGCAAATTAGAATGCAGAGCAGGGGACTAATACTTAATGAATCCTTGATGTAGTAAGGTATTAAATAACAAAGACACAAAGTGCACCTTGAGAAGCACACACGTGATTGTCGGCACTGAAAGGGTTAAAAACACATATCACTTTCTTGACATTGCAATAGCTTGTAAAAAGACCAAATATTGTGGATAAATCCCTTTCATAGAGAAGAGGATTAAGCATCTTAACAGTCCTAATATTCAGTCTAACTGCGCATAGTTTGTCTACAATAGGGATTTCACATTAAGCACTTAATAATTCCAAAATATATTTTTTTCCTCTCAGACACGTTAAGATTCTTCTCAGCCATCCCTAAAGGAAATCTTGCAGTTGATTTATACTTAGCTACGGGTCTGATATTTTTTGTTTGATTTAGCATTCATTTTCAGCACTGACCCTTAGCTAACCAATTTACATCTATGCCCAAATTGCTTAGAAGCAGAAATAATAAAGGTTTAAGTGAAATTGTATTATAGTAATAACACAATATTATTATTATTACTATTATTATTATTATTCTACAAATAATAAGATTTTTATATTACATTTTTGAATTAGTATTTTTTGATTACATACAACATACTAGAAGAAACATGAATATAAACATATATATTAGATTATCGGAATGGGTTGAAAATGACAAAAAGCCAAATAGGAGACATAAGGAAGAGCTACAAGTACCTGTGGATACTAAAACATATGGCAACCATAAGAAGAGACAAGGAGAATAGCAACATTCAAATACCTCCAGATAGTCAGATGGGTACTGGCAGAGAGAAACTACGAATTGACAACAGAGAACTCTTTGCCATTATCATAGTGCTGAAAGAATGGAGAAACCTCTTGGAAGATTCTAAGCATTCGGTTGTTATATTCACGGACCACAAAAACCTATCTCATCTAACCGAAGCGAAGAGATTGTCTTATAGACAGGTCAGGTGGTCCCTGTTCCTGTCGCGTTTCAACGTCATTATGACATATAGACCTGTAAACTGGAAAAACAAAGCAGATGCTCTATCCCAATAGGTTGAGACCACAGACATCCAAGAAATAGACCTCACTCCTATGATTGCTCATGTGAAAATCCCAGTAGAGTTTCTTGTGGTTTGTTACATCATTACCGATACTTGAGAATCAGTCCCTGGATCAATACCTTCGATCTTTTCTTTCCCACCACCAGAACAATTGGGCTGATCTGCTCCCTTGGGCTGAAGTAGCTTGTAATAATGTTGCTCATGTGTCTTCCAGAACTAGTCCTTTTTGCCACAAAGAAAAAAAGGTGACAACGCACTCAATGATCACATTTACCTTTTCAATATCAGGTTACATGTAAATAGACTCATAAAACTAAATCCTGTATAATATAAACATACAAAATATCATAGTGTAATCTTAATAAACCATAGTGCAGGAGTGAGGTAAATTGGAGAACTCACACTTTACAGAGCCCTTTAGAAGTTGGTTTTGAACTGTAAAAGCACTTCATTCACATAAGGGATAGCTGGATAACTGAATGATAGCAGTTCCTCTGGATCACAATAGTAGTTCCACCAGCCAGGAAAATCAGGAATCCAAACAACACAGTAAATAGATCTTTATTGTTACAATATCAATAGATAAAAAAGTTAAAAGAATAAGTACATTTCAACCAAAATAGAATCTTCCTCAGGTGTTGTATGCTTGCATAATTGGGTTTCCACAGCTGATGTTCATACCCATTGTCTTCTTCATGCATTCCATTCCTACTTCCCCGCAAATCCCGGTTCTGCCCACCCATCATGCAGGTCTTCAGGGGGTTACTGTGACATTACTCACTTTGTCCTTGCGCCGGCTGTGTCCTCTGCTTGAGCCTCCAAACAAGCCTAGTATTACTGAGAATACTGCTCCCATCACTAGCAGATTCTTAAAGGGGTATAGGAGCCCCATGTCATTTCCAGTTCCCATTAGTCCACTTCATTCTGGTGCTTCCATGCACGCTCATTTTGGGGTCTCAGGCATGACACTGACCAATCAAATGTTATATGGAGGTATTTAAACTTCCCTAACCCTAAAAATTGTAGCCTATTGTGGTTTCTGTTCCCTAAACCCTTTAGTGCATTTCTTGATTCCTTGTGTTATATTCTGTTATTGACATTGGCTTGGTTACTGACCCTGCATTTATCTTTAACTCTTTCCTGTATTGTTTGTCTGTTTGACTGATTTCCATGTAGATGACTCTGGCTAGTTCTTGTTTTCTCTGTCTCTCTGTTACAGGGACCTCGGCTCGTTGTTTACTATGCTTTTCTCTCTGTCTTACGTTAAGTCTGGAAATTCTAAGGCCCGGTAACACGTTATTTCCTTGTTTCATCCCTTGCTATCCTAAACTCTGTGTGTTGAGGTTTTACTTTGTGACACGCATACACATATACCAGATGTCAGGTACCCAGCTGACATAACCTTGTCAAGAGAAGAACTGGACATCATGTATATCAAGACCCGGAATTTGCTCACTATGTATGAAGTATTCTACCCATAATCCAGCTCCTTGAGACTGTACATCAACCAGAAGGAAAGAGGCAGGGGCCTGTTAAATGTCAAGGCTAACGTCCTGGATGAAACACAGTACATCATGAATATGGCTCCAATTAACTGCTAATGGAATACATGAGAAAATACTAGACAGAGGATGCAGAAAAGGGGAAAGTTCAATGGAAAGACAACCCTCTTTATGGGATGTATCACTGACAGATAGTGGCCGTGGCTCACATTACAAAATCATATCAGTGGTTGGAAAAAGCAGGACTGGAAGAAACCACTGAGACACTAATCCTAGCAGCACAGCTCCACATCACTAAAAGTCACACTAGAAGGGACTCAAGATGCAGACTGTGCAAAGACACAATCCAGAACATAATAGCCCGGTGCAAGATGTTAGCAGGAACAACATCCATAGAGGGGCACAATCAAGTTTCTGGGATTGTGTACTGAAATATCTGCACAGAATATGGGCTGGAGCTACCTAAATCTGTATGGAAGGTACCACAAAGGTTAGTTGAGAATGACTAAGCTAAGATCAGTGGGACTTTCAAATTCAGGAAGACAAGCCAGTACTGGCCAACCAACATGACATTGTGTTACCAAGTTCTAAAAGAGGAGATAGAAAGGATGTGGAAAGTGAAGAACAGTCCCTGTTGTGATCGTATCAATTAAGGCAGTAACCCCCAAATTGGGAAAGTGGCTTCAGCAGATTCCAAGGGGAACATGATATATAGAAATATTTGCCCAGGAGAGTGCAGTTCTAGGATAAGGTTAAATATTGCACAGATTCCCAGGCATTTGGTAAAGGACCCAGGAATACATATTTTTTTTAATATATATATGTACAGAACAGATGCAGTGGTTGGCAATAATTGTTATTTAGTATTGGATGTACCTTCATACATGCTTGATTGCATCCTGGGCCAAGTTTTCTGGTATAAATATTTTCTATTTCAACTGAAGGATTAGGTTTAAAATAGCTTTCCTTAAATTGGATTATAAACATTGTGTCTGAGGTGTTAATAGTTTTTTTTTACCCAGAAATGACATTTTCTTCCTGGCTTGGATCCTGGAGAAATTGGCCTTGAAAACATAAGCCTAAAGAAAATGGCATTGTAATGTCTTCCTGTTTCTTTTTCTTTCCTGGTCTCTGGGTCTAATGTACTGAACTAGCAATGTTAAAGTAAAATAGGCATTTCTTTAAGATAACAATAATTGTTCTCATCTAACAAAGTGCATTATACCTTCTGCATTTAAATGTAGTACTATTAAGCAATTGGAATGCACATATTGCATAGTGTGTAAAGTTGATACGGTTGTGTAATTAGTATATGGTCATAAAGCTGGTGCTTTCAAATTGCTAAATAAGTGGAACTGCATTTTTGTGTTTATTAAAAACATTTTTTTTTTAATGTAAGCTCCCGTGGTGAGAAGAGAGAATGTTTTAAGGCAATCTAATGTTTCAAAGTAATGTGAAACTTGGATCATCTAGTGCTACTAATACAAACTTATAGTAACATCAGAGAAAAACACAGTGGTCTGCTCACTTCGGTAAATCCACACACTCCACAAATTAAAAAAAGATAATTAAAAAGTAGCATTTATTGAAAAAAGTAATAGAAATAGCTACACATGGCATCACACTATAAAGGCAGTCTTTTTGTATGCTGAGGTAGTCCCAATATCATATGTACAGAAAAGTATCAAGTGTGTAAAATAACAGAATCCAAAGAAAAAAGATATAAAAACCGAGTGATTGAGCTGCCTGCAGCTACTGTTCAGAGGAGAGACCACCTAAGAAGATGCTCTGGATGTGTTTTGCACACCACATGGTGCTTTCTCATGATCGCTGTGTTTTTTTCTGGTTATATTTTTGAATATTTGGGAAGAGTCCAGCACCGAGGAATCCTATTAGTCCTGATTCAGCCTCTAAGTCAAATTTAATTATTTTTGGAGTTGTGGCAAGCTTTTTTGAGTGAGGTATCCAACCTCACCAAATTTTTTTTTTTTTGTTTACCTTATAGCAACATGACTGGCAAACTATAAAGACAATGGGTTTTATGAATATTATCCCTGTGACTGCAAAATGAATCAATATTGCTATTAAACTAAAACCTTTAGCCATTGAATAACATCTAAACCTGGCTTGAGTTGGTATGATTATGTGTATATATGAACTTCTTTAAAAGACCATCTTGGACCAGAAGGACTATGTATACTTGATAAAGCAGAGTAAGTGCCAAATAATTTGTAAATAGTTTGACAACTTTAGGGTGGAAGCCACTTTTAAATGAAAAAGCATTAAAGACCTGGAAAAAATAAGGATCTAAACATATTTGTAGGACTCTTATACAGCTCTTTAAACATGTCTTCACCTTTCTAAATTTTACCCTTCTATAATTGTGAAGTGTTGCAGAATATGTTGTCACAATATAAAAGCCAACGATAATTATAACAATATTGCACAGCATTGTAGAGTATTATATATTAATAATCCAGACATGGAGATAAATTCTGCATGTTGTGGGGTCCTGCTGATAAATGAGTTTTACATCAAATACCAATGCTCCAAGCCTCTAATCCAATATACATTTGTGAAACACTGTAAAAACAATTCTTATTCTATCAGGGTTATTTAATAAAGTGAAAATCCCAGAGAATTCAGAGTGAATTCAAAGCAAGTTACAAATCGAAGGCCAAAATAGCTGAAGTAAAATCATTCCCCAGGACGTACTTGGAAATTAGAATAATCTGAATGTACCTTTCCTGGTGAAATACTTTGTTATTGTTATTATTATTATTATTATTATTATTATACTCCCAGTCAGTTATGCTCTCAGTTATGCTATTTTGACCTTTAATTTGAAATTAACTTTTATTTTTCTTTGAATTAACAGCAATGTCCCCTTTAGTGAAAAACTGTGTAAGGGTTATTCACAAAAGTGAATTGCAAATTTAACCCAAAATAGCAGGACTGGAAATAAAAAAAGTCGGCTATACATTCCAATTCCGCTACTTTTGCCTTAAAATTTAAATTCACCTTGAATTCACCTTACATTTACAGTGAATTCAATTTAAATTCTCACTTTAGTGAATATCCCTGTTTATATATTCGTGAATTTGATATAATTCACCTTTTTACTAACACATGAGAAAAATATTTACTGTGGGTTTGATAAGGCAGAAAACAATGACTGAAAGGGACACTATAGCCACCAAACCAACTTTAGCTTAATAACACAGTTTGGAATAGTCATGCCTCCCCTGGCTGTGACTGACACAGCCTGCATGAAAAAGGGGTTTTACTTTCAATCAGATGTAACTTACTTTAAAAGTTTGCATTTCCTTCTCTGTAAATTGAACTTTCATTATTTACAGGAGGCTATTGCAAGTTCTAGCAAGCTATTAACAGAGCAAGAGATAAGAAATTTAAATCAAACAGAATTTGCTATAAAGGAAGTGTAAACATTAGCTGACTCTTTACAGGAAGGGTTTAGGAAGGCAGTGCAAGTCACATGCAAGAACATGTTCTATACACCAAAACTGCTTTGTTAAGTTACAGTTGTTTGAATGACTATAGTGTCATTTAAATTGACAAATTAAAAATTTGTATTTTGTCTAAACTATTATATATAAATTACACATTTTATGCAGTTTGCTTAACTGACTATTTTAATGTTTCTACAGTTAAAGTTTACATTGAGGTTGGAATAATTGTAACATATTTTCTGTGTTGCCAGAATAGAAAGTAATTGTAAGATATGGCTTTCTGAAGATTGCTCCCTATAAACTTTGTCCACACATGATGGAACCCTGGATGGAAAGGATGTCTAGGAAACTGCTAACGCCAAAATTATACAAACCCCACCCCATAAAATCTGGCGCATGCTTAGATATTTGATAGTGTCATTATGTCACTAGGGGAATAAGTGTCAGGTATACGGCGCTTAGCCCCGCCCCTTTCTCTGACGCGGTCCCTCCACGATACTTAGGGAGACCGCGCCAGATTCAAAACGCTGGATTATTGCACAGGTACTGGAAAAAGTGATCAGCTGCTTTACCCCGTTCCTGCCTGTATCAGACCTCGGCTTGCTAAAAACGGACTTCTACTTTCTCCACTCCTTACCTCGGCTCACTAAAACGGACTCCTACCTTCTCCACTCCCAGAACCGGCTTGCTAAAACGGACTCCTACCTTCTCCACTCCCAGACCCGGCTTGCTAAAACGGACTTCCACCCTCTCCACTCCTAGACCACGGCTTGCTAAACGGACTTCTACCTTCTCAACCCATCGGGTGAAATTAACCCTTCAGTTCCAGAAGCTGCCTTTTAAGTTAAGTAACTTTTCTCCAATCAAGCCATTCTCTGTTACAAATCATAGACAGTTAACTGTGTCATTCTCTCAATTTATTCTCCTTATTCATAAGGATCTGCTAATAACGCTAACTCTTCCTCCAATAATCAACTCAATTATAATTACAACTTCTCCTGCTTCATTAATAGTCTTTATTATAAAAATTCCTTCTTAAATTAATCTGGAATCTAACTCTGCATTATTTCCAAAAAAAAGGAATTAAGTGGCTTGTGCAAATCAACAGATTCTTATAGTTTACTCACAATTAACATCCTACATGTGTAATTAAAGTGACAGTAACTACTCCTTCATTTCAATATAAAAGGGGGTGAAACAAATAGTTACTGCAATTAGAAAATTCTGCAGTTGAGTTCCAATTAAAATAAGTGTTACAGAATAATCCAGCCCTTTCAATGGAACCAGCAGATATTAACTCTCAAGTTTCTGCCCTAACCAATAGAGTGGATACGATTGCTCAGGGTTTACAGGAACTGCAAATTACAAATGAGAGAATATTAACCTATGTTAGAGACATGCAAGGTCATCTTCCTCATGCCGCTCTTCAATCAGCTGGTGATCCTGCTGTCTGTAATCCTGAAAAAATTTATGGAGATAGAACAAAGTACAGAGAGTTTTTGAATTCTTGCAAACTCCTAATAGCTTTAAAACCTAGATCTTATCTCACTGAAAGATCAAAAGTTTGTTCAGTGATCTCTTTTTTAAGAGGTGAACCTATGGCATGGGTCCATTCCTTTTTAGAGAATGATGATCCCATATTAGATTCATTGGATGAACATAGGAAGCATGTAAAATGGGTTCTATCTAGATTAAGAACTCACAAATTATACGCTAAACCCGAGAAATGCCTTTTTGAGGTTACTGAATTATCTTTTCTAGGATACATTATTTCACCTCATTCTTTAAAAATGGATAACTCCAAAATTGAATGTATTATCAACTGGCCCGTTCCTACTACTACAAAAGAATTACAACGATTTCTTGGATTTGCAAATTTCTATAGAAAATTTATTAGAAACTACTCAGATGTATCACATCCACTTAATCTCCTTAACAGTAGTAAACGTCCTTTTAATTGGAATAAAGATGCACAAAAAGCCTTCACTGAATTAAAAAAAAGATTTACAACTGCACCTATTCTGCAACTACCTAATCCAACATTCTTATATGTTCTTGAAGTAGATGCATCAGATACAGCTATCGGAGCAGTTCTTTCTCAACAAAAGACACCTCAAGATCCACTTCATCCAGTTGCCTTCTTTTCAAGATCCTTGAGCTCTGCTGAGAAAAATTATCCTATTGGTGAAAAAGAATTGTTAAGTGTTAAAGCTGCCTTTGAAAATTGGCGTTATCTTCTTGAAGATACAAAACACCCTATAGTTGTTTATACTGATCATGTAAATCTTGAATATCTCTATACTAACAAAACCCTTACAGCTAGACAAGTTAGATGGAACCTCTTTTTTAACCGCTTTAACTTCCAATTAGTATACAGACCTGGAACTAGAAATCAAAAGGCTGACGCCCTCTCCCGAATTCCTCATAAAACTTCTATTGATGATTATCCTCCTAACAAAACAATTGGAATCCTTTCCTCTCTTCATGATGACATAAAGAATTTGAATCAAAAGGATCTTGAACTTCCCAACACACCTATATTAACAAAAAAGGATGGTATATTTTATTTTAAAAATAGAATTTATATCCCTCCTATTTTTAGAAATAAATTACTTAAAATGGTTCATGACTCACCACTAGCTGGACATCCTGGGATTAAAAAAACTCTTGAACTAGCTTCACGATATTATTGGTGGCCTCGCCAGGATAGAACCATTGAATTATATGTCAAAACTTGCCCTATCTGTCAAAGGTCCAAACCCGAACATAATCAACCTTTTGGATTACTACTTAACTTACCTATTCCAGAAAAACCTTGGCAATCCATTTCTATGGATTTTCTCTTGGATCTTCCACCATCTCAGCCTTTCACCACTATTCTTGTCGTTGTGGACCGCTTCACAAAAATGGCCCATTTTATCTCTTTAAAGAAATGACCCTCCTCCGTAGAATTGTCTAAAGTCTTTATAGATAATATTGTAAAACTTCATGGTCTTCCTGAAGAAATTATTTCTGATAGAGGGACACAATTTACCTCCAAATTCTGGAAAGAAATGTGTCTCTCCCTTCAAATTCAACGCAAACTCTCATCCGCCTATCATCCCCAAACTAATGGGCAAACAGAGAGGGTTAATCAATGTTTGGAACAGTATCTTCAATGTTATTGTTCATACCTACAAGATGACTGGACCACATGGTTACCTATGGCCGAATTCTCTTACAACAATACTATTCATTCTAGTACGAAAATGACTCCTTTCTTCTCGAACTATGGGTTCCATCCGTCTTCATTTCCCATCCAAAATAATATTTCATCCAATCCTACTGTTACATCAAAAAACGAATATATGTCCTCTCTATTTCTCAAATTACGGGAAAATCTTCAACTCGCCCAAAATAACCAGAAAAAGTTTTTTTGACAATAAAAGAAGAATTCCCCCTCCTTACAAAGTAGGGGATCTGGTCTGGCTTTCTTCGAGGAATATTACCACAAACCGTCCTTCAAAGAAATTAAGCTCTCTTTTTCTTGGTCCCTTTCAAGTAATTACGGTCATTAATGATAACGTTGTTAAACTAGAACTCCCTCCAAGTTTTAAATTAATCTGGAATCTAACTCTGCATTATTTCCAAAAAAAAGGAATTAAGTGGCTTGTGCAAATCAACAGATTCTTATAGTTTACTCAAAATTAACATCCTACATGTGTAATTAAAGTGACAGTAACTACTCCTTCATTTCAATATAAAAGGGGGTGAAACAAATAGTTACTGCAATTAGAAAATTATGCAGTTGAGTTCCAATTAAAATAAGTGTTACAATAAGTGTCAATCAATCAAGGACTAGTGATGTTCCGAACGGTTCGCCGAACGGTCTGCCACGAACGGTTCACCACGAATGGTTCGCCACGGACTCATCATTGAGTAAACTTTGACCCTGTACCTCACAGTCAGCAGACACATTCCAGCCAATCAGCAGCAGACCCTCCCTCCCAGACTCTCCCACCTCCTGGACGGCTCACTAAGAATGCAGCTTCAAAATGGATGCTGTCCAGGAGGTGGGAGGGTCTGAGAGGGAGGGTCTGCTGCTGATTGGCTGGAATGTGTCTGCTGACTGTGAGGTACAGGGTCAAAGTTTACTCAATGATGAGTCCGTGGCGAACCGTTCGTGGCGAACCGTTTCTGAACCGTTCAGCGAACCGTTCGGGACATCACTATCGAGGACCTTTTAGTGGCAATTTTACTGCTTTACAAACAGCATGCTGATAGTATAGAAAAGTGAAATTAACAAAACATAATACTTTTACACTTTTGCAAGCAACATGTCTTAAAACTAATATAAATTAAATATCATTCTTTTTAAAATAGTCATGTTAAGTGTTTCAGATGTACCATAAATATCAAATATTTGGTTTGTCTGTAAGAAAGTATCAAAACATTGATATATTATTTGCTATAGCAGGATATATTAGGCACACAGTCTTTTTATGGACTAACTCTATAAAACATATGAGACATTAGTAACGCTTGGGAGAAGTGGGAACCAGATTCTCCTAGAAATTAAGTTCAAAGTGCATTTGGATTTTTGTCAGGCTTATACAAAATAAATAGGTTAACATATATAGTTATCTTGCCTGTAGCAGCACAGGTAAAAATATTGTCTCAAGACAATTGACTAGTCCTCCAGTAATTCTTATTGCAAACAAATCGGAAAAGTTTTGTTGTGTCCAAAACAATATTAACAAAGTAAAATAAAATCGTTTTCTCCACATTTTTAAATATTCAAGACTATTTTTTTCGTTATTAGATTTGCATTTAACTACATCAAAATATTTTATAATTCTTTTTTATTGTATACATAGATCTATTTTCTTATGATGGTTTGCATAATTGTTTTTTTTTATTTGGTTTTATATAAACAATGACAAAGAGATTACAATATTCATTTACAATAGAGATCAAAAGTAGAGATGTCACGAACCGTCCGCGAACTTCTCGCAAACTGTTCGCCACGGTTCGGGACGAACCGTTCGTGGCGAACTCCGGTCAGCTGACACATCCCTGCCAATCTCCGGCAGACCCTGCCTCCCAGACCCTCCCACCTCCTGGACAGCATCCATGTTGAAGCTGCCTTCAACATGGATGATGTCCAGGAAGTAGGAGGGTCTGGGAGGGAGGGTCTGCTGGAGATTGGCCGGGATGTGTCAGCTGACTGGAGTTCGCCACGAACGGTTCACCACGAACGGTTCGCCACGAACCGTGGCGAACCGTTTGCGAGAAGTTCGCGGACGGTTCGCGACATCTCTAATCAAAAGTAATGCATAGTAAGAAATAACATACAGTTACGTGCAATAGTCGTTGTCTCACAATCTATCTTCCTTCTCTAAAATGATGGACACATTCGGTTTTGTTACCAGATTAAATGCGCACATCTATAGATCACAGATGTCTAAGAGTTGTGGTATTCCTGTCTATTATACATGCCAGCTGTCCTCAGGTTTTTCAGTGCCGATATAGCATGTGTGGTAACCTTACTTCCTCAGGAGTATTTTAGTCATGGAATACCTGTTGTCCCTTGGAAGCTATGACATTGTGTGTGGGGTAGGCTAAGGCATGAATTACAATTCTTCAGTAGCGGTCTGAGGGGTGACAGTTCTGATGTATTAGTCTGTGTTACCTATGCTATATCTATCCAATCTCCCGACTTGTTCTACGTGGTCTATAAGGGCTGTCTCACTCACGTCTGCATCTGTCCCCTCTGGGAAAGCATTCCATGGTCCCCAAATGAGTTGGAATGTCTGGTAGTTTTTGGAAATAGCATATGTAAGTTCCTCTATTTGTTTTATTCCCTCCACCCTGCTTATCCATTCCCTTATGGACGGGGAGTTTGTGTGTTTCCACTTTATTGGGATCAACTGATTTGCTGCCATGAGTAGGTGTGAGGTGAGTGCAAGTGTTTGTTTCTTCTTATTGGGGGGAGGCAGGAGGAATAATAGATATTCCGGGGAGGGTGGAACTGTCTCACCTGTGATAAGTTTAATTAGCGTGAGTATTCGTCTCCAATATAATTGTATATGTGGGCATTCCCACCATATGTGATGTGATGGGTGGGTGTTTGGTTGTTGGCATCTCCAGCAAGTGTGTTGTGTGGTAGTGAATAGTTTGTGTAGTTTAGCAGGTGTGTAATGGCACCGCGATAGTCTTTTGTAGTTCCCCTCCTGTGTGGCTGTGTATGTAGAAGCTTTGTGAGCCCTCACGAATATTTACTTCCACTGGAGTGGGGAGAGCTCCATTTGCAATTCGTTAATCCATTTCCCTGCGTATGAGGGTAGGTTTGCGTAAATTTTAACAGCAGGACTTCACAAGTAACTTGTTAAACAATTAAAAGTTTTTCGTGATACAGAATTTTAAGCAAAAAAATATCTGATTTGGAAAACTTATCTAGTGTTAGAGCTTGACTACTTTGGTCTACATTTCACAATATGGTTGTTAGTTAGACAAACATTGAGTAAACATTTAAAGAAAACACTTGACCTTTTGGAAAGAACCCATGCACAGTTCTGATAGCAATTGCTGGAATAAAAGTGCATTCATTCATTTTGTCCAATTTAATGCTTGAGGCCAAAATACAGTTGCAAGAAAAAGTATGTGAACCCTTTGGAATTATATGGATTTCTGCACAAATTGGTCATAAAATGTGATCTGATCATCATCTAAGTCATAACTATAGACAATCATAGTCTGCTTAAACTAATAACACACAAAGAATGAAATGTTGCCATGTTTTTATTGAACACACCATTTAAACATTCACAGTGCAGGTGGAAAAAGTATGTGAACCCTTGGATTTAATAACTGGTTGAACCTCCTTTGGCAGCAATAACTTCAACCAAACATTTCCTGTAGTTGCAGATCAGACGTGCACAACGGTCAGGCGTAATTCTTGACCATTCCTCTTTACAGAACTGTTTCAGTTCAGCAATATTCTTGGGATGTCTGGTGTGCATCGCTTTCTTGAGGTCATGCCACAGCATCTCAATCGGGTTGAGATCAGTGACTGGGTCACTTCAGAAGGCGCATTTTCTTCTGTTTAAGCCATTCTGTTGTTGATTTACTTCTATGCCATGGGTCATTGTCCTGTTGCAACACCCATCTTCTGTTGAGCTTCAGCTGGTAGACAGATGGCCTTAAGTTCTCCTGCAAAATGTCTTGATAAACTTGGGAATTCATTTTTCCTTCGATGATAGCAATCCGTCCAGGCCCTGACGCAGCAAAGCAGCCCCAAACAATGATGCCCCAACCACCATACTTCACAATTGTGATGAGGTTTTGATGTTGGTGTGCTGTGCCTTTTTTTGCCACACATAGTGTTGTGTGTTTCTGCCAAACAACTCAACTTTGGTTTCATTTGTCCACAGAATATTTTGCCAGTACTGCTGTGCTCTTGTGCAAACTGTAAACGTGCAGCACTGTTTTGTTTGGACAGCAGTGGCTTCCTCTGTGGTATCCTCCCATGAAATTCATTCTGGTTTAGTGTTTTACGTATTGTAGATTCGCTAACAGGGATGTTAGCATTTGCCAGTGACTTTTGTAAGTCTTTAGCAGACACTCTAGGAATCTTCTTCACCTCATTGAGCAGTCTGCGCTGTGCTCTTGCAGTCATCTTTACAGGACGGCCACTCCTAGAGAGAGAAGCAGCAGGTCTTCTGAAAGCTCTTTTGTGTGAGGCATCATTCACATCAGGCAATTCTTCTTGTGAAAAGCAAACCTAGAACTGGTGTTTTTTTTTTTATAGGGCAGGGCAGCTGTAGCCAACACCTCCAATCTCATCTCATTGATTGGACTCCAGTTGGCTGACATCTCACTCCAATTAGCTCTTGGAGATGTCATTAGTCTAGGGGTTCACATACTGTTTCCACCTGCACTGTGAATGTTTACATGGTGTGTTCAATAAAAACATGGCAACATTTCATTCTTTGTGTGTTATTAGTTTAAGCAGACTGTGATTGTCTATTGTTGTGACTTTGATGATGATCAGATCACATTTTATGACCAATTTGTGCAGAAATCCAAAGGGTTCACATACATTTTCTTGCAACTGTATGGCTAGTAAAATTTGTAATAAATAACATGCACAGTCATCGAGTGGGCACTATTATATTCTAAAAATGAGAGATAGATTAGCACTATGTGTAATAGATTGTTTTTTATTCTAAACTCTCACAATAGTGCCATTAAGCAAAAGCTGTTATAGCAAATGTCACTTTAATATCCACACCAACCTCATTGTTCATGAATCAATATTCCTCAGCATGTTTCAAGTTGAGTCTCAACCAAAGCTTCATCAAAACTGCATTGCAGGTGGCAGAACCTATTGAAACATAAGTCGGTTAGTTGGAGAAGAAGCTTGGTATAGCAAACATTTACAGAAGAAAGATGGACCCACACTGAGTTTTAGAACTTTCCTTTCAACATGATATTTTACTGCAGCAGGAATCAATGTTTTGCAATAAAATCAGGACTTGACCATTTAAGCAATGACGCTTTCTTTCTTTTTTTAAGTTCTAGCTTTTATCAAAATTGAATCAACTTTGAAATATAACAATAAAAGCAATAAAACATTGATTGAATTCAATTTGCACCAAAACATACACACAGGTTCTAGAAATCCATTACCTTTACCAGCTGAGTGTAATGCAGAAAACCGGATGGTGTAAAATCCAGGTATAAAATTAAAAGTCTTATCATTAATTATAGAACCTACTGTGAACCATTAGTATAAAATAATTTTGATTATGTTGTTCTAAGAAGTACAATTTTTCCAAGACATTTTCTGTGAATTCAGCCTTTGATTGTCAATCTGCAAAGAACAAGCGACTAACTACTTCATAAGTTCTTGATTTTCTAAAAGCAATTTCCTCTCTTCTGCTACATTTCTTTTTATATTCACTACTTTAAAACAATATCAAGTGAGGGATTGTTTGTTATCAAAAATCATAGCAAAACTGAAATTTGCAGTTTTCTATCATATATATGATAGAAAATTGCATATACTTATTTTTACATATAAAATATAGAAAGGACTTCCCAAGTAGGTGAGTTAATCTCATAAGAGTAGGCATAAGGTTATTAGAACTGGACCGTACAAAAATGGGGTACTTTGGCATTGAGGCAAACTCATGTAATGTATAACTGTAACAATCTACATATAGATACACAGACACACAGATAGTTACGCAGACACATGTACAGACACGCATGCAAATATGCAATATATATATTTATATATATTCACACAATATGGTTCCTCCTCCTTTTCTGAATTCACTATTTAATATTGTCTCAGACATTCTCTTAATGGTTCATCTTTTGTAGCCAACTTTGTAATGCACTCCAGGAATGTCGTCTTGACACTCATCAGGCCCCAACATCCTCCTATCTGGCTTGCGTACAGTTTCTGCAAGCTGGATATCAGGTGGAATTCTTAATTTGCAGTGAATAGTTTCTGGGTCTTGATATTAATGGTGTACAGGTGTCCTGTCAGGTTATTATTCCAGAAAAAAACAATATATGCAAGTGTTAAAAAATAAAACATACATAGAGTAGTACAGGAAAAAACTGCTTTTAGCTTCTTAATACTGGTTAAACTCACAAAGTATTAGTAAAGGTATTAGTATGACCTACCAAGCACTCAATAAACCCTTCTGTAACAAACTATTTAATTCCCCTACTTTAACCCTTTGTGTCACTATACCCCACTCCCTCTAGCATGTAAGCTCATCGAGCAGGGTCCTCAACCCCTCTGTTCCTGTAAGTCAGTGGTCTGATCTCAATTATGTGTCTGTTAGTCCACCCACTGTACAGCGCTACAGAATTTGTTGGCGCTATATAAAAATAATAAAATAATAATAATAATAATAAAGGTATGCACTTAAAAGTTAAATCATCCACCAGTTTTCTCTTATCATTTCATCTCAGAGACAATTGTAGGTCGTGTAAAAAAACAAAAAGAGATATGGTGCAATTTTTCATACTCTTACTCAGTTTAATGGTTAAAAAAAACTTACAAAAGGACAGAATTTTTTTAAACACACCAACATTAATCAAGAAGCAGGAAAGCCTAATTCCACTTCAAAGTGCCTGTGCAGAAACAGGTAGTCCAGCTTCACAGGATACAATATGTTGAGCCGGAGAAAAAGTCCTTCATAAAACAAATAACAGAATGCTTAATACAATAAATAAATAAAACCCTACATGTTTCGTCCGGATGACCGGACTTTCTCAGGGGTGAGCAATCCTTCAGTCAATTAAACATGAACCTGTCTGGGATTACCCCAGGATAAATAAGGTTCAAGTCCCCTCCTCCCAGATCACCTTATTGGAATGTGTTCCAGCTGATCTGGTTGTAATATAAATAGGCTAATTATTTGTGTATATAAATCTATAAACCCAAAAAGTAAACTAATCGTTTGTGTAGATAAATCCATACACATATGTTAAACTAGTATACACCTTAATGACATAAAAAAACAAACCAAATCAAAACTGACATTTAAACCTTTTGGTTGTAATGTCTGTAACTTATGTATCCAGGAGCCCTTCCTCCTCCTCAATTTCAATATCAAATCTCCCCCTCCATCATCCAACGTAATTTGCTCTATGGCAACAATCAAAAGGTTGTCAGGCCTAAATACAGGGCATTTGTTACAATGATTGGGCACAGAATGAGACTCCAAGTTTCTTTTAATATTATTTAGAAACCTGGTCTGGCCTGTCTACCAGTCCTCCCCACATATTGTGCACCGCATCCACAAGTGAGGAGGTACACAACATGCGTAGAAGCACAGGTGATAACGCCTCTAATCTTAAATTCCTCCTGCGTTTGGTTGCACATAAAGAAATATGAGGATTTGGGTAAAAACCAGCATGCTTTACATTTTCCCCACTTATGTAAGCCCTCTATTTCTGGATTTTTAACAGAGAGTAATCTTAGAGTGCTAGGTGCCAATAAACTCTTAAAATTATTTCCTTTTCTAAAAATAACTTTGGGGTGAGGTGGTAATATAGAGCCCAAACCCTCATCTTAATTAGATCATTACTGCCACTATTTTTTCCTGAGAATTTTGTTTTTGTGAGTGGCTTTGCAATTATATTGAGTATTAAAACTAAATTAATTCCTTTGTTTCCAAAATTGTTAATGCTTGGTTTGACCTTATCTTGTAATAAAATACCTCTATCCATAGCTAAAACTCCTTCAAACTCTTTCTTTAAATGATTCTCTGAATATACCTTCTCTTTGAATCCATCTATGAGTATATTGGATTGTTGCTCATAGAGTCAAATCAGTGCACTTTCTGCATATTAATAATAATAAATGGGAACCCCCATCAGCCAATTTGGATGATGTCCACTTTTCTTGTAGCTAAAACTATTAGTATCTGTGGATTTGAAATACGTTTTTGTTTTAATCACTAAATCTTGAATATAGAGGAGTTAACTCAATAAAATTAATTTCTGATTCATCTAAAGTAGGGGTAAAAACTAAAGAAAGTGAGTTCTTGTAACGAGAATATACCCCAACACGCAGGATTCAGCTAAACAAAAGACAACACAGAGGAGAGATACGTCTACCGGACCTTAGAATGGCCGGACTCGACGTATATGAGAGGAGACAGAGTCAGGAACAATCCGAAATCAAGGGCACAGAGAGACAGCGTAAACTAGGACAAGCCGGGGTCTGGTACACAGTAAACAACAAGCCGACAACCAGAACAGATAAGGATAAAGAGAAAACGTAGTCAGAAACAAAGCCAAGGTCAATACGGAGAAACACAACTGAACACAACAAGCGCTAAAGGGAACTGATACAGAAACCACGATAGGGCAAGGAACAAAGGAAAGAAGGTGAGTATAAATACCTAAACCTCTAATTTGATTGGTCCTTGTCACATCCACGCCCCCAAAAGGTAAGTGTATGGGGAGTGTGGCATGACAGGGACCTATGGGATGCCTTTTCCAATTTAGGCACCCACTGTCCCTTTAAGAGCACGCCCGATACCCGCGGCGCGCTCTTAGAGTAGGTGGAACACGTGACCGCTACTAGTCACAGCGGTCGGCTGAGCCGCGCGCGGCTCGTGCAGCAGCAGGACCGCGCGCGGCTCGAACAGAGGACCCCGGCCGGCCCCTGGAAAGGGTAAGTACCGCTACAGTTCTTTAATAAAATCCGTAAAAGCATAAAACTGTTCTTCCATTCCCTTCCAAATTATTAAAATGTCATCTATGTAGCAAGGTTAGAATACTAAATCCACCTCAAAAAGATTGTTATTCCATATATTCATCCTTTTCCAGCTATCCAAGAAAATATTGGCATAGCTGGGTGCAAATTTGGTGCCCATGGTGGTGCCATTAATCTGTAGCAAGAAGTTTCCATTAAAACAAAAAAAATTATGTGTTAAAATTAAGCCAATACATTTTACCAAAACATGGTTACAATCTGGGTCCAAAGATTAATCTCTACTTAAAGTGCTATTTATCTATTCCATTCCCAAATGTTGATCAATCACTGTATAAAATGATGTCATGTAAAAGGACACCAAAACATACTCTTCCCTCCATTCTATGGAATCTTATTCTTTTAATAGATGTTTTGTATCTGGGATTGAGTCGATTGGGCGTGTTTTTGCAGAAAAAAATTGATCAATTCTGACAATCTGGATGTCAGGGAGTCCATTCCGCTGATAATGGGCTTTCCCATGGGAATGTTCCTTAGATTTGTGTATCTTTGCCATTATATAAAATGTAGGGATCTTAGGGAATTCTATATATAAAAAAAGCCATATTTACATTAATAGTGTATTTTTCTTTCGCCCCACTTAATAATGTTTTTAATTCTTCATTATATAACCTGTTAGGGTTTGAGAAGAGTCTCTGGTATGTGGAGGGGTCATCTAGAAGCCAATAGGCTTCCTCCAAGTAGTATTGGCTTGACATCACTACAATTCCACCCCCTTGATCAGCATTTTTATAACAATATCTGTCCTCTCTTTTTACATTTTCATAGTATTATTTTCAGCTTTTGTGAGATTAAAATTAGAATTCTTCTTTACTTTGTTAAAATCCCTAGTTATCATTTTGCATAAGGCCTCTATTTGGCTGTTTTTTTTTTGTTTGGGTAAAAGGTAGACTTTGGTCTGAAATGGGTCTACCACCTTTTCTATGTCTTTAATGCCATATTATTATTATTATTATTATTATTATTATGTTATTTATATAGCGCCATCAAATTCCGCAGCGCTTTACATTATCCTTATCCATATACATTATCCTTCTCCTTCAGGGCAAAAAACTTTTTGAGGCACATTTTCCTGACACATTTTTGCGAACCAATGAAAAGTTTGAATATATTTGGAGAGATAGTTGGAGTAAGTTTCATTCCCTTACTTAGGATTAAACATTCTTCTTTAGTTAAAACAACATTTGAAATGTTAAAAATTCCTAAATTCTCTTTTAATTTGTCATTTACATTTCCTCTCTTTACTTATTTGTCCTTCTCCTTTTTGGTGGAATACTAAATCCTCCAACGGGAAGAATCTGTTTGTAAGTCTTAATCATGGTGGCCTCAAGGGGAAATATTCTGCAATTTCTCTCAATAGTCTCGCCCCCTCTCTAAAAAATCCCTATTCAGGCTGGTGGTTGGCTGAATTGAGCCATTGTTAATTTATTTGTAAGGAAAACTTTTGAATATTGAGTGGTCCCTTTACAGACATTACATGGTTGTAAAGTGGATAAATTAACAGATTTGGTATTGGATATTGGGGGGATGGCCTGCTATTAGAGTGACAATCCTTCTCTTTTAATAGAGGATAGTTAGACCTTACTTTTGTCACGTTTCTAGTGAACGTATCAGTCTTTTATCAGAATTGATAATCTTTGCACTATCCCTTTTAAAACTCCCTTTGTTTGCTCTGGTTTTTGATTGAAAACACATTATTTATTTTATCAAAAGAATCCCTTTCATACTTTTTATTCTTAGTTACAGCTATTTGTTCATCTGTTCTTTTAATTCTCTCATATACAATGATCTCTTTCTTTTGGAATTCCAATGTCTCCTTATTTAATGAATTCGTTTTTTCTACTTCTTCTATTTCTTTAATTACACTAGATACATTTTCCTTTTTGAAGTCTACTATTGTTTCCATCAAAATCATAGAGCAATTTGCTAGAGCTCTATCCCATCTTATAGCATATGGGGAGTTTTCCAACCCATCAGCAGGGTTCTTTCCTAAATGTAAGCCTCTAGGAATGAGGCCTTCTTTAAGATATTTTTCAAGAAATGAAATCTCCCACTAGTTCCTAGTTTCCCTAATAGACAGCTTTTCTAATTTATTAAAATAACTGTCCACACCATGCTGCTACCCTACAACTGTGCACACACCTTGAATGGCCTTTTCCTAAGTAGCCAGGATCTTTCTAACTCAATGTTCAATACATAAGGAAGTTACTAAGCTGTAAAAATAAGTCAACTAATGGTTTTATTTTGCACTAATTGCATTTTTCTTTGCACTAATTATTGTGGGTATATATATGAAGTGTGTGTCGTATTGTTTTAGCTGTACAAATCTTGGTGAAGGTCAAAATGCTGCATTACAGCACTTCTGTGTCAATAAATCTGCCTCATTTGTGAGTGACAGAATCTTTTCCACTTTCCACTATGTACTAAGGATTTTTGTGGTCAGCACCCTGTTGTTCCTGGGAATGGAGTGCTGTCCCTCCTCTTGTTTGTGGTAATATAATCAGTATGGTATAATCAGTATGGTAAGCATACTTTATATGACACATTATGGTCACATGACACTTGAGGCATAGTGTACAGTATATAAATTAAGCTAACGCCTTAGATCAACAGTTATTTAAGTTACTATCTTTCGTCCTTTGCCTGAGGCAGCCATTTTAAATATGCCTCAACATTGAGTACAGTAGGAACTTGCAAAATGCGACCCTTGACAGATTACTTTTAATCTTTTCACCTATCACTTAACTAATATAATTGACATTTTGCACAGTAACTGGTATAGCAAAGGTGAGCTATTACAGTCATCTAGTTTCTTTTGACAGCATGCAATCTCAAGATTGTTATACTTAGATTTGAACAGGATGCTCTTCTGACGTCCTAATCATAAAAAAAAAAAATATAGCTGTGGCATTTATACATATTCCCGTATTCAGTTTTGCTCAATTTAACTCACATTTTTGTGTAACTCCGGCACGAAAAAAGGAAAATGTCAGAAAGTTCATTGAACCAGGCTGCAAACTGCTATGCGGATCATTCATTCCTATTCAGGATCAAAGCACGATGGCACTAAATGTAGATTTTTAAAACGGAGAGTAAGCATAGCAAATGCTGATATACCATCCAAATCCACTCCGAGCTGCCTGTCACTTGGAAATCAAAGGTACACAACAATTACACGAAAGTGCAAAGATGAACAGTACAGACGAGAAAGAATGGAGCAACTCAGCAAAACACCAGACGATTATAGTTATCTGCAAAATATAACACTAGAATTTTTTATTTTTTTTTTAAAACAAGTTTTGCTTCAATACAATTCAAGGATGAAATTGAGTCGGAATCCTTCTACAAGTTTTAGTTGTCATGGAGCCACGCATTTGAGTTCACATGTTCAAACATCACCATCTCTATGTGACAAAAAAAATTTATATTGTTGAATACAAAAAAAGCATTTTAGACTGAGGCAGAAAGATTGGTTTTCACAGTCGTTATCTGCAGTAGTCCTGTTGGGAAGTTTTATTTTTATTGTTTACCTGTACTAAGCAAATTTAGAGATCACCAAACATTATTCATAAAATAGCTTCATGGTCAGGTTCAGTTGTTCAACTGTCCCACAATCGGTGTCATACCAGGACTTACGTTTGAATTTGAAATGACTTTTTAATTGAAGATAAGGATTTTTATGTAACATTTAATTGAACTGATGATGTTTATTACTATATAATTTTGGCACATTCTAATGAAATGTGTTGCGCGCACCTATAATCAATGAGTAGACTGCATTTTGAGGGCAGCTGCCATCATATTTGCAACATTTGTTTTAATATATATAGAGTAACATATCTCTCTGTCTGGTTTCATATTTGCTGCAGTAGAGATGTCTCTCTACTTGTGTGTAATTAAAATAATTTACATAGAATTTACTTTGAATCTCCGTTATCCACCCTTTTATTGCGTTATTCACTAAACATTTAATTTTTGCGAATTAAATCGTAATTACAAAGCTGAAGCTAAAATATTAGATGGAGAATTTTTCAAATTCAAAAACTAAAACATTCTATATTGGATTTTTTTCATGTGCTTTTAGGAATCTAAAGTATTTTTTTCTGGAACTGTTGCTATTAGCAAAATTGTATTTTTCTCTTTAATCATTTGGCCAATGATATATTCCAAATGTGAGTAAAACAGCTGATGAATCCATGGGACTCTAAGACATTTAAAGAGGTCAGGTTGTATTCGTAGAACAATAGGTGTCAGTCTCTTAGAGGTGCTCAGATTCCTTGCACGTGAGTTAAAATCCATTGTAATTTTAGTGAATACAGATTACAAAGCAATAGAAGAATGTAAACATTGTACCTGACTATACAATAAATACAATTACCTAACACAAAACCAACAGGCATTTGTATTTTAATAGCAGCATTTCTATATACCCTATTATAACAGACTGTTCTCCCATGCTTCATTATATGTGGACCACTTTGTTACTGTATTAGTGCAATGGCAATGGTATGTTAATCATTATTGGGCTTTCAGCATGGGTTATTTGTCTATTTGCGGAGCCTGTAAATATCCCCTAGCGTGTGCCCAAATCATATCCTAATTTCTCCATCCAGTTCTGCAGCACACAAGATCAGGTTACATAAAATGAGGCAGAGAAACTGTACAGAGTTCAGATGAAGACCAATGTGTAAAGATGATTAAAGGGACACTATAGTCACCAGAATCACTACTTAGCCTACCTTATCAATGTTTACATTGCTGGCTAGTTACACCTCTTGTCGCTGTCACTCAGACGCCTACTAGAGATATTTACTGTGTCAGTGATGCACAGTTTGGAGCACCTACATTCAGCATATCAGTGCTCTTCATGAAGGTGCTGGACATTCCCTATAGAGTTGCTTTTTATTCAATGCAGCTCTATGAGGAGGTCGTGACTGGCACGGCAAGGCATTTTGCCCTCCATGAGCAATAGCCTCTCAATGTTTTCCTAAGGTAAAAAAAAATATATTTCAGCCACAGGACTGGGAACAGGCATGGCTAGCTGTGGTGGGATTGGCACAGTAATAGAGAAAAGGTGAGTACAATCACCTTTAATCTCTGGAGAGAGGGGGTCCAGGGACTTAATGCTGCATTTCAGCACTATAGAGTCAGGAAAACATGTTTGTATTCCTGATACGATAGTGTTCCTTTACAATAAGTGACTATATACTGAATACGCTGAATTTTGTATCACAAAATAATGCAAAATTAAACCAACCCTTTAAATGCACAGAGCGTGCACAGAGGTTACAATAAAAGATACATTTTAAAAAATCACCATAATTATTAATGAAGATTATGTGAGATGTCTCCAGCCAACATTATTTTCAATATCTTTTCAATATTCCCATAAACATCAATAATTAGCTGAATAATATCACTAGAAGCAACCCACTTGAAAGTGACATTACTGTGTTAGAAATTGAAATGTTCTTTGAAAACCTTACATATTGGATTAACTTAGAAATGATTGAAAGCATTTAATATAGATTTGTGTTTCTGTGAAATTCTGTACAAATATGTTATCAAAGAGCTGACTGAGAAATCTATTGAAACATAAAATACTGGCTTACATAAACTTAAATTTAACAGCTTTATTATTTATTACAGCAAATGATTATATCTGCATACACAAAATATAAAGGAATGCTGTCAAAAAGTCCTGTGGATTTTCACGTCTTATTTTTTTTAACATTAGCTTTTTTTTTTTTACATTGAAACTGTCCCCCTTGTTCATTAATTCCTGAATTATTGGGAATCCAAAGGTAATTTCAAATTATAGACACTTTCAGGATAATAAACCGATACAGATTTTCATTCTGTGTTTCCAATTTAGTAGTAGTACAACTATTATCAATGAATAAACTCTCCTACCATATTATTATGATGGGACCTTTAATATATATATACGCTGAATAAATACTCTGCTGTTCCAAATTTCAATGGCATAAACTGCCTTGTTAGAAAATACTAGACTTTGTTCTGTTTAGTCTCTATTTGAAATAATGTTTGTCATGGAATCCCATTCCGACATGAATAGAAAGGACAAAAGGGGCTTTTGTCACTATGTGAAGGGGTTGTGAAGACCCTCTGGATGCTAATTCTGCCTCTGACCCAAAATCAGGGACCTCTGGGGTTAACCAGGACCTGTTCTGCACATCTGACCAAAAGATACTCTTGAACTATTTGGCAGATCAGAACTATAATGAGTTGTGTGTGTATATAAGCAGGCCACTGGGCCAGAATAAAACAGTCTTCTTGTACCCTTCATCAAGTCTAGGGTGATGTTTGGGTATACCAGAGCTCTAATCACTGCTTCACTTGGAACTTGGGAGAATTACAATGAATATAATCAGTCGGAGTATAGGGGTTCCGTTGCATTGGTCACAAAAAATAATATTTTTTTGTCCTTTCCTTTTTATCAGCCTTAGAAATATAGATGTAAATCAGGTTACACTTGATTGAATTATGTTTTTTTTTTGTTTTTTTTACCTATATTACTTTATTACTAGTTTACTGTTATAATAAAGTAATATAGGTCGTTTATGATCTCTTCTGAAAAATCTGCTGGTTAAAAGCTATTTTTTTTTTGTTCCTGCCATTTATTATCACAGGGATTTTACCTGGTAGGGTGGAAAAAGTAAAAAAAAAAATTGCAGTAACATAAGAAATACCACTAACATCTATGAACTTGGAGTGTAGCAAAAGCTAAACACAACTTTTCAAATTAAAAATTGTGAAAGTTATAAAAAATTTACAAAGTATAGTGATTTGAAACCTGAATTTTAAAATTTAGATAAATAAAAATATAATAAAAATAAATTTAAATAAATAATCATCAGTGATTATAGTTGCGTTAAAGGGACACTATAGGCACCCACAGCACTTCAGCTTATTGAAGTGGTATGGGTGCAGTGTCCAGGTTCCTTAACCCTGCAATGGTAATTATTGCTGTTTTTAATAAACTGCAATAATAACATTTGTGGGTTTACTCCATCTCTAGTTCCAGATTTCCAGTTTACCAGACAGCCACTAGATGGAGTTCTGAGTGGCTACGTGACTTTTAGTTGCCTAACTGATGCTGGACTAACTGACGCTATGTATGAAGACATCCAGCGTCACCCGGAATACAATAGGAAATAATTTTTACAATACTTTTTAACTATGGGGAAGTCCTAATGCGAGCGTGGCCATTGCAGCTGATTTTGGTTAGGGAGGAACGAAGGCGTAGCCTAAACCAGCACTGAGGTACATCAGCGTTGGAATCAGGTAAGTGACAGAAGGGGTTTTGACCTTCTGCACAAGGCAGGAATGGGTGGTACGAGGGAGGATGGCACTATAAGGAGCTATAGTGCTCAGAAAACAACTTTGTTTTCATGGCACTATATTTTGCCTTTAAATAATATTTTCAAATCAGAATAAATTTTTACAATTTCGTTTTTAATTCACTACAATTTTGTGTTTAGTGAATAAGCCCTTTGACACTATTAATGCACTACCTTTAGAAAATAGCCCTACCGCTTGCTTATCAAGCAGGATATGCAAATAAACAAAAGAGAAATTAATTCCTTTCAAAGAGCAAATGATTTACAGAGCTAAAAGCTGCAATTTGTTTCCGGGCTTATTTCTAGGTGGTAGCGATACCCTAGAGTAAGGGGGCCCAAAAAGGCAGATCCCCAGATATTTTAAAACTACAGCTTCCATTTAGTGGAAAACTACAGCTTCCATTCCATTCTAATAGCATGCAAAGCAAAATGGGACTTGTGGTTCTACAACATACGGGGATCTACCCTTTGGTCACCCCTGGCCAAGATTATATGAAGGTTCCAACAGCAGAGTAGAATTTAAAAAAAAAAGAAGAAGAAAATAGAGTTCATATTTAAATATTGATACAAAGTGTATTCTCCTCAATGAAGTCTTTCTTTTAATGAAAATTCAGAATGTGGTTTTTATTTTAGTACTGATTAGTCTCCACATCCCAAAGGGAAGTGTTAATTAGTGACATAATTATATTAACCTCATTAATTAATAAACTGAGTGCACTCCTTTGCTCACCTAATTAGACTTAAGGTACTAATGGAAAATTAAAGTTCAGGAATAACTTAGAATATCTGATCAAAGTAAAAACACATACACAATAGACTTAGATGGCTGATTCAATCCAAACTCCAATGCGATCAAATTTTCAAACTTCGAGTTGAAAAGTAGCCGAATCACGAACCAACTAAAATGTGCAATGGTAGAACATTATTGTTTTGATTAACGATTTTGTATTCTGCCTGTTGCACTAAAAAAAGAGGTAATTAACAGGAAATAAAATAATCGATGGACAGACACTAAATGTTGATTTTATTCACAGATCAAGATAGAAGTAACCAATAGAAGGGAAAAAAAGACAAAGCAGTAAAAGATTTTTGTTATATTTATACAGTGGGACCTCGGTTTACAAACTCCTCAGTTAACATAATTTTCGGTTTACAATGAAAATCCATTGAAAATAATCCCTTGGTTTACTAAATTTTTTTGCAATACAAAGCAAGTTTCCCCAGGATGCATTGCACCTGGGAGGTTTATAGCACCGCCCCCTGCATGCTGGAGTCTGTGGGTAGCACGTGGCATCAAGTGTGGAGGTGTTGGAGCGGCTTTTGCATCGAGGTTTGGAGCCATTCTGGAAATTGTTTGCAGTTGTTTTGGGACGTTTTGGTACATTTCTCAAGCTAAGGAAAGGTAGGGAGCTGAGCTGAGCTTCGTCGTTTGCATGTCTTTTACTGTGTGTTCTGCATTGTGGGTTGGTTTCCATGTCAGCTCATTTTGACTTTTTTCTGACCTCCATAACGGATTCATTGGTTTTCAATGCATTCCTATGGGAAACCATGTTTCAGTTTACAAATGTTTTGCAAATAAGAAACGTCCCGGAAAACGCATTAAATTCGTAAACCGAGGTCCCACTATATATTCATATATTACAGTCAGGAAGGAGGGAGTGAATGGACTCTACTATTTCACTGTCAGATTTACATTAGCAGTCCAGAGATTGCTATTTGCAGT
Organism: Pelobates cultripes; assembly: GCA_933207985.1. Lineage (NCBI taxonomy): Eukaryota > Metazoa > Chordata > Amphibia > Anura > Pelobatidae > Pelobates > Pelobates cultripes. The sequence goes on from OW240923.1 coordinate 116,896,410, forward strand.
TTAAGATACCTTTGAAAGTAAAGTGAACCAGGTAGCTGCAGTACTTAAAAATATCTATATAGTAACTTTAGCCAAATGCTGCCACAGAGTCAAAAATGTAATTTTGCTATCACCAACATTAGATAAGCTTGAACTAATATTTGGGAAAGATTAAAATGCAGAAGATTGCTGAACAGCTGCAAAACGTCATCCACACATTTAGTAAATTATTTATAAAATTATTATAATAACTGGAAAATTAATTTTGAATATTTAGCCAATCAAAACCATAGAAGCTACCTAGTTGTTCTAAGTACTGATGGATTGTTGCCCAAAATACACAAAGTACATTTTTGTTGCCCCCTTTCCATTTAAAGGATCACTATAGTGTCAGGAAAACAAACCGGTTTTCATGACACTATATAATCCTTGGGGGACCCTCACCCTCAGGTCCCCCTCACTTGGCACTGAAGGGGTTAAAACCCACTTACCTTAATCCAGCTCCGGGCTCCCTCGGCGCTGGTGACCTCTCCTCCCCCACCGACATCAGCTCCCGAGTGGAGCGGAATGCGCATGCGTGACAAGTGCAGCACGTGCATTCAAACTGTCTATAGGAAATCATTTCTCAATGCATTTCTATGGATGTTCTGCACACTGGATGCGAATTTCGTTTGCATCCAGCGTCGCAGAAGCGCCTCTAGCGGCTGTCAGGAAGACAACCACTAGAGGTTGGATTAACCCTGCAATGTAAACATAGGAGTTTCTCTGTAACTGCTATGTTTACATGTGAAGGGTTAAAACCTGAGGGACCTGGCACCCAGACCACTTCATTGAGCTGAAGTGGTCTGGGTGACTATAGTGTCCCTTCAATTGAAAAACCTTGTTAAAGACAAACTCGTTGTGCTGTAGATAAGATTCTACAATTGTGGTACATAATATTAATAAAAAATATTCTAGACATTGTCGTTCAGTAGCTAACCTTAAATTCTGTTCAGCATTAGCTCTTCTGTTTTATTGGCAAAAAGAAAATCACTATTACATAGTTAACTTTCACAGCATATATTGTTACTCATTAAACTATCATGAGCAACAAGTAGAACCTTCTATAAAACTATGCTGCCTTTGGAAGGGACACGCAATCCAAAGCTTCAGATGAAATCCTTCAAAAACAATATAATGTATGTGATTATGTTGGGAACATTTCTATTTTGGCTCATTGTTTTTTGCTACATCATAACGTTTTTAGACACATTCCATAATTTAGCTCTTTTAGACAGCAGAGTAACATTTGGTATAGGAAAACTGTTCATCTTTATCTAGATTTAGAGAATGCATCCTCTTTTTTTTGGCCTTCAGATGATACTTACAAGTCCTTCATATGTGATTATAATTCATTTTCTCCTAATTAAAATGATTCATATCAGGCATAGTCAATTATACTGAAGTATTTTGCATGCAACAATTTTAATCAACTCAAACTGAATAATCACGATAAGTATATATTGTGTGGTTATCCAAATTAGTTTGATGCTTTGTGTGGGTTCCTTTAATGTTCAAAGACTTCATTTAATGTTCCAATGTCTGAAAGCTTTGTGGACACTTTTATGTAGACAAAATAGTGGCATCGAGCCATTAAGCTTAAGCTTATAAACCACTTTAAAAAAGAGGAAAATAGGAAAAGTAAACTTAAGTATTCGTGAAACATTCACCAGCTCTGTAGCTGATTAGCTGTTAAGAAATGCAGTTAAAGTAAGGTAATTAGTTAACCAAAACAAGAGCTATGTCAATAAAATATGGCTTCACATGCACAATAGTTTTGGTGATGTGGTGGTGTAGGGCCTGAGTAAAAATAGGCAGAAGTCCCATGCACATTTCTTCCCTTTTAGATAAAAAAAAAATGGGCCACTGTGTTAGCATTACAATTAAACAAAGGGCCAACAAGTCGATCCCATAAGTGTAATTTGGATTAAACTTGGATATTTGTTTCATTCTGAATTGCAGTTTGACCTAATTTTTGGTCAATTGAGTGATCATCTGAGTTCCCGAACTCAAAACCAAAATGTAGCTGCATTAAAAATCAAATAAAAAAGTACAATGATCAAGTATGTTTGTTTTAATTTGTGATTCAGAATTCCACCTTTGTAGCCAAAAAAAGGGACGATTGATGGGGAAAAAAGGTGATGTCTAGGTGTTAATTAATATTCCATAATTAAGTAACATAAGTTACAACATTAACATTTTTTTTTCATATTTCTTGATAATATGGTTGAATGTATGGATAGAAATACACGGAATGTTGTAAAGTTAAATGTAAATTTACTACAATAATGTATAGCAAGTAACAGGCTGTAAGAAATGATAGTTACATTGAAATACAGTACAGTACAATACAGAAAATAAACAAACTACAAAATATTACTAACCAATGTCCTCAGACTTGGCCTGGTGGTAAAGAGTATACATATTGGGCAAGGAAAAAGAATAAGCTGAATATCTCTTAGGTTTACAGTGGGATGTTTTAAGAGAGATAACTTCCCAAGAGTAGGCTGGCCTGTGATGTCCCTGCTAAAAGCACATGGTATAAGTGGGTTAGGTAGTACAGTTTGTAAATTCCCTAACTACAGAGCCTGTTCAGAAACGCAAGTTCATCGGTTCAAATCCCAGCAAGGTCAACTCAACCCTTCACCCTTCTGAGGTCAATAAAGGAGAACTATAAATTCCTTAACTACAGAGCCTGTTCAGAAACGCAAGTTCACCGGTTCAAATCCCAGCAAGGTCAACTCAACCCTTCACCCTTCTGAGGTCAATAAAGGAGAACTATCAATTATTAATGAGAATGAGAAGTTATAATTACATATATTATTATTCAGCTACATTCTTTGGTTAATTCCAAGAATGTGCACTGAAAAGTACTTTGAGTTTCACTGGGAGACAGGTGCAATATAAATTATTATAAGGTAACCATGGAAATTAATTATACATACTGCCCCTAGTGGTCCCTCTAAAGCATTAACATCATCATTAAAATTTTACAAACAGGTGAAGTAAGAAGTGACCAATTGTCAGGATTTTGGGCAAAGGAATTTGATATGCATAAATTGGCAAAGGTTTTAGACCAGTATTTTTCGCAAGATAGAGTCAAAGTAGAACTAGTCACCAGTAGTGATGTGCAGAACGGTTCGCGAACGGTTCGCCACGAATGGTTCGCCACGGACTCATCATTGAGTAAACTTTGACCCTGTACCTCACAGTCAGCAGACACATTCCAGCCAATCAGCAGCAAACCCTCCCTCCCAGACCCTCCCACCTCCTGGACAGCTCACTTAAAAATGCAGCTTCACAATGAATGTAAAATGGATGCTGTCCAGGAGGTGGGAGGGTCTGGGAGGGAGGGTCTGCTGCTGATTGGCTGGAATGTGTCTGCTGACTGTGAGGTACAGGGTTAAAGTTTACTCAATGATGAGTCCGTAGCGAACCGTTCGCGAACCGTTCGGCGAACCGTTCAGGACATCACTAGTCACCAGTTTAGATGTCTGGATCTTAGCACAGAATATGGTTCATACTGTAGACCAGCACAGAAATAGTTTCACTGGACATTAGCTCAGAAACACAGCTTGCAGAGTTTACACTATAGAGAAAGCTTACATAGAAATGCAGCTTTTTTCCTACAAAAAGGCCTGGTTGATTGAAAAATATATATCTTTGGTTATTTCTGTCCAAAATGTGAATGAAAACAGCATTTAAATTCAAAGAAAATTTTTATTTTGCAAATTTTCTGGAATTGTGGATTGAGGTGAGAGCCTGTACCGTGGCAATAATATTTTCTGAGTGCAAAGCCCCTTGTGTTGAAATATTTATATTATATATACATTTTGCATATAGATATATATAACTTAAGAATTTTGTGTATTTGCCTACAAGACCCTAGCTAGCTAAATAATCTGCACAATGTTCTCGGTGTTCAATATTCCTGCCTCTTTGAATGGTAGAGTTCAAGAAATGTTATTTGTTATTGGTGAAGCACTGAAAGGATTTATTTTTCATTTTACATTTTAACATGAAATCTAATAATATTATTTGAATATTGATTAATAATAACAATTACAATATAATAATTAATATTACAAATATCTAGTATTCAAATATTGTGCTCATTACATTTAAGTTCTTTAGTTAATTGTTGATTATAAATGGGTTAATGTGTTTAAGCTATGCAAAAGTCAATACGTTGGGAAGTATATTTTGCTTAGTTGAGTCACCTTTTATTTTTAAAATTGAATATATATAAATCATGTATTTTTATTGTTTTTTTTTAAGCAAATTAACCTTATTTATCAATGGAGCTCTCCATACAAGTTTTTCAGAAACAATTTGCTATTGCACATGGAGATAGACAAAATGATATCTTAAAAAAATAAAAATGTATGTACTAAAAATTATACATTTTGTGCAAAAAAATAATTGCTTACATTATCTAGAGGGGTTGTAGTTTTAAATATATTCATTTCAAACAAAACAGTGTTTTCATTACATTTTATTGTTCCAGAGAACAGCGGAAAGTTAGTGTGCCTTTTTAAATTATGTATTTTAAGTAAAAATATTGCTTTATCTGAAACCTCATTATTTTTTAATGTGTCTCTATTTCATTTTGGTGGCTAAATGTGTAAAACACTGTGTTTTGCATGAATTAGAAGTAAAATAAAAACACAGATGTGCAGTTTTTTTATGCAGCTGTAAACTAAGATGTTTTTGTGCATTTATTTTGCATTGAAACAGATCTGGAACATCTGGAAAATAATAATGGTAAGATAATAGTTTATTGCCATGGAGAGGAAATTAAAGATAAAGAGATTAATCCAAAGTAATTTTACTCAGGAGTATAGCTAGATAGACCATTATTTTAAACCAACAGCGGTTTGTTAATAATACATAAACATTAAATTATATTGTATCGGCTTTGTTTTTCTAACTTCTAATAAATTAGACACATTCTGTTGTTTGTATAGTTATAGCAAATAAAATATGTGAAGTGTTTAATTTGCTATAGTATGAGTGTAGTAGAAAACTGGAATGTTTGGTATAACATGTTTGCTGTAAAACTGAGTTTCTTAACTTTTTTGACAAAGATCTAAATTAGACATGTGCACAGTGAAGAAACGCTGAACCACTTTGTCCAAAGTAATTTTTAGGGGGTGGGGAATTATGGCCATATTTCTGTTCCGTGCATCAGAATTTCATTAATAAAAACAAAGAAAATTTGGATAATTAATCAGGCAAACTAAAAAAGGCACGAAAATGGCTCAATCAGTATACAACAAAATAGATACATAATATAAATATGATATTATAGTTTTGCATTTTCCCACATTTAGTTTTCAGATCAAGTAAAAAAAGAACCAATAAAAAAAAAAGATTAAAAAAATAAATATATATATATATATATATATATATATATATATATAATATATTGCAATGCAGATTGGATTAGCTGTTTTATTAATTATTATAATTTATTGTTTTAGTCCAGTAGACAATATGTCAAAAAGCCAGAGTATTGTAGTATGCAATGATACCGTTTTTATTGGACTAACATAAAGTGAAAGACAAGCTCTTGAGCGTTTTCCACTTTTCCTCAGGTCTGAAGCAATACTTAATATTGAGATCTTCAGATCTGAGGAACAGCAGAAAACTCTTGAAAGTTTGTCTTTTAAGTATTATATTAGTCCAATAAAAAGATATCCTTGCATACTGCAATACTCTGTCATTTAAGCATCTTATATATTTTGCTCCTAATTGGTTTTCCTCTGCAGGGTCATTTACCATTTGATCTGTAAATAAAATCAACATTTAGAGGCTGTCCCCTAGCCATCAATCATCTTTTTTTCCCATAAATCATCTCTTTTTTGGCATAAGTGTGCATTTCGTTAGGTTTGTGATTTGGCTACCTATCGGCATGGAGTTCATGAATTTGTACAATCACTAGATCTGCCCGAGTTTGGAATGAAACATATCTCCAAGTCTAATCCAACTAACCAAAGTTAGCATTAATATTTATTTGTGTGAAAAATGCAAAAAACTAATTTGATTACCAATTTTGGCCAGTGTTTGTGACTAAGTGGCTACTAAAAATGACTGGATACTCCATTTGCAATACCTTGGGTTGTCTACTACTGCAAATGGTATGCCATCATGGGGGTGTATTTGTGTTCAGCGAAGTCTCCCGAGTATAACAGTACCCCTAATGTACAGGTTTTAAGGTGTTTTCAAAAGTTACAAAATTAAATATAAGGCTTGCATTTCAGTTTTTTAAGGGGTTAAAGTGTCATACATATTTCCACTGCAAGAGGGCAGAATTTTGCAACAATAAGCAATTTATAATTGTAAGTAGTCTGGGACTTGATGATAATTATATGACTTGATGATAATATGCCTGTTCTAACCATTTGGGTCAAACACTTTGATAGAGTGTCAGTCAGCACAAAACACATGGTTCCTTTGATCCTCTGTTTTCAGTTCCTCTTGTCTTGTCTCAAGCCTAACATGGATCATTAGAAATAGTATTTTTTAAATGTATTAAAGGCTCTTATTTTTAACACTTCTGTTACTACATCCAATGGCAGGACACCAGCTAGGACCGTTTGAAGTTTACACTGCACACTATCCCGTATTTTGTTTTTGACTTTTCTACAAGTCTGTCATAGCTGATTGGGTGATTATTTCTGAAGTCCTCTGATAACATGGGACGGGTCGTTATTTTATATTTATGATAGAAAGCATAAGTGCACTAAAGACATATGGACTAAGGATGAGAAATGTGGTGCAGAGTGTCCTGGTGTTTACTAAAAATAGGAAGGCACAAGAACAATAATATTATAGGATATTTATAAACAGAGCAATGTTAATATTCCAGGTAATAGATCAACTAAAGAACATTCAGGTTAATAAACAGGTTAACTAATTCCCACCTACCCTCAAATGGAAATACCAGAATTGACATCTTAATTAATCAACTCACTAGTGGTATTTGTTGTGATTTTCTGAGAGATTGTTTCAAGTATGGCATAATGTGAAGAGCCTAAATCTGGGGACCCCTTGGAAAAAAACTGGCTCTTATAAATTGAATGAAATGATTATTATCATCAACTATTAGAAATCCAAAGGAGTCCACGTCGGTATGCATTAAATACCTTTCTTGTGCTAAGCCCCTAAAGCAAAATCAGATCCGGTTTGAAATAAAAAAATATAATAATTGAAAACAAGAGACTATTCTGTCTTTGGAAAGAATAGAACCTTTCAAAGTTTCAAAAAAATATATATTTCTGAAAAAAAGTAAATAAAGAACAGACACAAAGTACTGAAAATACCTTGCAAAGCCTCAACATAGTCTAATCTAATTTCGTATTCAATTTTTAGAAAACTGTGCTTGTTTAAAAAGAAAGCATCAACTCCTTCTCAGGTTTGTTGCTAATATAAATTGAAAGTCTGGATTTTCTGCTGAACAAAAAGTATTTCCAGGAGTAATATATATTTAAATTAGAATAAAATCAAACACAGCAAATGGAAGTTATAAAATTAGCAACAAAGTATAAGATTAGGCCATCTATTTTGTTAAAAAATCTAGATAACCACACATCCATCATTTGTTATTTATGTGTTTTTTCCTCTCTATATCTTATGCCAATACCTCTGCCCAAGAGGCACTCTAAGGAGCATAATAACTACAGACTGTTGATGTGGTTATGGTGCTCAGAAGCTGTGGCACCATCCCTAATTTCTGTGTCAAACAATTTTCTAGTAGTTGAAAACAAACTGTGGATTTCCCAGGTGCCTGCATCGTCGCACACACCGCCCTGATAACTAATACAAAAATTCCATATTAATATTTGTTGTGAGTCTTAAACTCAATAATATTATACTCGGCTGTTTTTTTGCAGAATTAATAAAGCAATCATATTAAACCATTATATTAAATCATAATATTGTTCAATGTATATGCTTTATGGTCACAGTGATGAGGCTAATTCTATGTAAGGACTTTATATTGTAATGTGGTTGGAAGGTCTTTATCTAGGATTACTGTCGGATTATTGATATATACTACTGTTTGAATGTTTTGTGCAGGTGTAAAAAATGCGGTAAAATAAGAATGTTTTCAAAAATAGAAATGATAATGTTATAGGGAAATACTGAAGAAGCCACGCACAGAGAGTCCGGACGCAGGTCAGTTGAGGAAGCAAAGATCTTTATTTTCACCGGTCGGGTCTCAGCTGAACTTATGTCCAAAATGTCTGAGCCCTGGAGGTTTGAATTACAGGTTTTTATAGACTATACATCCCCCATCTGTACCCTTACATCAATCAGCAAACAGGAAACACAGGATTACCTTATATGGACAGGCAATATGGAACTAGGAGACAATGGAATGTGGTTTCAGGTCTCGCACATGCTCAGTACATTGATGACAGTATCTTAGCTACATGTAACTAACTATGTAATTAACTTACAGATACATGTGCTTGTATTTGCCATGTGGAGATTTTAGGCCTACTAAATTTTGGACCTAGCTGAGTTCCCCTCACAATAATAGTTTACTAGATTAACAAAATGCTAAGTGAGTGCATAGAAGAAAAATATAATTCAAATCAACTTTTGCACATTACTGTATAGATATGACAACGTTACTTGGAATTAAGGGAAAGTTATAAAGAACACATTTTCCTTTTTTTCACCTACCACTCTCAGGTCTCACTCAACTCAGTGAAAGACTGCATTTTCCATCCTACCACTCTCAGGTACCGACTGAAGCTGGAAGATACTCCACCTCCTGTATTCCTGGATTGCTAACATTCTCACGTATTACTATAGATTTGTAACCATTTTGCCTGTAGTTTGCCTGTAGTTTGTAATATTATGTGCATGCAGTATGTACTATAGTCATTTAATGTTTTTGACCAATATTTCATGAAGACAGTTATTAATATTTTGGGTGATAGAATTTGGTTGCTAAACATTTCAATAGTATATAACACATGGATACTCTACCCCCCCCTCCCCTCCCCCTCTCTCACTCTCCTTTTCTCCTCCCCAGTTGTAAATACCTCCATATAACTGTTCAATCCCATTCTCTGTTCTTCAGGCCTCACTCAACTCAGTGAAAGACTGCATTTTTTCTTCCCACTCCATTTTTTTATTTTCAGGCAAGACAGACACTGAATTCTTTCTATCTGTAACTCTAGTCATTCAAGTCTTAGCTAAGGAATGCGTTATGTAAACAAGACAAGTGATAAGGAATGAAGTCTCACAGCAAGAATGGGGGTGGAAGACTAACCCAGAGACAAGTATATACATTATATATATATATATATATATATATATATATATATATACAAATACATACTTTCCACTGATACTTTATATTAAACACATATAATTAGTATCATATTAAATAATATAGACCATTCATGGATAAATAATTATGAAGAAATATAATTTATTAAATAAATGTTAGTGGAATAGAATAATGTTACACACAGCTTCACACAAGAAGACCAGAAAGCCAGACAACAGTTACAGATAACACCAAGTAATGAATTTTACTTTCTAAATCTTACAAGGTCCCATTGTAAGCAAGGGGTGAAATTAAGGTTTAGGCATGTCAGAAAGTAGATTTAAAGGTATATGCCTGATGCTCTGTCTGGGGAAAACCTTTGAAGCTGGAAGCAAATTTGATTTATACTGGCCATTATAGATAGGCCAAATGACGTCAAAATCATCATCATTTTTAGTTAACTCTTTCCAGGACAAGAAATTTTGGTGATGTAATTGCGCCATCTACTGACCAAAAACTAGATAATACTAGATAAGGTAGACAGACCTCCAGTTCCCTATTCGTCCGATTAATTACTGACGTGCAGAGAGTTTGGCCCTTTAAAAAGTAAGGACAAAGGAGATTCAGGACACACATTCAGACAATCAACTCTCTGGGACTGACACTCAATTTGGACATTCAGACATTCAACTCTTTGGGACACTCATACTCTTTGAATCACACTCAAAAACCCTTTTGAAACACTTGGACTAATCTTTACTATTACTTTTCAAATTAACACAACTCCAGAACTCTGAAAACCTTTTCTATTACATACAATCCTACATACATCAATCATACTTGCATTCAATTCCTGGGAATATTTACTCATCTGATAAGAACATCTACAACATAACTGTTAATTATGCTGGTTTTATTTATTAATTTAAATTAATTAAAAATGTACTAATAGCAGGAATATATGCCTGGATAAATCTCGGTCAGATTTCAATTATTAGAAATCTTAGTTAACTAAAGAATATATGGTTATAAAAATTCCATTCCTGCAGGTGGAATAAAGATAACGGTATATCAATGATAAATTTGTCATAAGTTAGCATACCGATGTTTTTATCCAGGTGTATTGATTTGCTCTGAAATAAGATAGTGTATCTTATGTAGGGAAATTAAAATTCGGCTAATGTAAAATCTGGTAGATTATTCTTATTGGATGGTTCCAGGAATGGTTAATGATCTGGTATGTACATTATTTTAATTAAAAATTGCAATAGAATGGGATATTATATGCCTAGGAGAATTCTAGCCAGCAGTAAAAGGGTTACTAACTGTTAGCCAATGTTTTATTGCTTCTTGCTGTGCTGTGAGTTCTGTGTTCTGTGTTCTGTGTGAAGTTAAGTGTCCTGTTATAAATCTTGTAAATTCTTGACAACTGATTGCTTTTAACTGCTGTATTGTGTTTAAACCATTACCATTTGTATACCTATGTTATACCTAAATATTCACTGATTATTATCACGCATGTTACATATTATTATTTTTATTACTATTGTCACAATAAATTATATTTTTAAAAGAAATTGTGATTTACTGTGTGGGGTGAAATCCTCTAGTGAAACGTTCTCTAGGATCTAAGAGAATTAAATATAGTGGGAAATTCTCAGCTTATATTATTAAATTCGGGGAACAGTGCAAAGATATCAATTTTGATATAATAAAAATTATTAAATTACATTTTGATAATTTTTATGAAAATATTATTTTTTAATATTTATCACGCCATAAATATCCCCACAATAGCATACTGGCAATGTACATATGGAGCTTTTCTTGCAAACAGTGCCTGCAAGTATAAGCGTTTTTCTTCCCTCCTTGCCTCCAAATAAAATTGTTAAAAAAAAAGATTTCCCACCCCTTCCTTCCCAGTCTCCCTTTCCACTCCCTCTCCCCCTCCCCTAGCTGGCTAAGATTGCATGCATGCACTCTGAGCCAGTGAACTTGTCCTATCACTGGCTTCCCTATGACGTCAGGAAGGAAAGCAGGACAAGGAGCTTTGCCCTGATGCTGGATTCCAGGTAAGTACAAGTGGTATTTTTTGGAGGGCTAGAAAATTGTGCCCAATAGGGCATTTTACACAGAAAAAAAAGTCACCCTTCCCAAAAAAAAAGGTTGAGGAATCATTTAAAGCAAGCCTTTGGAAATTAAAATAAAATAAAATGGAAAATGCCCAGCTGGAATCCATAGCCTGTTAACTATAAGGTCATCATACTTTTTAAAGCGATTATTCTCTAAGCAATAATCTGTCCATGTCCAATATAGTTGCATTATTTGTGTTAAAGGTATTTAAATTAATGTCATATTGTACAAATAATTATTTTTTTTTCAAAGATAATATTTAATCAAATTATTCATTGCAATTATAATTGATGTATTGATTTGAAGCATCTATATCAACATCTCCCAATCATGCCTTTAACATTAACACTTTGAGTGCTGATGTCCAACGAGGAAATGTGTGCTGTAACCTTATTGCTAATTTACAGGTTAAATATAAAAAGGCAAAAGAAAATCGTGTTTCTAAAGGCACAGTGTAACTGGCCTATAATGCTTTTGCTGGCGTATGTCAAGCAGATCCACATAATGGAGTATTGATTAAAGAAAGTGGAAAATATGTATACACAGTTGGTAGGTTTCCCAATATATGAACGGCAATGTTTAAATTGTGTTTCTTTCTGGATACAATGAGAAAGCATCACAAATCTCAAAGGAAACATTCCATGACTCTTAAAATGATCTAAGATTTGCTGTAGATTGCATTATTAGAGAATACGTTGCTGTAATATGTACTATATAACTGGTTCTCCCCTTACCCGCATTGGGAAATTTTACTTTAAAGCTTGGGTATTTTATAATATATTTAATAAGTTTTGCTCTTTGGAAACTATATAGTGGATACGATTGTAAATAAGTATTTTCACTTAAAGGGACATGAATCACTTGACAGATTTTTTTTTTTTTTAAAGCCAGCTAATGAACACTTTTGCATAAATATACAAGTAAAAATAAAGCTATAAATCTTTGAAAACTATGTAAAGTTTATTAACTTACTATAAACTTTGACAAAGCTGGGGAGTTTCTTCAGACCCCCCAGTCTCTTATCTTCATCTCACTCACCTACTAATCCACCCATCTCCATTTCACATGAACTAGCACAAGCCGTGCATGAGAAACTTTGTGCACGCTCATGATTTTTGCAAACAAAGTTTGCTACAAGTCAGGGAAACAATAATGACAAACTGAGTCTCTGTTTATAGAAAAGTAAAAGCAAGTGCAACAATTAAATGTTTGTGTATGTTTGCGTGTGTGTGCGTGTGTGCATGTAAATATGTATATATATATATATATGCGTGTGCGCGTCCCCGCATGTATATATGTGTGTGTTTGTGTGCATATATAAATATGTGTGTGTGTGCACGCATATGTATATATATATGCAATGTATGCACTGTATAGAGGGATTCACTGTGCAGAGCAGTGTGGGTCACTCAAGAAATAAAGGGATTCACTGTGTAAACACATGCCTTCCCCCTTCTCAATTAACTATATTACAGCTCATCAGAGACAAAGAAAAGCCGTATTGTGCACACTTAAAGCGTACTGTAGCCCTACTGCTACTTTACAGGTTTAAAATAAAAAGGCAAAAGAAAATCATGTTTCTAAAGGCACAGTGTAACTGGCCTATAATGCTATTGCTGGCGTATGTCAAGCAGATCCACATAATGGAGTATTGATTAAAGAAAGTGGAAAATATGTATACACAGTTGGTAGGTTTCTCAATATATGAACGGCAATGTTTAAATTGTGTTTCTTTCTGGATACAATGAGAAAGCATCACAAATCTCAAAGGAAACATTCCATGACTCTTAAAATGATCTAAGATTTGCTGTAGATTGCATTATTAGAAAATACGTTGCTATAATATGTACTATATAACTGTTTCTCCCCTTACCCGCATTGGGAAATTTTACTTTAAACCTTGTGTATTTTATATGTTTAATGAGTTTTGCTCTTTGGAATCTAGAGGATACCATTGAAAAAAGGTATTTTAACTTAAAGGGACATGAGAACACTTTTGCATAAATAAACAAAAAAAATTAAAGCTAGAACACTTTTCAAATTATAAAGTTTATAAGATTAATATAAACTTTATCATGTATACTTTGTCTGTCATATCCCAAAACTATGGGAATTTCTTCTGCCTCCCCAGTCTGTGACCTGCCTCTTACTCACCCACTAATCCTCTTACTTACCCACTAATTCTCTTACTCAACTACTAATCCTGTTACTCAATCCTCTTACTCACACACTAAACATATTACTCACCCACAAATCCTCTTACTCACCCACTAATACTTTTACTCACACAATAATCCTCTTACTCACCCACAAATAATTTTACTCACCCACTAATCCTCTTACTCAACCACTAATCCTCTTACTCAACCACTAATCCTCTTACTCACATACTAAACATATTACTCACCCACGAATCCTCTTACTCACCCACAAATCCTCTTACTCACCCACGAATCCTCTTACTCACCCACAAATCCTCTTACTCACACACTAATGCTTTTACTCATCCACTAATCATCTAACTCATCCACTAATCCTCTTACTCACACACATAATCCTTTTACTCACACACATAATCATGTTACTCACCTACTAATCCTCTTATTCACCCACTAATTCTCTAACTCAAACACTAATCATGTTACTCAACCACTAGTCCTTTTACTCACCCACTAATCCTGTTACCCACACACTAATCATATTACTTACCCACTAATCCTCTTACTCACACACATAATCCTTTTACACACTCACTAATCCTCTTACTCACGCACATAATCCTTTTACTCACTCACTAAACCTCTCACTCACCCACTAATCCACCCATCTCAGTTTCAAGTGAACTAGCACAAGCCGTGCATGAGAAGCTATTTACACACTCATGGCTTTTGCAAACCAAAAACAATGGATTCCAGGAATCAGGAAAATAATAATGACAAACTGATTCTCTGCATAGAGAAAGGACGAGACCAAGAAGTCCAAAAATTGATTAAGTGTACAGGGAGTGCAGAATTATTAGGCAAGTTGTATTTTTGAGGATTAATTTTATTATTGAACAACAACCATGTTCTCAATGAACCCAAAAAACTCATTAATATCAAAGCTGAATATTTTTGGAAGTAGTTTTAGTTTGTTTTTAGTTTTAGCTATGTTAGGGGGATATCTGTGTGTGCAGGTGACTATTACTGTGCATAATTATTAGGCAACTTAACAAAAAACAAATATATACCCATTTCAATTATTTATTATTACCAGTGAAACCAATATAACATCTCAACATTCACAAATATACATTTCTGACATTCAAAAACAAAACAAAAACAAATCAGTGACCAATATAGCCACCTTTCTTTGCAAGGACACTCAAAAGCCTGCCATCCATGGATTCTGTCAGTGTTTTGATCTGTTCACCATCAACATTGAGTGCAGCAGCAACCACAGCCTCCCAGACACTGTTCAGAGAGGTGTACTGTTTTCCCTCCTTGTAAATCTCACATTTGATGATGGACCACAGGTTCTCAATGGGGTTCAGATCAGGTGAACAAGGAGGCCATGTCATTAGATTTTCTTCTTTTATACCCTTTCTTGCCAGCCACGCTGTGGAGTACTTGGACGCGTGTGATGGAGCATTGTCCTACATGAAAATCATGTTTTTCTTGAAGGATGCAGACTTCTTCCTGTACCACTGTTTGAAGAAGGTGTCTTCCAGGAACTGGCAGTAGGACTGGGAGTTGAGCTTGACTCCATCCTCAACCCGAAAAGGCCCCACAAGCTCATCTTTGATGATACCAGCCCAAACCAGTACTCCACCTCCACCTTGCTGGCGTCTGAGTGGGACTGGAGCTCTCTGCCCTTTACCAATCCAGCCACGGGCCCATCCATCTAGCCCATCAAGACTCACTCTCATTTCATCAGTCCATAAAACCTTAGAAAAATCAGTCTTGAGATATTTCTTGGCCCAGTCTTGACGTTTCAGCTTGTGTGTCTTGTTCAGTGGTGGTCGTCTTTCAGCCTTTCTTACCTTGGCCATGTCTCTGAGTATTGCACACCTTGTGCTTTGGGCACTCAGTGATGTTGCAGCTCTGAAATATGGCCAAACTGGTGGCAAGTGGCATCGTGGCAGCTGCACGCTTGACTTTTCTCAGTTCATGGGCAGTTATTTTGCGCCTTGGTTTTTCCACACGCTTCTTGCGACCCTGTTGACTATTTTGAATGAAACGCTTGATTGTTCGATGATCACGCTTCAGAAGCTTTGCAATTTTAAGAGTGCTGCATCCCTCTGCAAGATATCTCACTATTTTTGACTTTTCTGAGCCTGTCAAGTCCTTCTTTTGACCCATTTTGCCAAAGGAAAGGAAGTTGCCTAATAATTATGCACACCTGATATAGGGTGTTGATGTCATTAGACCACACCCCTTCTTATTACAGAGATGCACATCACCTAAAATGCTTAATTGGTAGTAGGCTTTCAAGCCTATACAGCTTGGAGTAAGACAACATGCATAAAGAGGATGATGTGGTCAAAATACTCATTTGCCTAATAATTCTGCACTCCCTGTATGTGTGCGTATATATTTATATGTAGTATGCCAAAGGATAGCTGCTCACCGGTCTTTAAAATTCCAATATTTTATTTAGTTCAAGTTAAAATCAGAGACGTTTCAGTCCCTATTTGGACTGTCTTGTTACTCTGAGGAAAGTCCCGAATAGGGACTGAAAGGTCTCTGATTTTAACTTGAACTAAATAAAATATTGGAATTTTAAAGACCGGTGAGCAGCTATCCTTTGGCATACTGTACTTTTGGAGTCTAGGCTATGGCACCCGGGATTATTGGATACTACTAAGCGTGAGTGCGGGGGAAATTGTATTTTTTTATATATGTATAACGAAACCTTAGCACACTCTGGGATTTTTCAAATAAGTGTATTTAAATGATCAACGTTACAACCCTTGTGGGTCTTTATCAAGATAACATAGTGCAGAAAATACATTATATTTATAGAGTAATAATAAAATGCAAACTTACCAAAGGTGTGTGTAAGTGACTCCCAGTCCATCCGTGATTGACCAGTGTGATGTGCCCATGTGTGATCTGATTACAAGTGCATGCGAGATTACGTGAATGCAACGGAGTCCTGGCTTTCCCCTTCTCAATTATCTGTATTACAGCTCAATTAGGGCAATGGAAAAACTCTTACCATTCCAGCAATACGTTATCTAGATGTAGAGACAATCTACTATTGTCCTGTGCCGGAAGTAAATCTACTATTGTCCTATGCCAGAAGTAAATCTACTATTGTCCTGTGCCGGGAAGTAAATCTACTATAGTCCTGTGTCGGAAGTAAATCTACTATAGTCCTGTGCCAGAAGTAAATCTACTATTGTCCTGTGCTGGGAAGTAAATCTACTAGTGTTCTGTGCCAGAAGTAAATCTACTATTGTCCTGTGCCAGAAGTAAATCTACTATAGTCCTGTGCTGGAAGTAAATCTACTATTGTCCTGTGCCGGGAAGTAAATCTACTATTGTCCTGTGCCAGAAGTAAATCTACTATAGTCCTGTGCCAGGTAACTCTACTAGTGTCCTGTGCCGGAAATAAATCTACTATTGCCCTGTGTCGGACGTTAATCTACTATTGTCCTGTGCCAGAAGTAAATCTATTATTGTCCCGAGGCAGAAGTAAATCTACTACTGTCCTGTGCCGGAAGTAAATCTACTATTGCCCTGTGTCGGAAGTAAATCTACTATTGTCCTGTGCCAAAAGTTAATCTATTATTGTCCTGTGCCAGAAGTGAAAGTACTATTGTCCTGTGTCAGAAGTAAATCTACTATTGTCCTGTGCCAGAAGTAAATATACTATTGTCCTGTGCCAGAAGTTAATCTATTATTGTCCTGTGTGGGAAGTAAATCTACAATTGTCCTGTGCCAGAAGTTAATCTACTATAGTCCTGTGTCGGAAGTAAATCTACTATCGTCCTGTATCGGAAGTAAATCTATTATTGTCCTGTGCCAGAAGTGAAAATACAATTGTCCTGTGCCGGAAGTAAATCTACTAGTGTCCTGAAGCAGAAGTTAATCTACTTTAGTCCTGTGTTGGAAGCAAATCTACTATTGTAGATTGATCTATACTTTTTTCTTTTCTTGTCACACTAGGTATATAGTTCAGGGGTTCATGCCCCTTTTTAACAACATAACAATAAAAGTGAAGTTTTAGACATATTAATATCTCATCATTATCTTGTTTGAGATACACTGATCTCCCCTGTCGACCTCGGTACAGTGCCATCGCAGCCCACTGAGCATTTGCCCGGTATGCCCGATGGCCAGTCCCGGCCTGCTCCCTGAACCTTCCTCAGCCTCATTCCTTCATGCATCCAACTCAGACCCCTGAACTCTCCACAGCCTTTATGCCTCCCTGCGCCCATCTCAGCCCCATCCTTCTCGGCACCCACCTCAGCCTCTATCCCTCCCTGCACCCACCTCAGCCCCATCGTTTCCTGCACCCACCTCAGCCTCTATCGCTCCCTGAACCAACCACAGCCCCCCTGCACCCTCCACAGCTCTTATGCCCCCTACACCTACAATAATTTTTACTGCAGTCTTTCTAAGAGAGGTATTTAAATTAACGAGGAGGGAGAAGAAAGTGAAATAGTAATAAAATGTTTTAAGAAATAAGTATGATGGGAAAGTGTTAAAACAGACTTTGTATTATGGGCGCATTAAATTGTGAAGAAGTGAAAATTAAAGGCAAATGTGATTTTTCATGGCGTCTACGAAATGGTAATTTTGGAGTGAGTATATGAATAGGGAAAAACACAGAACATAAATGAATAAAGAGAAAATATATGAAATGGGGATTTGACGGCGTTTGGAATGAGAATGAGCGTTAAATGAAATGGGAATGATGGGGGTTGTAAAATATGAAACATAATGGAAAAAGGTTATAGTAAAGGTATAAGACAGTGTCTGAAATGAGAATGAAGGGGAAATATTATTACATTTAATAATAATGATGAACGAGTATGAAATGTATTATGCATCCTTGTTCTACATGAAACATTTTAAGCACACATGCTTTTAAGCACTTCATATTTCTATTTTGTTTAAATATGTCTGTACACAATATTGTACCCATGCGTGTAGTTATAAAGTATAAGCATTGTCAATATCAACAGTCAGTAGTAGATGTTGAAAATAGACACTTTTCCTTAGTCCACTCCTCCATTTAAAGTCTCCACATTACTCAAGTCCTCCCCTCTGGTATCATTTCAAGTTTACAATTTTGCAAATTGGATGTACATTAATAATTAAATAATATTTTCCAAAATAATTACCATAGCAACTACACCAACCACTATAGAAGGTTGCTTCAACCTGCATGCACTTCACCTGCAAATATCCCAGTATTTCCCCACACAGTTGCTAAGTTTCACATGTAGAATGATATATAGCATGCATGTAGATAGGTTTAGTACCGAAATGTACTTTAATATGCACAGGTGTAATTTTCAGTCAGATAGCGACTGGTGTAATTTTTTCTTGTCTAGCACAGAAACAGGTGTTACTTAGAATTTAGCTTGTCTTATTGACCTCTAAGGGAAAAAGGAAAACATTTCTCAACTGGCAGTTATTAGTTTGTTGGAATGTTAAACAACAATAGCATAAACCAATTTAGCGAATGCCGATTTGTTGTTAAAGTATTGTGACAGGCATCGAGGCTAACCTACCGTAGATCACTGCTTTAAAATATACTCCAAAACAAATGGAAAAGTTGAATTTAGAAATAATGAGAAAATGAGAAAAAAATTGAAACATGATACAATAATAAAACTAAAAAATTTACTCTTGCCAAAAGACTATGGGCCCTTTTAAAAACCTATGTGATTTATGTACTTTTGTACACCAGAAAGAGAGACCGACAGTTAGCCCTAATTTTCTGGAACAGTTTGGAAATAGGACCATGTGCACGGTCAGTCAATACTATGACTTCTATGGAAATTTCGAACCCCATAACCTATCAGGGGATGTGCCTTTTGTGGGGTTTCCATGTGTTTTGGGGGTACTTTTGGGAGGTTGTTAAAATGTGTGTTTTCTGTGCCTGGAGATAATTGAGTTTAGTACAGTTCCTGACTCAATTATCTCCCAGGCACAGGGGAAGGATTATTTTGTTTTGTGTGGGAATGTCCTGAACCTTAGAACCAATGTAATTATGTGTATGTTTTTGCTGAAGTCTACTCTCAGGTCCAGTGGGGAATGCTCCTGGAATATGTAACTGGAAACCCCTTTCATGGGGACCTGCACATAAGGCCAGTGGCTGCCATTAACCCCTTAAGGACCAAACTTCTGGAATAAAAGGGAATCATGACATGTCACACATGTCATGTGTCCTTAAGGGGTTAAAGGTGTTCCTCTTTACCCTCAACATAGAGCCTTGTCTCATGTGTGGAGGGGATTGCTATAATCACTTTACTCCCTTGGATTACAACACTTGCTCTTGTAAGAGCATCCTACTTTACTCTCTGGACTAGGAGAGGTCTACCCACTGGAAGCTGGATCTTGGTCTTGGGTCCAGGGTGGGTAAAGGACAGCGAGACCCTTGCCAAGCTGTAATGCTGGCTGTGGGGTTTACAGTGCTTATGGTGCTCACAATTACTACGAAGCAGCAATTGGCGGAGGCACCCAGTCGGGGTTCCAGTCGGTCCGTCACAAAATATATATTAGGCTGTTAGTGTAGGACCTGCCAAAGATGGGGTACATTGACGTTGTGGCAGGCTTATGCAATGTATGATCATATAATGTAACTAAACCCTCATTATTTTTGACTAGATTAGGTGTTTTTAAAAAAACTAATAAAATCTTTCAACATTGAAGTTGCTGTTTAGTGGATAGGTGAGTGCGCTGGATCTTGTATATTGTATTATTTGGCCCCCAGCAGCACACCCATTTATGCATGTTAAGGTAAATGCAGCCAACCCCCCCTTGTTTCATATATATATATTTGGGAGTCTAGCCGACTCCTTGGTTTTGCACCCCTCCCTGTCACAGGTGCCTCATTCCAGGGCCCTATTTAGCCTTGTACTGCAGAGAGCCCCTGATGGAATTTTTTTCCCGCAAGTAAGTGGTTTAATCTCATAAGAGCAGACATTAGGCTGTTAGTGTAGGACCTGCCAAAGATGGGGTAAATTGACGTCTTGGCAGGCTTATGCAATGTATGCTCATATAATGTAACTAAATCCCCATTATTTTTGCCTAGATTAGTTGTTTTTAAAAAAACTAATAAAATCTTTCAACATTGAAGTTGCTGTTTAGTGGATAGGTGAGTGCGCTGGATCTTGTGTAATATATATATATAGTGTTCAAGTAGAGAATATATATATATCTAAGTACCATAAGAAAATAGACTGGAGATTTGACTGCCGTTTGCATAATAGAATTACACCTAACCTTAACCTTAAGCACATATTTGTTATGTTTTATTCTACTGTATTCAGAATAATGTGTCTGTAGTTTGTATGTGATCATTTTGTATTCCACTGAACAATATCCTGAAAAATGCCTAAAAAGCAAGAGATACAATCATGAAGATTTACAGTTCAAGGCTGAACCTATGATAACCTCCAGATCTATCTGTAACCTGTGCAGGTCATCTAGAGATACATATAAATCATGTGTTTAACATACAGATTGGCAGTGTGCTAGATACTGAGGTCATATGAAAAGAGTGGAAATTTCATATAGGCAGTAAAGAGATATACTAAAAACAGCCAGGAACTTGTAGGCTCAGCAAAGGATAACAAATAACACATGAGAAGAAAATAGGATTCTGACATCATAAACTATCTGCTATAGCACATATTTTAAAGAAAGATATTCGAAAGCTAATCTCTTATCCTGAAAGAAATAAACCAAGCCATTTAGTAGCATGACCAATATCTCAACAACATAGATCTTCAAAATATCCTTCAAAAGATATCTAGCGAAATGGGTTCAGGGATATATCTCATTCATGTTAGTAGGATGAACAAAACACCTGTATACTCAGATGTTACATTATTATTTGTTATCAGCAGAGGTAAAACAGCAAGAAGTACAGTTACCGAACATGTGCTGCTCATAAGATTCCTTACCAACAAAATTGACCCAATTCTTGCTGATTTTCCTATATACCCCCAACAAAGCATGCACGCAAAATCAAAACTTCTGCTTTACCAGAAAAGTCTAGGACAAATTCCGGTATATTCTATAGACAAGAATTATTCATTTTTTACCAGGGTATTTGAACTATTAGGCCAATATAGCAAAAATGGAAACACATTTGAAATTCTTGGGTAAATGCCAATGAATTCACGATTAAGGGAACAACACTGAATACCTTTAAAACAAGGCTGAACGATGACCTAAAGTTTTATGGAATACTTGCTCATTGTCCCTACATCATTCACTGGTCTGATAGTGGGATAATATAAAAACACAAAACTACAACCAGCTGATTCAGGGATACTCATAAAATGCATACTTACCTAAAGCATAATCAGCACCTAAAAATCCAAAGCCTGACCTCTTTAAAAGAGCACTACATAGTCAGGAACTCAATCATGTATTCTTGACCCTACAGTGTTAAAAACACCATCTAGCCCCCCAGGACTCCCATTTCCCACCCAAAATATAGTAAAATCTCACTACAATTCCATTCTGCTGCTGCTGGCTCTGCCCCTGATCTGCCTGCTTGGCTGACATCATGAGCAGTGTTGATCTGAGCCAATCACAATGTGTTCCCATAGCATTGACTGAGACTGTCAAGGAGGCATATCGGGGCAGAGCCAGCACAAGTCAAACACAGCCCTCGCCAATGAGCATCTCCTGATAGAGATACGTTGAATCAATGCAACTCTATGAGGAAAGTTCAGTGTCCATGCAGCGGGTGTAGACACTGAATGTCACCTCTAGCAGCCATCTGAGGAGTGGCCAGTGGATGTATCACTAGGCTGTAATGTAAACACTGCATTTTCTCTGAAAACACAGTGTTTACTGCAAAAAGGCTGCAGGGACTGACTATACTCACCATAACAACTACATTAAGTTGTTCTGGTTACTATAGTGTCACTTTAATGGTCCAGGTTAGTCTCTCTGAGATCATATAGGTAGGTGTCAAAAAACTGTAGTGAGACCAAACATAGTAAAACTCCCCACTGAGCAAACTGAAGAAATATTGTTGTGCGTCACATGCATATCTCAAGGTGGACTTTGGAAAATCTCTCTTAGACACAGAAATCTGAGAAAATATGTTGCCACAAATATCCCTGAGTCCCTAGTCAAACATGCACATGAGACCAGACAGACATCATGTTTCAGACTTCACTCGGCATTTCTGTAGGTATTCTTAGTAATGGACCCTGCTTTAAAGGGATCCTATAGTGCCTGGGCTGAAGGGCTGAATGGGTTAAAATCCCTTCAGACATTTACCTGAATACAGCGTTGATGTCCCTCGGTGATGGGTCATGCTCCACCCACGCTCCTACCCCGCCGACATTAGACGGCGAGGGAGTCCAAATGCGCAAACGCAGCAATGGTCGTTCGCACATTAGACCTCCCCATAAGAAAGCATTATTCAATGCTTCTGTATGAGGAAAATATGATGCTGGAGGTCTGTGAGGACATCCAGTGTCAGATAACGGAACAAAAGTCCGTTTGGATTTCGGAAGCCCTCTAGTGGCTGCCTGTTAGATAGCCACTGAGGGCAGACTTAGAGCTGCAATGTAAACATTGCAGTTCTCTGGAACAGCAAAGTTTAACATTGCAACACTAAGTGCAAAAGGGTCACAGCACCCAGACCACTTCAATTAGTTGAAGTGGTTTGGGTGCCTACAGTGTCCTTTTAAATATAGATTTTAAAAACCAGAGCATGGGTTGTTATCCAAAAACACCAGTGACCAGAAAACAACTATGTACTGTACAATTTCAGCATTGCGGGTCTTGTGTGCATGGAGCCAGGTTCCTAAATGGTTGACTACAGTGGGAGGGCTATAGAGGTTTGTAGTGGTTTTGGTGCTTGAAGTGGTCATTTACAAGGTTAACGATTGATGCCAGCATTAATGTTATGTTATATTTATGAGCTTTCTCTAAATCAAGGGGTTGCTGTATCTCTTGTGCAGAGAGAACTTGCTGGCATTTCGGATCTGGACTGCCCATATGGGTGGGACCAGCCTGATATGCTTCAGATATGTTCTCTCTGTAATGGCACAAGTTGAGCTAAAACCAGCTTGAGTTCTGAGCGGGGACTCTCGAAGGGCAGGCTATTTTAGCTCCTGTCCGTTCTCAGAATACTCTTGCGACCCATTTTTTGCTTTCTCTAAATCATTGCCTGTTTTTTTAAATAACTTTTTTTTACTGTTGTAAAACGAGGGTCTGCAATGATTCTGATAACAATTCAAACACACTTGACTACACGGAATTTAATTGGGATAAACATGTATCTTGTTATCCTGGGTACTTCATATAACAATCATAGTGGTATGTATGATATTTTGAATATCTACCTTCACATATAACTGTTAATTGGCCACTGACTTGAGATTTTATAGATAATCACTGCAGGCTATACGTGTTCTCTAATCATCACAGAAATGATTGTCTTGACCTGATGAATTTGTGCACTGCCTTGCAACAAGGTCATTGACTTGATGGTATCCCCATCTCAATATTATCTCATTAAGGGAAATGTATTTTATTATCCCTTACTCGAAGCACATAAATGCTGACCGTAGGGCTGTTAGTTATATTGAATTTTTTTTCAAACACAAATGAGCTAGTTTCTTTCTTCTCTGTTAACTGCGAGTAAATAGATTTATATTGATACATTTATTTTAAAGTACTTCAGTTTCACAATACTTGCTCTTTTGAGAATGTTTGAATTTAACTTAGTTCTTCAAATATTTAAACCTTTAAATGACCAATGCCCAGCAGTATAAAAGCCAACATAGTAAGAATGTAATATTATACAGAGTCTTATTGACACTATAAAGAGTGTTATCAATCCATAAAGGAAGACTGTAGACAACAATACTTCAACAGATTGAAGTGTTCATGGTGTCTGGAGTCTGTGGGTGCTGCACACCGTATCACAAAAAATGGCACAAGGAGGGACAAGGTCTGTGGGGCAGGGCCTGTAGTGGGGGAGGGACACAGGGGCTGTAAAATTGTCTTTAAAAAGGAAGTGGAGCTTGTCTTAAGCTCCATCCTGTTTCACGTTTTGTCCATTCTTCTTTTTTGTTTTCTTTTTCTTAAAATGCACAAGGAACATAAATGAGTTATTATTAATTTCTTCCCATTCTGTACCTTGAGACTATTTCTCCATATTCGTATAGTAGATCACTAGTGTATTGCTAGAATATTTCCCACCACCACTTCTCTAATGACCATGATAAGATGGATTGAATGAATGCACAACAGGAAACAACATGCCAACCAACCTAACAAACTCCATATGTTCATTTCTACTGCCACAGAATCTATAGGAAATGTATGTTTACTATGAGTCTTCATGCATATGCAGCTCCCCCACTCCTATTATGACCTGTGGTTTAATCATAGCTATAATTCTGTAGTTCACTATATTTCTGGGTTTCGTGAAGCCTATCTAGCCGTATGGCCACTAAACCACAACCTCCCCAACAAGATTTAAGTATAAACTTCCTTCTCAACCTAATCACAATTTTTGTCTCTAAGTAGGTGTTGCATATTATTATTATTATAATTTTATTATTTATATAGCGCTGTACAATGGGTGGACTAACAGACATGTAATTGTAACCAGACAACTGGACATACGGGAACAGAGGGGTGGAGGGCCCTGCTCCATGAGCTTACATTGTATCATATCCCTTAACATGTTGGGGGCTGTAAATTCTCCTCTAGGAGTATTGAATAACTTTAAAATGTTGAGATCTGTGATACTGGTATTAATTTATGCTACTGTCCTGTGTATCCACTTTGTGTCTTTGTATTCCTGTTTTTTTTTTTTTATTATATTAAACATACATAAGAAAAATAAATGTTGGCTTGCACCAAGTTTGCTATCAATGTCCACAAATTGCCTTATAGCCCCCCTCTGAACATCAGATAAGTTAGCTGATCCAATATGACAATACTTATATAATGCCTAGAAGGTACCTTTAAAATATGTAAATCAAATATAAACTTATTTTGCTGTTTTTCTCAAATATTACTTATTTTATCCTGAAAATAATATTAGTCATAACTGTATTGCTTTTGGGTTTTTTTACTTTTAAATTGTGCTTGAAAATGGCAGTTACAATTTGTCACCTACATTATCACATTAAGATTTGCTTTGCATCTTAACAGTCTAAAAAATCTGATAAGAACCCTGACTGCATTTTTTATCCACAGAATGCAATTATTTATGCTTGTTAGAAGAAAATGCTTGCTCTTATTTTGGCTAAAGAGCATATTTTATTAATTTTTCATCTTAAAGTTTTGCGGTTTATTTTATAAAATCTAAGAATGTTATATTTGTAGGAAATTCTAGAAACTAAAATACAAGAAGCTTCATTCTTGGGCAGAAGGTTAATGGGTAGTTTAAGGTAAATTGCAAACACATTTGTCAAATATGTGTTTTGTAGGAGTTCAATGCTTTCACTTCCAAGTACTGACCAAGATTCTAAATGTTTTTTGTTTATATTGTTTCATTGTGTTATCAAAAGTAACAAATAACATTCATTTTACCAGTAAAAACTGTTGCTGTGTTACTGTGACGAGACCAATCTCGCCACATTGCATTGGAGGAGCCTGGTTGCCTGCCTGCTGCCTTTTGACTATGGACCGGCATTTAAATACTTTATTTTCCTATGCAGAAAGGTCTATTCCTGTATTTCTGCCCTGGCATGCGGTAGATTTTGACTGGGC
This sequence comes from Pelobates cultripes, assembly GCA_933207985.1. Taxonomy (NCBI): domain Eukaryota; kingdom Metazoa; phylum Chordata; class Amphibia; order Anura; family Pelobatidae; genus Pelobates; species Pelobates cultripes. The sequence goes on from OW240923.1 coordinate 116,922,771, forward strand.
TGGTAAAACGTTTACAATTATGCAAATTATTACTTTTAGAGAACACATTACATTGGAATGTACTAGACATGTGCACTGGTTCTGGTGAATTGCAGTTCATCTGTTGGGCTTTACCATAAGTCCGAAACACCATACAAATGCCAGATGGTTATTTATTTTTCAATTCATCCGTGACCCAAATGGCAGGAAAATTTGCATCTCACTCACCAGTGCACGGAAAGAGAATGCATTTACCAGTACAAACTAAAGAAACAGCATACAAAATTCCATAAAAGGTGTGAGGATATTTATGGGGTGATAAATATTAAAAATAATATTTTCATAAAAATTATCAAAATTTTATTTAATAATTTTTATTATATCAGAAATGTATATCTTGGCACTGTTCCCCAAATAATGATTTAAAGCTGAGAATTACCCACAATTTAAATTCTCTTAGATCCTACAGAAAGTTTAACTAGATGATTTAACTTCACACATTAATCACAAATGAATTATAAAAATATAATTTATTTTGACAATAATAATAATAATATGTAACATGCATGACAATAATCAGTGAATATTTTGGTATACAATATGGCAATGGTTTCAACACAATATAGACAGCTAAATAACGACAGTTGTATGCAATTTAACAAGATTTACGACAGGAAACTACTTCACTTAGAAATAACTTCACAGAACACAGCAGCGAAGCGTAAAGCAATAAAAACTTTGACTGACAGTCAAATCACACTGAATTAACTCTTTCACTGCTAGCTACAATCCTCACATACAAGATATCATATTATATTGCAATTTTACAATTAAAGTAATCCTCATACCAGATCATTCACCATTCCTAGGACCATCCAATAATAAAAATCTGGTAGAAATAATTCTACCAGATTTTACGTTTGCCGAATTTTAACTTTCCAAAATAAGATTCACTGTGTTATATCAGAACAAGTGAATACCTCTGGATAAAATTTTGGTATGCTAACATTTTTCAAATTTACTGTTAATATATCGTTATCTTTATTCCAATCCAAAGTTACCTCCTTACATGGAGGGATGTGTGTAACAAAAAGTGCTTAAACGTGAATAAGAGTGATTAAAAAGTAGCTCTATACACTTATGTGGAAATATCCTCTTTTCCACTAAAATTTATTCCACCTGCAGGAATGGAATTTTTATAACCATATATTCCTTAGCAATTATGATTTATAATAATTGAAATCTGACCAATTTTTATTCCTGTTATTAGGAAAAAGTCAATTAATTTAATTTAATTAAATAAAACCAGCATAATTACCAGTTATGTTGTAGATTTGTATCAGATGTGTAAATATGTCCCATAAATTTCGAATGCATGTATGACGAGAATTGTGGAAAATAGAAAAGTTTTCAGAGTTCTGAAGTTGTGTTAGTTGGAAAAGAAATACTAAGAATTAGGTGTGTCCAAGAGAGTGTTTGAAAGTCTGGAAATGGGAGCCTTGAGTCCAGTACAAGAGTCAGAATATGTAAGTCCCTGAGAGTTTGAGAGTGTGTCCCTTCTCTTCCCTTTGTCCTTACTTTTAAAGGGGCAAATTCTCTGCACTCACTAGTCGATAGTAACTGTAGGTGTGTCTTCCCTACAGACTATTATCCAGTTTTTGGTCAGTAGATGCCACAATTACATCACAGAAAATTCTTGTAAGGGGGTCCATTTATCTTTTTGTATAATGGGTTAACTTAATTTGGTGATGCATTTGACATAATTTTTGTTATCTTTATGTCTGCTATAAATCACAGAACCTGTCAACTTTAAAGACTTTGGTTCACTCTTACCCAGTCTGGGTGTCTGCAATTACAGTCGTACAATTAGATTTGACACCTCCTAACCTTAATTTCACCCTTTCTCTTACAATGGAACTAGTAATGTTCCATCAATTTAAAAAAAATTTTTTTTAAGAAAGTAAAATTAATTACTTAGTGTCATTGGTGTCTGTCTGTTTTTTTTGTGTGAAACTGTGTTTAAGATTATTTATACTCCACTAACATAAGTAAATAATATGATATTTCTTCATTGATATTTATCCATGAATAGTTTATATTATTAGCATTATACTAATTATATATGATTAATATACTTATAGTAAGTTATAAGTGGATAGTGTGTATATATAGCATTCAACCCTCCCTTTTGCTGCAAACATCATGTCTTATCTCCAATGTTTATATAAGTCCCATTCCTTAGCTGAGACCTGAATGAATAGAGTGATAGAGAGAGAAATATTTTGTCTGTCTTAGCCTTGTTATACAAAATTGAGTCACCTCTGTTCTGAGGGTGACTGGCAGTATACACTTTTAATTTATGTCTTAAAACAAATGTCTGCCAGTATAAATATACTGACAAAGGCAATTGTTTCAACATATGAAATCAAAAGTAATTCTAAGTTTAGTATTGCATTTAGTGTATCATATACAATTGCTGTGTGCTGAAGTATGCACTCAGTTTAGGTGAGAAATTTAGAGAATGCAAGCCTCCTGTAAATGATAAACAAAGCAGTAACTTTTCATTAAGGGTTACAACCTCTTGTGGCTTTTTTAGGTTTTTTTTATATATATATATATATATATATATATGTATATATATATATATATGGTCCAACATTGACAGGAGAGTAAGATCCCCAGGAGGCCCCCTTAAAGGCTAGGAAGATGAGCCAGATATGGAGAGTAGTAAAGGAAACAATAAGTAACAGAACATTTACCAAATGAGGAGTAGTATCCTTGCTTCATATTAAGTAGAGGTGAGTAGGAACCAATGCTGTTGCCTGTCATGTGGAAACTCGGATTGTAAGACTGAGGCTCAAACATGGTTACCTCAGCCAATGCCCCGCAGGGGGCAAGCAAGTTCCTGTCCTGGAGGCCTCTGGATCAGGCCCAACAGTCCCCCAGCCAGAATGCAGATGATTCCACGTATTCTGGTAAGTGTAGCAAAAGGCTAGACAGATCAACCAATCCTGGCTTCATGTTTTCCGCGCACCTTCTATCTGCAGCTCCCCCAGGTGACCCACCTGTGAGGTGTGATTGCACAGGCTTGGCCTAGAGCTACATGCAGCTCTTCTCAGGCTTTGTTGATGCGATCTACACCACCTTATGCGGGCCCACATAGAGATCTGAGTAATTCGTCAGTCTTGGGCGTCTCGGGGTGTCTTTGTGGGTGAGGTAGGCAGTGGAGCCTGTTGGGCAGTCAGGAGATACCTGCATTGTAGCTTTGCCCAGAACTGGTCAAAGAGGGCATCCAGGTTAGACCACGTTCCACGGTGTGCCTGGGAACTTGCGGGGCAACATAATCTTAGCCGCAAGCGTCGGGCCAGGAGATCGGCCACTTCTCCTTACCGCAGTGCCTGCCAGGTATTGCTCCCACGCGGCAGAAACACCACCATCGGTGTAGTTTCTGACCACTGGAGGCAACCCCGAGCCGGTCAAACTATGCAGGTTGTCGTGGGGTATCAAATTGCTCGAGGTAGGATGTGAAAAACATAGATGGCTGGACTAAATTTATTCTTGCTGGAGGAGTTAATAGAGAATACGTCCAACTGCCATCGCTGTCAGGCCCCGCTCCCACTATTTTTGCATTTTATGTTGTAATAAAGTTAATCCTTTTAAATTTAACTTATTTTGAATTTTACTCTGTTACCTATTGGCTTCCAGGTTCCACAAATCCCAGGTAGGGATTATACTACCAACACTTTAAAATACCAGAGCAGGTCCATGCTCAGGAAAATGTAGGTAGGATACCTACCTTTTATTCTATACCATTCATTGCTGCTATACTGTACCATTGGATATCTCCACTTTTTGTCTCCACATATTTTGCTTTCTGGAGTAATACCATCACCACTGCTGTATTATATCCTTAGGTGAGGATTGTACTATACACGCTGAATACAGTAGAGTTCTCAGTAGCTCTATAAAGTGTGAGTGTACCTCTGTTACACAATTATATTTTAGTTTATTGTTTAACAAATGACATTATTTTCTGTGTTCTGTTTTTCTTTTTCAGAGATATCGGGCATTGTAAAGCAAACATATTTATCAGACACATGTATGTATATACTTTCTTTACCCTTTTTTCATATTTAGACGTTATTCATATTTTAGGCACAGTCTGTTTTTTTGTTTATTATCAACTCTGTTGAGTTGAAATATTGCCATGTTGTTTCCAATAAAAATCTACATTTGATGTGAGCGTGTCTGGGCCTTTTTTCAATTATACTGGGTATAATGTTGTGCTATCCTTGTCCCTGTGACACCACATAAATGTCCTATTGTTTATGTGTGTCATCCCTGGTTATTGTTTCCTCCGAACATCTGACAGCCTAGTTGTGTTATCTGTTATTGTTATTGGGTGGAAAGTGTAGCATGAACGCTTGTTTTAACAAGCTCACTTTACACTTCTATGCAATACAGTGCATAATGAGCCCATACAAGTGTATGTGAGGAGCCCTTGGACTATGAAATGTCCCAAATGGCTATGCTGTCATCCTGGTGCACAGACACACAAGAATGATACACCTTTTTATGGATGGGTACTTTGTTTATAAAAGTAATTGCAACATGGACATGTCCACCCAGCAACTACATCCTTGCCAACTCCCTTCCTTTCCTGATATCAGACCTACCAAACTTGGCAGGTCTGATTTAAAAAAAAATAAAAAAATCCTGTAACGTTACAATATGTTCCGTGACTCACATCCATGATTAACAGTTGGCATTTGGCATGGTGTTCCTTTCTGCAAATGCTTATTTTTCTTTTTCTAAAGCTCCATTTTTACTTTATCAGATTACTTTATCAGATTATTTAGTTTCAAAAAGCCTTTTTATGTTTTGAGCCTTATTTATGTCTGTTTTCTTTTTTGTGATCCTCATGAAGCCTATGGTAGTTGAGGATAAGCACAACATCCTGATAGGTTCAACGAGTATCATAATTGATTAAGATCTATAAATGTCACCACTAGAGTATGATCAAAGCCTAATGAATCATGAATCAATTTAAACAATTAAGAATCTGAAACCAAGAAATCACAGGTAGGTCAATTGAAAGAGCACCTAGGCCTTTGTACATATCACATTTTCTGTTTAATTTGTTTCTATCAGTTACATTCAAATAAATAATTGTGCATTAACATTTGCAGAAATATAAAGAGGGAGTGATAGCTTCTTTTCTCTTAGAAAATCAAAAAAATAGGTTGTTTGGTCAGGAATGCAAATAATAGGTATACCATTCTCCATGGCTCTATATCAAAGGACATATTGAAATGTACATTTTACTAGACCAAAAGCACCCTATGTTTGAAAAGTGACACGACTCTTCTCTAAAATTACTGTTCTCTTATCATTGCATTTTCTATGGGTACTTATTTGAAGGAATGCTAAGTTAAAATATTTCAGATACATATTGGACAAAATATAATTTTTAGTTGAAAAAACTATGTTATGAAAAGAACAAATTCCTTTGTCCAAAAATGAAAAACATTTCAGGACGGTCGAATTTCAGCTGCCTGGCAGGTTTGCTCGTTCATATTTTGTTAATGAAAAATGATCTAGGAAAACAAATCAGACAAACCAAAAGGGTTAGTCAGTATATTGCTAAATGGGTCAATCAGCATATTGCACAATATATACATATTTAGTGGGACTGAAGAAGAGAGAGGGCTCTGGTACAAGATTTATTTTTGTTTAGTTTTCCCCCTCTTCCCACTAGCAATAGGGTGGCCAAGATAGATTCACATTTGCTGTAGTTCTCCCAAAATGGTTTGTCAGCTGGGGATCTAACATTTGCCTATCCTTGTGTGTATGGCTGTAGGCATAATATTGTAAGGAGTATGTGTATGTGAATGTGCAGGTCTATCTGTGTGTAGTGTTGGCATGTGAATGCAGTTGTGTGTACTGCTGCTATACAGTGGTGGACTTATGTGAAGTTTTTTAATACAGGGGTGTGTGTGTGTATGTAGGGTTGGTGTTTGAATGCAGGAGTGTTTGCATGTAATGTTGGTGTTTTAATATATATGTGTGTGCTTGCATGCAGTGTTGGCTTTTAATTGCATATAGTGCTGGAGTTTGATTTCAGGAGCTGTGTTTGTATCTGGTGTTGATGTTTGAATGTTGGGATGCATGCACATGTATATTTGGACACACAAGCAAAGTGAAACAGACACACAATCACACAGATCCATACATATGCACACACTGGCACACACAGATACACAGACACACACAGATAGATACACATACACATAGATACATACTTATACCACACTGACACATACAGATACAAACATATACCTACCCAGAGACAGACAGACAGACACACACACACACAGGGACACATATATAGATACACATACACCCACAGATGCAAACATACACAAACACATAACACACACAGGTTCACACACATATCTACACATGTAGACACACTGGCACACACAGATATAAACACACACACACACACACTAACAAAAACAGATACAAACATAACTACACATATAACAACACAGACACATACACATGGGCACACACAGATACAAACACACACACAAACACACACACACTGACACAAACATATACAAACATATAACTACACATATAACAACACAGATACATACACACTGGCACACACATATGCACACACAGATAGAAACATATACCTACTCTGGTACAAACACAAGTCATAATTTACACATTGTTAACCACCCCATGCTTTTATATCTTTCGGGTATAGAGGGTGACTTACCCAGACTGGCTGATGCCAATGGGAATATGAGGTTGTCTGCAGTGATCTCCCTCCTCCCCTCTCTGAACCTCTTCCATCCTCATAGCCCAAGTGGTCGGTAGTCACTTCCTCCCAACACTGGTTCCCAACATTTACGGGACCCAGTTGCTCTGCCAAAGGATTGCAGTACCCAACCTGGAGCGTAATCAGACTTGCCTGGCTATCCAGTTTGCCGAAAGTATATAGGTTACCGAAGGGTTCCACCTATGTCCATGACTAATTATGAAAATTATGAATCAGAAATGACATCACACTACATATTGATGGTAGAAGATTAGTAGAAATATAAATATATAGATATATTTTAAGGGCAAAGGTGATTGGCTATACAGAAACAGATCAAGAAAAATGTTAATAGCTTCAACAATAGTTTAAATACTTTATGCAGAGAGTTGATGTTGGCATAAAATTATGTAGCCGGACAAAATGTATTAATAAACGTTATGAAGGGTGTAAACAATCTCTGGTAATAAATCTCTGGTGACCAGTTCAATAACTACTACACTGTACAAAAAACAAAAAAATCATCAAAAGCCACTCAAGGGTTTTTATCCCCAAGGGCAGTAAACATGTGGAATTTACTACCTTGAATCACTGTGCTGATAAAATTCCAGCTTAGTTTTGTAAATTAAGCACCCTCACGCTAACCTTCCAATCACAGAGCTACTACTACACAATGTCCTATTTATCATGCTATCTTTTTTGCTAAAGATGATTAAAATGCACCTCTTGTCAATTGAATTGACAGTATTTCTGGTATACGTATTGATTATGGGCTCTCCCTCTCCTTTTATAATTAACTGTTGGTACAAGGGTTGCACTAGTTTCAATTTGCAGAGTGATCTGTGTAAATAAATATGTTTTTTTTATGTCAAATTATTGCTTTATATAATTTAATTAGATTAACCCACAAATCTATTTCTATTCCAAATTCAAGCTTTGTTTCAATCTGACTGGATTGTTTTATTGCTGATGTTTCCGATATTCTGAACCGTGTTGGCAAATATTATGTTATAAATTTACATCAATTACTGTATATACAAAACGAACAAACATTAACAGTTATGAGGAGCTGCTTTTTTATTTTAAATATGAAAATAATACTTTCAGGGATTTGAAGATTTGCTAAATAAGATGTTTCCTGGAAAGTTATACTCACATGTAGAACCCTTACTGCCCCATCTTTAAAAGTATTTGGTTCAAATAGGTGAACTCAAAATATCTATTTATAGAAAAACAATTACGTTTCCTCCCTCGCAGCTCCAGAGTATATCTATTAAATAAAAATTTATTCACATATACTTTCTTTGTGGAAAGCAATAATTCATTTGTCATGCATACAGTACATTTTCCAAAATGCTTCTTCTTCAACAGGTGCTAGAGGCATTCAAAGCATCCTTGAAGAACATGTCTAGATGAGTTGAATGGCATAGAGAGTCATCGTTCTAAAATATGCATCTTAAACAAATTAGATGAGCAGTCTCTAACATAAATAACCTCTCGTTTCAACAAAAATGTTAGTTCAAACTAAGCCAAACAATAAAAATAAAAAAACCTTCATAATATCGTGTGCAATTTATTTTACGTCTACAAATGTAGTGTCAGGAATTTAACAAGACCCAAAAGTCCATCCCTGGCAAGCTTACAAAGAAATATTCCCTGTGCTCTACTCTGACATTTTATTCCGGCTCGTATCTTGTATGATGATAGGCTATTTATAATCATATCTAATCTATTATATTGACATGAATAATAAATTATCTACTGGTTGAAAGTCTAACAAACCATCTTGGTTCTGGAGAAAATGGAATTCTTAGCATGTTGATATCTTTGATTAGACCACTGAGGTCATTTTTCATGTTGTACGGAATTGAAGTCACAAGTCTCTTGTAAAGAAGGCTCAGTCGATGACACACAATTGAATGCCATTCTGTTCTTATTGTAAGGTCATTCATGCATTCCTGACATTAAGACTTTCCTATAATGATAATAGAGAAAAAAATATATAAGAATATCTTCTTTGCAAAAAAAATACATATATATATATATATATATATATATATATTTTTATTCTTCAAATTACAAGGTTTTCTATACGGCAAATATTACAGTGCCTATAGATATTTCCAATACTTCATATTTTTCTAAATTCTTTATAGAGAGCTGCAAAAAATACATTTTCACACTGAATATATAAATTAATGAACATAAATACAATATGAAGTGGAAAAATAGATAAAATAATGAAGGGATACGCCCATCTAAATGTTTGGCTAGATAGATCTGCCATGACAATGTGGTTAGCACATATATCCATACTTAAATGTTTTATTATACAACAGGTATCTATGGCAAAAAAAAATAAAGACTTAAATGCTTTATCTCACTACAAGCTATCAACATTAAAGGCACTTACAATAGGGCTACTTCCTTATAGATTTATCAGATTAAGTCAGAGATAATTCAAATGGATCTACACCAGACGGAATTTAAGCTCTCCTCTACATCAGACAGAATAGACGCTCCTCAACCCAGAATTTAAAACATTATAAAATACCCACATGAAGTTCTTAGATATATACATTCTATGCCGAATCGGAAGTCATCACCATGATGAGTTCTCAGTCACATATTATAGGTCATTTGCAACTCAACTAGTGTCATACATGTCCTCCGCATACAATACCATATTACCCTTGAGCTCGGAGATAATTTTTGTAAGGAGACATAGCAACTTTGCTGAAGCCCAAAAAAATCCCTGAGCGGGGTACTGGGTGCTCTAACTTGCACCTTATATTAATACTGAACATAGATTATGAAACCAATACTTATGTTGTAGTTAAACAAAATGCTAAGACCCACTTGGTACACAATGGCCAAGTGAGTCTTATGTGTAGTAAGCAGTTTTGATTGCCACAAGGTTGGTGTTAGGCTTGTTGCACTTAATGCAACATGAGCAAGGGAGATGCTTTCCTCTAACGCTTGAAGTTGAGAAGACATTTAACAGATTGCATTTGCACATGCTGCAGAAGACCATTAAGGCATGCGGTTTTCCACAACAGTCGGTATTGCAGTTGATTTATTGAAATCCATCTGAAGCAGTTTTGGCTTCTGGGGTATTGTTGGACAGATTTTCTATTCTGAAAATTACCTTTGCTCTATGTTTTCGCTCATGAAACCCGGACATGTTCCATTTAAATCAACCTAGATATTAAAGGCAAACAACTTACCAGAATGAAATAGCAAAATATTGCACTTTTTTGCTGATGATATTTAACTTTTTTTTATGAAAAGACAACATTTACAGTGCTCAGCCTGCTGGGACAGGCTATAGACATCAGAACCACTATTATGTATTTATTACTGGCATTCATAAAGCGCCAACATATTCTCCAGTGTTGTACAATTGGGAAAAATACAAACACAATAAGACCGATGCAACATGAGCTTACAATCTAAAGCTGTAGTGGTTCTGGTGATTATAGTGTCCGTTTAAGAGCCCTAAAAGAGAGGGAGAGAACTATTCCATCTAGGATACCTGCCCTAGGTGGGAATTTACCCCATAGTTATAAGAAACTTTTCTTATCTTTTCTAAGTCTCAATGCCAAAAGAGGCACACATCTAAGTTCTCTCTGCTTATTTAATAATGCCTTGTCACGTTGAGAGTGTACTATATGATATCTCTATACTACACATAAAACAGGATATTAAAAAAATAAATGGCATCTTGTAAAACAAAAAATTTAAAAGAATTCCCAGTTTCACTATATTAACTTGTCTGATGCATGTTTTAGTGCAGATACACAAGATCCAGTAAGGACCCAGTAAGTAACTATATGACAGGTGTGAAAGATGTTGTTTTGTACATGAAGAATAAGTAAAAAATCATCTGCTTAACATAATAGAAAGGCACCTCTCAGTTTGTTCTCTCAGACTGTTCTGAAAAACTTTGCAATCTTAAGAAGAGAAATGGTTGGATTTTGAACTTAATGCATGCAATGTAAGGTGGACAAGTCAAACACGGACTTGGTTCTCCAATCCTGTTTAGTTGGAATGTATAGCCATTCATAGACAGCATTGTGCGACATTTTAAGCCAGGTTTTATTATAATTTTAGATGCCTTCATATAACCAGGGTCACCAGGGGTCCATACAAAAAAATATGTCAAACCCCTTAACCCCACCAGGCCTTAAACCTGTTGGTTCAATTGCTGCAGTACCATTGAGAGAGTTATGTGCAATCAGCTCAATAAAGCAATGGCAATCATTTTATGATCAAAGCACTTGACGATATGTAAAGAAAAAAAACATTGTCAACGGGCAGCCCTCAATTTAACATTGACCAATTGAAGGCCAACTTTAAAATGTTGCTTTCATCATAATCTGATCACTAAATACCTTAGGTGAGCATGATATTTTTTACTTGTTTAGCTTTGGCATCTCCATGCAGTGCTATAGTAGTTATCTGAGTGGGACATTCCATTTTTGGAAAAGATTCCTTTTAGAACAATTGTTATGATACTACAGCATCATTAAAAAATTATCAAAATCCATGTGTTTATTAGACACTAATTTCATTTGCCCATTTCATATTGTATGTGAGGTGTTTAAATGAGTATAACACAGAGTTGGGACCATATATTAAAACATCCCAAAAGGTTAACTACACAAGTGTTTGAGTTACATTTCCTATAAAATAGATGATGCAAACATTTACAAATGTTTGATTTAAAAGGATAATTGAGATGGGAAAAATGTAAAAGTGCTCTATCAATACCAAGACCTTTGTCTTACAAAATCCCTTTAAATGGCGACTGCCATGTCTTTGGAATTTACATTACTGAATAAAACATGGAAAATTATCTATAACTTGTATTAACCTTTTTTCATTCCTTTTTCTTTAACATTTAAACAAAATATTTAACACATGGCATAATCAGTTCAAAAATGAATAAGCTAGGGCAAACATTATAAATACACATTGTTTCTTGTGTCCCCTTCTCTGTTTTTTTTTTCCCTATACTGATTGTCAGGTAAAAAAAACAGGCCTTATAACAATGAAAAGCAGTAGACATGTACAATTTGTTTCCTTCTGAATGCACATTTGGACAAATTTTGTGCAATTTGGACATTCTTACAAATGTACGAAGTTCGCATTGCCTAATTTCTGAATTGCCGAGGTGCCGAAGTTCCGAATTGCCGGAGCTCCGAATTGCCGGAGCTCCGAATTGCCAAATGCCGAAGTGCTTTGAATTTCTGAAAAGTGGCAAAACAAGTGGTTAGGGTTAGGGGTTAGGGTTAGAGGTTAGGGTTAAGGGTTAGGGGCAAAGCAAGTGGTTAGGGGTTAGGGGTAAGGGTTAGGGTTAGGGTTAGGGGTTAGAGGTTAGGGATTAGGTTTAGGGTTAGGGGTTATGGTTAGGCTCCGAATTACCCACGAACTGCCGAAGTGTGAATTGCCATAAAAAAACGAATGCTATTGGTCCGAATTGCCGAAGCGGACGAATTTCTTTATTATTATTTTTTATTATTTTTTATTATTTTATTATTTATATAGCACCAGCAAATTTTGTAGTGCTGTACAATGGGTCTTTCCCGAATTTCCGTACCAAACCAAATATCTTTGCCCATTCACATCCCTAAAAAATATGGAGTTAAGATGGAGATGCGCAGTCGCAGGATAAAGATGTATGGATTTCTATATTCATTTTTTTTACACCTCACAATTACATGTTTGTTAAATATAAGGATACAAGACATAATACTAAAACTCCTTGGAGAAAAAAGTTCCCCTTTAAATTAAAAAAAAACTGATTTATTTTTTATGGAGCATAAAAGAGGAATATATAACGGTGAATTATGTCAAACATAGAAAATCAAAGTGAGGAGTTTTTGCCATTTGGAGCCTCAATGGAAAATTAAACTTGTTTTAATTTCCGAATGCCATTATACTGATGACATTTGTATTTTTATCCATCTAATTTTCCAAATATCTGCATGATATTTAGTGAGAAGCTAATCAATATACATCACACAGAGTCTAATTTCTCATTATCACGTGGCAAAACAAATTATTAGAGTTTATACAGCAAATGATCCTATATTTTATATATGTTTACATCACTCACCCGCCTAGAGCTGATACATGCTTAATTACTCTATAATTAATTATGTTTGGTAATTTTCATATTGCTCTGTACTCAGTAAAAAAGAGGATTACCTATGTGTTTTGCCACTTGTTTTATACCTAAGGCTTGTGTTGAATACAAAATACTTCAATAAACTTGTGTTTGTGTCATTTCCATTCAGAAATCCTGCCAATCAATGGCACTGCGTTTACAGAGAGCAGTTTACTTCTGAAATTGTGTGTTAAGATATTCGCACAGTATGCAAGCCTTCTCCTCTAGGATCGATACGACATGCAAGAACTAAATAACATCTAATATCTAACTTCAACCATGAAACCCAATACTATTATTAGTGTTTTTTTTAAAAACCTTGCACTATCCTGAATCTAAAATATGTACTTTTCTTAACGTATTTCTCTTAACATATTTTCAATGTTAAGACTCTTGGCATTCACGTATACTTCTTGCATACCTTCTTAATCGTGCTGTGTGTATCTCATTTTGTTTTATATTATCACAGTTTTTCTGGCCAGCTTCTGGAAACAACTTCTTTTCACATCTTTCTTTACATATGTTTATATTTTTGTTGAGACAATTTCCTTTCAATTGCCTGGTTTCAGCAGGGGAAATGTTCTTTAGTTTCTACTAATGTAATGCATTAATTTTGATGGCGGTAGGCAGGCTATTCTATAGGAAGGGAGCCGCCCGCGAGAAGTCCTGCAAGTGTGAGTTGGCTGTACGGGTGCGGACAACGGACAGGAGGTAGTTACGAGCAGAACGGAGAGACCAAGAAGAGACATACCTATGGATCTGTGAGGAGATATAAGAGGGGCTAGGGTTGTTCAGTGCTTTATAGGTGTGAATTAGTACCTTGAATTGACTCCTGAATATCTGTATTAATGTACTATGTGTGAATGTGAGAGTTTAACTAAATGTGCAATCCTTCCTGGTTAAATATTTTATAAATAATTAAATAAAGAAAAATAATTACTTATGCATGTTTGACAATGTATGTAAAAGTAAAGTGTGCAAGAGAATGATATGGTATATATTATATATGCATGACTACATGTTGTTGTTTGAGTGGAGCTGCCATTTGGGAAAATCCTTAAAAGAATACTCAGAATACTGAAGACATCAAACCAACCAGACCATGCCCCTGCAGTCTAACTGATCAATTCTCTTCCATTTAGGTGTTAAATCGCTTTGTTTATGGAGCCTAGGCCACATCTCCCCTGGCTGAAAGTCACTCACACTTTCTACATACTTCCTGAACATTACGTCTAAGCTCCCTTACTGCATAATGTATTTAATTTCGAATTTCATATCTCCTGTTCTTTTATTTGTCTAGAGCAGACAAATTCAAAAGTCTTCTATAACCGTCTACAAAAATGACCAATACGAGCCACACTCAATCTCAGCAGCCACTTGGTGCTCCAGAGCAGGACCAGCAATCCCACAACGATAAGACAACACACAAATTATCCAGGCACTCAAGGTGTTCAGGCCACAGGCAGTTTTAATAGAACAAAAAATGAAGCAGCAACGTTTCGGCATGCTCAGACCAAGCTTGACAAAGACCTCTGGGCAGGTCGAAACATTGCTGCTCCTTTATTTGTTCTATTAAAACTGCCGTCTAGGCATGTGAGTAAAGTTCCATGAACAGAGTAGGAGATAAGAACTTTTAACTTAAACATACTGTGCTGTATAAATGAAACCATTTTTGTCATGAGGGCAATGTGTGTCACAGCCAAGGTAGATGTTACATAAACAAAGTGATTTAACTCGTAAATGGCAGATGATTGAGCAGTGAGACTGCAGGGGTATGATCTATACACCAAAACTGCTTCATTAAGTTAACGTTGTAGTAATGCTGTTACTTTAATTCAGTAAGGAGCTCTGGACAAGCAAGCTATGGAATGACTTCCTCCTTGTGATAATTTCCTTGCAATGCAGCCTGTAGATCACAAACATTTTCATAGTTTGGAGAGTTGGGACTGTGACTGTAGTCTTCCTGCAAGTGAAATGTCAGAATTATACTGAATTGTGCAATATATATTGTCACACATTCTTAACTTCTGATCCTGAAAAGAAATTTGTGACTTGTGAGGAAGAGGGACTGGGGTGACAGTAGTAAAGGATGAACGCTACGAGCATAATATTTAGTTTTGCCTTCAGGAAGGAAAAAAAAACTATGAACATAAAAGGTGTATCGTTATTGGTGCATAGAGGATAGATATGAGAGGGAGCAAAGAAAAGAGATTAGCGGGTCCACATATTTCCACATATGGTCCACATATTTGTCTACTACGCATTGTCCAAAATACATTTTCTCTCAGCGTGAAAAGCAAGAGGTTAATATGTTTTATGGAACCAGTGCTTCAATCTAAAGTTTCTAATGACATTCATTATATCACCAGTGCTGCCAAGGGAAAATGTTTAAGGTTTAACTTTTTATTGCTGTAAGTTATACAAAAATTCCAAGAACGGTGTATTGGTTATGGGCAATGATAAATGTTCTATTATTGTGTTCCCATTCATGTGCAATAACTTATGATACCTATAGGGTGTGTAGTGAGCTATGTGACATTAAGAGCAAGAAGATGGCTGCTGCATATTTAATGAGACATGTGCTTTAGGGAGGAAGTGACCTATAGGTGGCCTAGTGAGCACTGTGACGTCGAGTGAATAAAGATGGCTGCCGCATAGTCAATGAGACATGTGCTTTAGGAAGGTATTGAGAATTCTTAAGTCACTTCCTTTCACAAAGGACCACATGTAGTATCCGCCTCCTAGAGATGACCATTAGGTATTGGTTATGTTACCTCTGTGGGTGGATACTAGATGGGAGGTTATTCAAGGGGTTTCCAGAAACTAGAGTTTCAGTTTCATGACTGGGTCGGAAGAAGCCAGGTGTCTTTAGAGGTGCCCATGTAAATCCATTTAACATGTGGCAAGGAACTCACCTCATTGTTCTGTGTGTTATGCTGATTCAATTATCCTGTGTAAGATGCTGAATCTCCATGAATAGAGCTAAGTAGATTTCTTACCTGAATGTATTGTTTATAGCAGTGTATGTTTTTAAAGTATTTGTTTCTTTTTTGTGTGCTTGATAATTGTATTCCCAGTAAAGTTTTGTTTATACTTTCATCAAAACTTTGCCTCTTGTCTGTTCATTCAAGATATTCACTAATATTTATGTGATTGACCAGTATACCTTTTATTATTTTATTTGTGGTATTATTTTATATTTATGCAATTCAGAACTTCATAAATATAAAGAAATTACTTAATTTACCATTACAACTGGCGCTGTGAACAGGATACTGCACAATCACTAAATATAGAATATTTGAATGTGTATATAGATTGAATAAGCCTATAGCACAGTCACGTTGCACAGTGAAAAGAGATATAGTTAACAAGCATTGTCTTTGATTGGTATATTTGCATTTTTGTGTTCCCCCTGAGAGTAAAGATGCTTACTCTGTTTAAAAAAAGTAATAGAGCAGGAGGGAAGGAGGCGTCTAAGTATGGGACAATTCCATTGTGGGCCAGTTTAGAAAACTGGAAACCCATTGCTGAGGAGCTGATCAAGTATGCAGCTCCTGTCTATCCTGATGCTGGTACTGAACTTGGTGCTCAAGCATTACGGTTAGACCTGGGAGTATACTCCAAAAAAGTGCGGAAAGCCGCTGCCACCACAGGGTGGATAGTTGTGCAGGCCCTTAGCCGCGAGGTGCAGAGAAATAAAGCGCTCGAGAAAGAGTTGCAGGATGTAAAAGATTTATTAGTTATGACTAAAGAATGTATGCGTAGTAATGCATGCCAGGTGGCTGCCCTAGAAGAAAAATGTACTACTTTAGTGGTAAGCAAGATTAACCGCAGGAGGTCACAGAAAGGAAAAAAGCCAGTGCCTGTAAGTAAAGTGCGAGCAATGGTTGCAAACCCCATATGGGATCCTGAAGCACCGCTACAGTCATCTGATGATGAGTATGTATCCTTTTCTGATGATGATAATGATGTGGACAGGCGACAAGCCCGTCCTATCATTACACAGCAGCGGAAAAGGACACTACAAGATAGAGCGCGTGGTTTGAGAAATGGTGTACATGAAGAGATGAATGAAGTGGTAAAAAGTTACACACAAACAGAGCTCATGGAGCTGGCAAAGGTGTATAAGCATGAAGTTGGTGAAAATGTGGGAGAATGGTTATTGCGCATGTGGGATGGAGGAGCTGACAGTGTGCAGTTGAATGCAAGGGAAGCATTATGTATGGGGCAGCTGACGCTGCATCCACAGCTCATGCAGGTATTACGGAGGGTGAGGGAGATTGGAGGTAATTTTTCATTATTTGATATGGTGCGGCATGCCATAATTGTGGCCTTCCCATCTAGCAGTGACATTGAGCCCATTTCACCCTGGTCAAAACCGAGGGATGCTATTACCCGCATTAGAGTTATGGGTTGTGTGGTGGGATTAAACAAGGATAACTGGGAAGGTCCAGACATGGAGGAATTCACAGCCAGCATGCGGTCTCGGTTTTTAAAAAGTGCACCCCAGGAAATGAAGGCATCTTTATTGTCTTTGCTGGGCAGTTTGGGGAATAATGTAAAGGTACATCAGCTCACCACTTATTTAGCTGAAATTGGAGAATTAGAGTCAGAATCTAACCCTAGGAAAGGTGTGTTTGCCGCTAACAGGACGAGGGAGGAGATGGTGGAACCAATAGAGGGAGAAAAGCAGGGAAAGTTTAGGAACAAAACAAGGCTGAGAGTTAATCGTTTTCAAATGTGGAATGATTTGATTGAGGCTGGTGTACCTAGAGAACAAATTAATGGAATTTCAACACCTGCCATGTTTGAAAAATGGTTAAATCTAAAAAAGGGTCTAATAAAAAGGTACAGGTACATTTGGCATGCAAGGATCAGGCAGACAATACCATGCCCTCTGCCCCATTTGTCCCAAAGTCTCCTCCCCCTAGTTATTTAAAAAACACTCCTCTCATGCCTACAGACACAGCTCCTCTGTCCATACCTCTATTCCAACATTGTGCTCCTTATGCTGTGCCCCCACCCTCACTTCAAGCCCAAGATAACACCCCCCACATTCATACCCACATATGTCTTCACTGTTTCCAACAGAATATTGTGCTAGGACTTACTCTCATACTACATCTAGTGAGAAACAAGCACTGCCAGAGAGTGATGGTAAAGTCAGATCCTTGTATCCTGTAAAAGATCTGATGACACATGATTTGATGGATTGGGACAGTGCTGTTGTACAATGACAGAATGGTGGGCCTCCGGCGGTACATGTTTCCCCTTTAACCGCCGGGGACCGACGCCCTTATGTACCTTTGACTGTGTGGTGGGGGACAAGACCAGGACCAACAAAGATTTTAGCTTTAGTTGACACAGGAGCAGAAGTCACAGTACTGCATGGTAATCCATCAAGGCTATCAGGACCCTGTGTGAGAATAGAAGGTTTAGGAGGTAGAATTACCAAAGCAGTACAAACTGTTGTGGCTATGTCAATTAACAAAGGACCAAGATTCAGTGCTAAAGTTTTGATTTCAGAATTGCCAGACAATATCTTGGGAATAGATGTGTTACTAGGGCAGAGTATTGAGACACAGTGGGGGGTGTTCACGTTTGGATTCCCTCATAAGCCATACTATCTCAGACCAGTAAAAGACATTGTGCGAGGGAATGCAAATTGGACACCTGTCATTGTTCCTCCTCCGTGCAACCCGGTAAGACTGAAGCAATACCGTTTGCCCGGAGGATGTCGAGAAATTAGTGAAACTATCGACAAGCTTTTACAGTCAGGTGTAATTCGTCCAGCTGTCAGTCCGTTCAATGCTCCAGTATTCCCTGTAAAGAAGATGGATGGCTCATGGCGAATGACGGTGGATTACCGGGGACTCAACAAGGTAGCACCACCATTGAGTGCTGCTGTCCCTGATATTATCACCATTGTGGGAAACATTGCCAAACAGGCCGGGGAGTGGCATGCGGTAATAGATTTAGCTAATGCGTTCTTTTCAATTCCTATTGCACCTGAGTCGCAAGATCAATTTGCTTTCACTTGGGAAGGACGCCAATATACCTTCCAAGTTTTGCCCCAGGGATATATACACTCACCTACGATTTGCCATGGACTAGTTGCACGGGATTTAAGCCACCTCACTCTACATCTTCCAGTGTTTCACTACATTGATGACATCATGATCTCGGGATCTAAAGAGGAAGTGAAAGAAGCATTACCTGTTCTAGTGAATTACATGACTGGACGGGGATGGGCAATAAATAAAGACAAAATTCAAGGTCCAACCCAAGAAGTTAAATTCTTAGGAATGATGTGGTCTGGGCCTGTTCGGAAGATACCTCAGCCTGTGCTGGATACAATCCAGAATTCTCCAGAACCTAAGACGTTAACAGAAGCCCAAAAGTTTTTAGGTGCAGTTGGTTACTGGAGAGCATTTATACCGCATCTAGGATTGCTGCTACGCCCCATATACAATGTTACAAGAAAGAAATCAGCATTTGTATGGGGAATTGATCAAGCTACAGCATTCCAAGCAGCAAAGGAAGCAGTATTACAGCATCAGGGCTTGGGCCCGATTCAAATTGGAGCTCCATTCATATTGGATGTGATGGTGAACGACAACGTAGCATCATGGGGACTATGGCAACCGAGCGAAGACAAAGGCAAGCGGGCAGTACCAATTGGGTTTTGGTCCAAGCAATTGACTGGGGCTCAGCAAAGGTACACACCTTTGGAGAAGAATCTTCTGGCAGCATACCTCGCACTGCAGCATGTGGAGACAATGACTGAGAAAAGCATAGTATCAGTGAAAACAGATTTACCAATAGCAGGATGGGTACGAGATGAAGGATTATCTGCAAAGACAACAGTGGCACAAAGTCAGACATTATTAAAATGGAAGTGGTACCTGCAGGAAAGAGGAGGGATCCAAGCAGGTGAAGTGAAGGAACTGACCAAACTCCTTACTGGGTTAGTGACATATGATACACTTTCACATCCCAATGTACAAGAAGTCCCAATTTTACAGCCCTCACCCATCAAGACAGCTCCTTCATTCAGAGAACTGGGTGAAGAACAAAAGAAAAATGCATGGTTCACAGATGGGTCTGCAACCATGACCCACAAAGGACGACATTGGACTGCAGTAGCTTACAACCCTCAGCAACAAATTGTGATTCAAGAGAAGGGAATAGGAGGATCTAGTCAATATGCTGAATTGACTGCCATAGTCATACTGATGGAAGAAACCACAGATCCAGAGCTCTACATCTATACAGATAGCTGGGCTGTGTACAAGGCTTGTGTTACATGGATGCCTACATGGAGAAACAACAGGTGGCAAATACATGGCAAGACAGTATGGGGAGGAGAAGATTTATGGGAAAATATATGGAAAACAGCCCAATCAAGATTAATACACCTCGGACATGTTAATGCCCATGTGAAAGACAGTACTGGAGAAGAGAACCCGAATAAGATAGCCGATGAATTGACCCGAATACGAGAAGCAAAAATAACACCAGAACCTGTTGATCCAGTATTACTTAGGATGGCAGACTGGGCCCATGAGACCGCGGGTCATAGAGGAAAAGCAGCTACGCTAGAGTGGGCGCGAGCCCGAGGACTACCAATAACTCTCCAGATGATTGTCCAAGCTCAAGAAGTATGCGAGACCTGCAATGAGGTTAAGAAATGGCCCCTCACGAAGCAAGCCCGTGGACATTTAAATAAAGGAACAATAGCAGGACAGATCTGGCAGATGGACTACATTGGTCCCATGCCTAAAGGAAGAGGGGGGCTGATGTATTGTTGTACTGCTGTAGACACCTTTTCCGGAATTCTGAAAGTATTACCCTGCAAACATGCGAACCAGGCCTCAACACTTCAGATGCTACAGACTCTTGTGATTGCTTATGGACTGCCATCTGAGATTCAGACAGACAATGGAACCCACTTCACTGGACAGCTCGTACAGCAGTGGGCAAATGACTCAGGGATTAAGTGGATCTTCCACATCCCCTATCATCCTCAAGCTTCGGGGTTGATTGAAAGGTGCAATGGGCTTTTAAAAGAACAGATTCGGAAGCTATCCCCAAGTAGGACATTGAGGGGGTGGGACCGGGTGATCACGCAGGCAGTTATGATACTAAATAGTAGACCAATAGGACAGTTTTCACCTTATGAAAGATTGACTGGACAGGTAGGGACACCAACTGTGTCAGTTCGATTAAGGTTCAAGGGATCTTTCCCCCAACAGGTGGGGAAGAACAAATTTAAAGTGGTCAGCCAGAACCTAGTTGAGATTGTACAGGGTGATGAATGGATGACATACATCCTTCCCATGGGTGGGATATTACCAGAAGGGACTGAAGTGACCTTTGCCCTAACAGAGGAGCTAAGAGATGATAAATGGTTGACCACAGGGATGGTAAATGTGTTATCAGATTTGTGGGAAATCCCATTGTCAGGCCAGATTTTCTCACACACTGTATTAGGCGTGGTATCCATTTGGATCCCACGGAAAGTATTAGTGACATGGGAGGAAAGCAATACCTTACAGACAGGTTCCAAAGTATGGGTGCTACCACGAGCAGGTGAGCAGGTCAAACAGAAGGGAGAAATACTGTCCAATGGACCTGGTGACACTAAAGTTGTATTACTAAGTGGAGGTACTCACCCTGTTTTCTTTCCTTCCAACAGATTGGTGGCTATATAGACAAGTCGGATCCCTGGTCCTCCAACTCATACCTGAATCTATTAGCAAGTTATTCGAGAGTGTCAAACAGCACGGATTGCTGGATTTGTGGGACCATATCATTCAGCGAGGAGAGCAGTTACCCATATGTTGGTGTTCCATGGACATTGGAGGAGTTAAAACAATATAATAATACAGGATTCGGCTGGTACCGAGAAGAAGGAAAGCCACAATCATTGGACAGATTGCATATTATAAACCGCCCCCAGGAAGGTGCTATTTGTATCAGTTCACATAACAATGGAGCCAATGCCACTAAAATGGGATATTCTAACTGTACATCTGCCTGGGTAAAGGGCTATGGTAATGAACAACATTGGGCAATGACTGTCAAAGACTCCAGCCCAATGGTGAGAGTAATAAGTATGACCTCTCATGGTGCAATAAAAAGACTGAGCTTTCCCTTTATTTCTATACTCCTGGACACTTGTTTTAGTGGGGCCCCAGATAATAGTTACAGTGTCCTTCCCAGAGGTGTGTATTTTCTGTGTGGTAATTGGGCCTATAGATGGTTACCTACTCAATGGGAAGGAGAATGTTACATTGGATCAATCATCCCCGCCATAAGGCATAGAAATAGCTTTCCAGAAGGCATGATTAGAAATAAACGGTGGAGTTCATTTATCGGAGAACATGAAGCTAATTCTGGAATTGTATTTCCCGGCTGGGGAGTATATTGGTCATTAACTCGAATAGAAGCTTTAAAAAAGCTAGTGGATGAAGCTTTAGATGCAACCGTGGATGCTATTAACAAACTATCCCAAGAGCAGGTACAAATGAGAGCAGTGGTGTTGCAAAATAGACTGGCATTAGATTATGTCTTGGCCGCCAAAGGAGGCGTTTGTGCGTTGGTAGGGACAGAGTGCTGCTCATATATTGTCAATAACTCTGGCGCAATAACACATGATATTTCAAAGATAAATGATACCAGGAAGAAGCTCCAGAATCCACCGGATAGTGGACCTTTTGGGTGGTTGGGTAATTTAGGGTTTAAAGTAATGCAATGGGTAGTAGTGGGTGTTGTTTTATGTATAATATTGTATTTTTTTGTAAATTGTATTATATGTGTGGGAAAGCAAGCTATGAAGAAAGTAAGACCTATCCGAGAAATATATGAGTTATAGTTATTACTCATGTAATGGGATCAACAGGTGGATTGTATTGGTTATGGGCAATGATAAATGTTCTATTATTGTGTTCCCATTCATGTGCAATAACTTATGATACCTATAGGGGGTGTAGTGAGCTATGTGACATTAAGAGCAAGAAGATGGCTGCTGCATATTTAATGAGACATGTGCTTTAGGGAGGAAGTGACCTATAGGTGGCCTAGTGAGCACTGTGACGTCGAGTGAATAAAGATGGCTGCCGCATAGTCAATGAGACATGTGCTTTAGGAAGGTATTGAGAATTCTTAAGTCACTTCCTTTCACAAAGGACCACATGTAGTATCCGCCTCCTAGAGATGACCATTAGGTATTGGTTATGTTACCTCTGTGGGTGGATACTAGATGGGAGGTTATTCAAGGGGTTTCCAGAAACTAGAGTTTCAGTTTCATGACTGGGTCGGAAGAAGCCAGGTGTCTTTAGAGGTGCCCATGTAAATCCATTTAACATGTGGCAAGGAACTCACCTCATTGTTCTGTGTGTTATGCTGATTCAATTATCCTGTGTAAGATGCTGAATCTCCATGAATAGAGCTAAGTAGATTTCTTACCTGAATGTATTGTTTATAGCAGTGTATGTTTTTAAAGTATTTGTTTCTTTTTTGTGTGCTTGATAATTGTATTCCCAGTAAAGTTTTGTTTATACTTTCATCAAAACTTTGCCTCTTGTCTGTTCATTCAAGATATTCACTAATATTTATGTGATTGACCAGTATACCTTTTATTATTTTATTTGTGGTATTATTTTATATTTATGCAATTCAGAACTTCATAAATATAAAGAAATTACTTAATTTACCATTACAAACGGTCTTGCACTTCACGTTATTCGTCTCCTTGTATTTACAGCCAAGCAACTCGTGTGTTGTCTATATGTCTAATATTTGCATATTTAATGCAGTGAGTGCAGCTGGTTCTAGGGGTATAGGCTTTGACAGGACTGGAGGTAGGCATAGCACCCAGCTTTGAATTTATTGGAAGTTGGTTAGTTGGGGATGGGGCTTGTTATTAGTATATATCGGCCATTTTATGAAGTGGTCATATTAACTAAACCTAAACTTACTTTTTAGTTGTCCTCCCCTCCCCCCATTTTTTGATAGTTGGGTGTGTTTTGCTGTTTTCTTCACAATGGCAGGGAATGGCCAGGTTAAATTAGGGTTTAACCACTTGGTTTGTAGGTTTGAGCGCGTCGGTGGCTCCGAACTTGGGGGTGTATGGGTATCTCGGTACACTCCTACAGTTTAATCCGGTGGAAATAGGACCATTTGGATTGCCATATTATATGTTACCTGTTATTTATATTGTTATTTATTGCTATTAATAGTGTTGGATCATTGCCAGTGGTATTTTATGCATTCGGGGATGTTGGTTTAAATATAAAACAGTTGTTGGCAATTACCCTATTTTGTTATAACTTAATTAATAATTTAATAAAGCTGTGGACTAATATTTATAACAGTAAAATCTATGCCAGCGTTTTAATAGAGTTCAGGGTAAGGTTAGCACCTATGCCAGAGAAACAACCGTGCGCATGTCATGAAATGTTAAGGATGAACATAAATCTTTAGTGATGTAATGACTATTTCTAAAACAGTAATGTTTGTAAACCTTTGCTACTTCAAATGCAAAATAGATATATATTGATAATAATTTCAATGTTTATAATTTATTCCCCCAGAAGATTAAAAGTAACTTAATGACAGCTAATCACAAATCATGGCAATTAAATTCTATTTGATTTGTAAACTACACGATCCTTTAAAGGTCCTTTTCATGCAAACTCATTTTGTTCCCATTTATGTCTATAACATACATTAACTGCCATTCCCTGCTTTTCATATTAGATTGACCTTATTAAACCAGAATTTATTTTCATTAGCATAGTCTTCTTCTAACTCATGTCATGAAATTTTGCAAAACAGATCAATAAATAACTGTATAAACTTGCTTCAAGACTTAGTGTCCAGAAATGGCCGTTATTAAGCTATACAAACTACCAAATATGCAATTGTGTTTCGATGCAAACTAGACAATTTAAATTTCCAATGTTTTATGTCACTAACATGACCTCTAGAAAGGTCCTTTCAAAAGTTTGATAACCAATAGTAGACCGTATTAACAACCCAGCACAATTTTTTATTTACAAAATAGAATAAAAATATTTTACCAGGAAGAACACATTTTTTCTCTGTATATGATTCTGTATGTTTTGGAGTATAGCTATTTATAGTTATCAAAGTGGTACACATTTTATCATGCTATCTCACAGGCTAAATTTACTTTACAGGGTCACTCTGGGCACCTCTTCATTGTTTAGGCATTTGATAGGTTTGGGCCTCATTAATATGCTGCATCCTTTGCTTACACAAATTGCCATTAACAAATAAAATACATGTTTTGCAGAATGGTGCGCCAAAAGCCATATCAATAGCCATGCCCCATCACTCCAGAATAATATTTCCATATCAAATGTACACAGACAGCTCAGCCACTGACAGTACGGAATGATCTGAACTACAAAACAATCTGCATTAGAAGGATAGTTTTTTTGTGTGCAAAAACTATTGAAATGTAAGCATTTGAAAAAATACAGCATTCTGATGAGGCTAAATCCTCATTAAAAGTAGTATTGGTGCCTGTAGTGTCCATTGGAAGGGTTACTCCAACCACCATGACCAATTCAGTGATCAGAAGTGGTCCTGGTGGTAGGAGAATGTATGTGCAGTATTTCAGCTTGAAACACTGCACATATGGAATAATCTGCCCTAATGTACTATGGGGCTAGTAACACCCCAAGCACATGGGACTTAAGTAGCCTCAAACAAAGTCCCGGGGTACCTAATTTCAATTCTGCACATATTTTATACTTGTCGTCAGCGCTCACAGTGCACTGGTGGCAGATGTGATAATCTTCTTCTTTGCAAGCAGAGCACCTACATGGGGAAGAATGCTTTCCCTCCTTCCCTTCAACCCACTGGGAGCTACCTCCCTCTATTGTTGAAATAAATTCTCCCTACTTCTTCCATTCTCCCTCCCTCAGAGCTCTGAGTTGGCAAAATGGTTCAATCACAGGCTTATCTATGAGAAGCCTGTGATTGGATCTTTCATGGCTGTTCTGACATTATGAATATGTGATTCAAGCTTTGCCCAGCACTGGATTCTAAGTATTAATTTTATTTTTTACTAATTCTTTTAAGTTTAGGGGGAACTAACGTATAATACACAACAAGACATTATACATTGCAAAAAGAAGTAAGAGTAACCCTTTAATGTTCCTATTCATGTCCTTCGTATTTCCATACATGGTCAAGAATATTAAAAGATATCATATCATATTTGAAAGAAACATGTCTAATGACAATTTAAACATATACAACTATATATATATATATATACACACACACACACACAAACACGCACACACACACACACAAACGCATTAAGGTTTATTTGCTCAATCTGTTATACTTATACCAGGAGTATGCATCTTTAAATTAGCCCCTTTTCTGAAAAGTACTATGCAAGGAGGAGCTGGAGAGACATAATTCTGTTATTTCTGTCTCCTCTAGTTCCTGTAATACCATTAGTGGCAGAGCATGGAATTAAAAGAAGCTTGGAAGCACAACTTCCACTCATTTATTGCAGACTAGTAATATTTACATCTTGAGTTGACATTTTCATCTCAGTAGGAGCCACCTTTCAAGCTATGCATATACATATATTGTAGAAGAGTTCTATTACCCCGGCTAGGTATATCCGCTAGAATTTTCCTAGAGCTGGAAGAAAGCACTGGGGTGATTAGAGCCCTTATTCCCCCATACATCAGACAACACTTGTTGGGACAATGTTGGGACACTGACAATATTGGAAACAATGTGACCTTTTATACATAGGCTCCACCATGGGATCTACATTGACAGTATAAGACAACCCTAGTGCCTCTGTGTCTGGGAGAGGATTGCAACATCCACTGCTTAATTTAATTATCTCCCAGACACAGAGGTGCCCAACATACAATATACCCCAAAACACCAGTGAAACAGCCTCAAGCCTCCACACGTAATGCTGCCACAGAAAAGTCTGATCTGAGTGTAAATTCTGGTAAAATATCACTCATATCGATAAGGAATAGGCAAAACACAACAGGGGCAAAGTTGTGACTAGCCGTTTGAGAAATCCTGGCAGAAATTAGTTCCAGTGTTATATTGTCAGTTACCGGTCAATTTACGGAAGCTCCTGTGGGGTGAAACAGGGTGGCTTCCGCTGGCTTTCAAGGAGAGATTGTTCAGTAGTGTCTTCTGTATCTTCCCTCCAATTAGGTATCTGCAAGCCATGGGGAAGTGGGTGAAGTCAATGGAAGTCAATGGGAGAACTTAACTGGGGGAGGGTGCAAACAGTGGCCGAGCTGGTGTTCCATAAGAATACAGTCAGGTCCCACTCAAGTCCTGACAGCTTACTCCGGTTTCCCCAAATCGTCAGCAGGCACGGTGGAGAGAGTGCTTGTGGTACCACATTAAGGGTTACAAAGGGAGAGCCAGCATGTAGTGACTCAGTCTTTTTTAGTAAAATTAGGTGAATAAGACAGGGTCTGCCACATATATATATGACAAACAACTAGTAGAATACATGAGAAAGGTTAAAGTTGAGAGTAGGTATAAAAGAGTTTGGAGTTTGGGATTTGTCTGTTACTGTTAATGGGAAAAAATATCATACATTTTAGCTATAATTTTCCTTTTAAAATGTTTACTGACAGTCATAAAATATAAAAAAAAAATTGGCCTTTAGCATCAAATAAAAGTAGAGACAAATACAGTTTTTTTTTTTTTTTACTGTATAAGCAACACAAACTGATCTCCTGGAAACAACACATATAACTAATATAAATACATCAAGCTATAGGACAGAAACAGCAGACGCCATATCTGTCAGCACTAGACATGTTGCTGAAATGACAGATACAGTATACAAAGCAAAGCTCCATTGCTTTACAGTAATTATTTGCAGAGTTTGTCAAGAATAAAAAAGTTTTTTATTGGTATGATTTTTACTTTTTTTTATTAATATATCTAGTTTTTTGCTGGCATTAACCTGTCAGTTAGTGTGAAAAGAAACAATAAAGGTAATACCACAGTAGAAGGCTAAAGAACAATTTGGGCCCACCAATTGAAAGAGTGAAATGGGGAGATGCAAACATCGGCAGAAATTCAGGAGGTAGCTCAGATGTAGGCCAGCAAAGACTCCTCCCACAACAACAAATATTAAAGGACCACTATAGTGCCAGGAAAGCATACTCGTTTTCCTGGCACTATAGTGCCCTGAGGGTGCCCCCACCCTCAGGGACCCCCTCCCGCCCGGCTCTGGAAAGGGGAAAGGGGTTAAAACTTACCTTTTTCCAGCGCTGGCTGGGGAGCTCTCCTCCTCCGATCCTCCTCTTCTCCTCCCCGTTGGCTAAATGCGCACGCGCGGCAAGAGCTGCGCACGCATTCAGCCGGTCACATAGGAAAGCGTCCTTTCCTATGGACGCTGGCGTGCTCTCACTGTGAAAATCACAGTGAGAAGCACGCAAGCGCCTCTAGCGGCTGTCAAAGAGACAGCCGCTAGAGGAAATAGGGGAAGGCTTAACCCATTCATAAACATAGCAGTTTCTCTGAAACTGCTGTGTTTATGAAAAAATGGGTTAACCCTAGCTGGACCTGGCACCCAGACCACTTCATTAAGCTGAAGTGGTCTGGGTGCCTAGAGTGGTCCTTTAATAGTATGTAATCGCAGAACAGAAATAATTAATAAAGCCCCCTTCCTATTATTAGGCCTGCTTGTACTGTGACTGATTTAGTAATCATTACATATTGCAGAAAACTTCCCAGATTGTTAGGAAGATAAGAATGAAGGACTGTAAGTGAAGATTTCCTGCGTCAGTAATTTTCCTTTATATCATGCCATGGACTTCAAAGCAATCTGGAACTCTGTATTTCTCCTTGTCCCCAAACCAGCTGGTGAGGAGCCCCAATGAACAAGACAAGACAATGTAAGGTTCAAGGTGACTTCTTACATTTAATTCTGTGGCTGTGTAACAGGTTATATTCAAGAGGAAACTGGGGTGATCTTACAAACATTATCCAATAATAACATCATTCATCAATCTTATCTCAACATATATTATCCTATAGCTAGCTTGCAGGAGTAATGGGGGAGTACTCATTATAGTTTCAGTTTAACTACGCAGCTGAAATAAAAAGTTACTACGCACTCATAAAATAGACATGTTACTACGCAGTTAGAACTACAGAAATAGAAGACAGGAAATAAGACAAATGCTCTGAGACAGGAACGTTTATAGCTCTGTCTAGGAGTATATTCACTAAGCATTGTATATAGACAATTTATTATTCCCAATAGCTGACATGCTCCAAGTTAGCCAATTTTAAACAGACTGAACATCCGGTCATCTGTAGCTTGAGTCTTGGGTCAATATAGGCAAAGTGTATTATTCCCAACAAGGGACTTAATGATGTAATTAATTAATAAGATAGGTCAATAATGATACCTTAACCCAGTAAGGAATGTTGAAAACATGAAACTATGCTGGTTGTGAGATAATGCATTGGATGTAAGTATTGCTCCTAACTAGCTGCTGTTAGGAAATACTATATTTTCCTAATGGCTCCTGTCTCCAAAACTAGACCTGAAAACATATTGTCAGAATGTTTATTGACCCTTAATCCTCCTTTCTTTGTCTCCTCCACTCTGTCAGTTCACGTGTTGAAGCAGCAGTTATAACCATACTTGAAAAGAAGAAAATCGTTGTACTGAAAGGTTTTTAATGATGCCCTCTATGGATAGCAGAACAAACTGTATAACACCCATGTACTGGCTGACCTATCTTATGCCAAGCAGTGAAACGATTAAGCAACGATTGGTGACTGACAGGTGACTTAGGAGGCATATCTATATTGGCAAGCGGCAATAAGAGGCTGTAACTATGAGTTGGGTTGTTGGGTAAGCATGCCACCGAGCATTGTGGTGGGTTGTTGGACTCTCAGTGACAATAAAGAATTTCTAAATAGATTGGCTGTGACAGGTGAGGCCCTAACTGCTTTGCCAAGAAAGTGGAGATGGAGGTACTAACTATGATTTGGGCATAGGGTCGAAAACCTCTGTAGTTGAGGATGGGAGTATCTAATGGCACAAGAAGCCTAAATACTACCTAGGGCTAAGGTACCCTAACAGCCAAACCAAACTAAACGTAATGTTCTGTAGAGCAAGTGGTTGTCATAAGGAGGCATGTAGTTTCAGAAAAGGAAGTCACTTACTTGGTGTCCTGAAAAATGTTAATGTGAAAACAATGAAACCTAATTTGACTAAATAGATATACACCTGGAAGATTGATGAAGGCTAGAAGGCCAGAAGTTGATGGTAAGAATAGGTGAATAAAAAAAGTTGAGGACAAAAGGTATATGGTGTTTCAAAAACCTAAACCCAAAACTGGAATGTGACACAAGAGAAAATTAAGACCTCTTTAAATAATTGATCACTTCTTTGCCATGGATTTTTATGTAATTTAGCAATTTCTTGTTCGTCCTGCAATCTCTTTGCAGTGCTGGGAAGAGGCCACCATGAACTGACACAGACACATGTTCACAGTAACTTCTACAAAATTTTAATTGCATATCACAGGTTATATTGTTCTTTAACAGAGCATGATTTTACTCTTTATCCAATCTGATAGTTACACCTGGTCTTAATGTATAGAGAGGGTAGTAAAAGGGGGTGATGAGTTTTGGACTTTCCTGCTGTTAATGGGCAGATCAACAGTAAGTAGCGTGTTTAATTAGGACTTTACTGATGTTACTATGCAAACAGCAGTAAGGGGCTAGGATTTAGGAAAGAAGGTATAAAGTCCAAACTTGTAGACAACCAAAAAGCTTAATATGCGAAAACTTTGAAACTTATTCAAGGTTTTTTTTTCACTAACATATTCAAAATAAAAAATCATAAAAATAATCACATTCCATCAGTCATAAGCAGAAATATGTTACTAACACTGTGAAAATGTGGAAGAGTGATTGCCGGTAAGGTAGATTAAGTAGAAGTAAGTAAAATGAACACAGAATTATTAAAATACAGGTAGTGATACCTGTTACCAAAAGAAAAACTGAAAGAAATTGAACAATATATTCAATGACCCAGGTGACCATATATGCTGAACTGGCCACAATAGTTGACCATGCATGCTGAGCTGGCCCATGTAAGGCATTTCTGCTGAGACTTAACGTACTGATATATTCTTAATAAATAGATATATGGGGAATAGGCCGTGAATGAGGTGGCCTTTATACATGAAAATTACAACAACTGTAACTTATAATGAGGTGATGGGACATTAACGCAAATATCGGCTTACGGATAACCAAACACAAGATTGAGGCATTGTCACAGAGAGACGTAGTTTAAAAAATAACCATGAGGATGTGTGGAGTGACTTAAAATTAACATAAAACATCAACTAAAGAATGAATGACATGCACCCATACAAATCTGGGAAACGGATGAAGTAGTAAGGTGTGCATACTTCATACCACTAAGCAAACAAGACTGCTACTTACAGCAATTGCCAAATAACCATAACAAATTGAACAGTGAGAGACTAGAATTGTAAATGTTACTGAAGATAAGGGGGTTTGCTGTTTGTTATGAAAAGGATCCACATAACCCTTTGCTTCTGACAACCGTTAATCGTATGTCCAACTAAAAGCAAACTGCACTCTTGTAGTACTACTAAGTACGTGTAAACATTAGGTGACATAGAACCATATAACATACAACGATATACTATTAATACATATAACAATACTAAATGTATCATACTGGCCAAATACACCGTCTGACTTTGGAGATAAAGTAAGTATATCAATGTATGCTGTATTGCCAGTTTGGGACTTCACAAGCAGGAACAAATCCAATTAACAAACAGACAAGATGGATTCTGCATGAAAAGAAAAATCATATGGCTGAAAAGCAACAAACCAATGATGTGAAAGGAATGGCTACAGCAAAGTGATAGGCATCAGTATTAATACCATATGATGCAAGTGATCTTTGCCTGAGAATCATGTTATACTGGTTTGCATTTTTCCCATACATTTCCCTGGAGCAGAAAGCCAAGCTGTGAACAACTATGCACACTACATTTGCCCCTTTCTTACGCAAGATGCTACTAAGGAGTTTGTCCATGCTGTAGTAATTTTCCACATGGATTATTGTAACCCTCTCCTAATTGGTCTTCCCATATTGCCCCGCTACAGTCTGTAATGAATCCTGCCGCCAAGCTGATTTTCCTCTCTAGTCGTTCCTCTTACACCTCACCCCTCTGTCAGTCCTTACATTGGTTTCCTTTATCCTATAGGAGTCAATTTAAAGTGCTAACCCATACCTATAAAGCAGTAACCAATTCTATCTCTTCTCTTATATCTCTTCACAGATCCATAGGTATACCCCTTCTCGGTCTCTCCGCTCTGCCCGTGACCTTCTCCTGTCCTCTGCTCGCACCCGTATGGCCAACTCACGCTTACAGGACTTCTTGCGGGCAGCTCCCTTCCTATGGAATAGGGACTCTCCCCATGTCTAGTCTTCAATCATTTAAGAAGTGCCTTAAAACCCATCTCTTTAGGAAAGCGTATGGCCTCCCAGAGTAACCTCTACCTCACATACCTGTCTCTTGCTCTCTCATAAATGGCAGCACTCTATTCTCTCCTCCAGCTCTGCTTCACTCCCACCTTATTTGATTGCTATTTCATGTCCTATTGTGTTTTACACCCCACCTCCTATAGACTGTAAGCTCATTTGAGCAGGGTCCTCTTCAACATCTCATTCCTGTACGTTTTCTTGTAATTGTTCTATTTATAGTTAAATTCCCCCTCTTATAAGTCACTGGGGAGCTTACGACCATAGGGAGCACAGGCCAGTGTCCATCTGTGTGCCACTATCCATCTTTGTGCCAGCTTCCAGTAAGTGGCCTGAATCCTAGGAGTTTACCATGGGAACTAACTCAGCATCTTCAGTTTCTTACACACACCTGGACACAGTAGCAAAAAACACAGAAATAAGCAAGGACCCTGATTGGGACAGTGCTCTCCCGCAACAAAACCCCTCAGCAACCTGCAATGTGACTGCCTGTCTAGAAATGCTCTGCAGTAGCAATATATCAAGCCCCAGCAAGCCCCACAGCCACAAAACTCAAAACTGTGCAGATAAAATAACAATGAAAAAACTGATAAAATGCGCCGTATGCATGAGAGTCGCATTGCAGCCTTAAAACATAGGGTAGGATATTAAACTGCATTTCTAAAAAATAGGCGTTATTAATGAACATGAGATGTAACTTAGCCAGCAGTTATTAATAGTTACAAACAACACCCAATGTAGCAGAGGTGTCATAGAAAGCCACTTAAAATATTAATAATTTATTGTGAACTCTATCCCAACCTCCTGCTAAAGTTTGAAAATGAAATTCGCTGTGAACTGTGAAGTCAAATAATAAGCCAAAACTGTATAGCAGATAATAAACAAGTTGGATATCACCAAATACTATTAGGTGAGTGAGGTTTAGTTTGAAATATACCATAGTAATTCAAAACTTGTAAATTCAACAACAATCAATGATCAATAGGTTGATTCATAAAAACACAAGTAGGCCAATTAATACATATTACACTTAGGGATGCAGTGTAGTAAAAATGGGTAGCAATACCTGGAGACTAACTAATGATATAGCCAATGATATGTAAATGCCTAATGACAGGAAGCATGGCTGAACAAGGCTTAAACTAAATGAAAGCTTGGCAGAAGGTAGACTGCACATACTGAACTAAAATGAAAATGTGACGTGGCCACACATAGGCCAAATGCACTGACAAAAACATTGAAAATGTAGTAGGCTGAATGAACCATACCAAAGTGACTATGCAGTGCAGCTAACTGTAGACTGAATCAAAGTAGATATATCTCATGGCCGAATGTAGGTCTAATGTACTGAATTCAAATGAAAATGTATTGAAGCTGAACCTAGGCCTGATATACTAAACCAAAGTGACTATGTAGCATGGTTAAACTCCCAAGCGTAGTCTGAATGTGCAGAACCAAAGTGAATAGGTGGCGTGGCCAAATGTAGGCCGATTGAACTGAATCAGAATGAAAATGTAGTATGGCCGAATGTTCTGATGAATGTATGCATCATGAATGAATGTACTAAGCTGTAATGCAACTGTGCATAGTCTGATTGTATGGAACCAAAGTGACTATGTAGCGTGTCTAAGCATAGGGCGAATGCACAGAATTAAAGTGAAAAAGTAGTGCAGCCAAACAATAGCTAAATATACTCCACCAAAATTAATCTGTAGCATGGTCAAACATAGGCCAAATGTACTGGTCCAAAGTGAATATGTAGCATGGCCAAACATTAGCTAAATGTACTGAGTCAAAACAAAAATGTAACATGGCCAAATGTAGGCTAAATGTACTGAACCAAAGAGATTATGTAGCATGGCCAAACTTATGCCAAATGTATAATGTAAAAGAAGGAGAAAATCAAGGGAGGTTGATTGTGGCTCAGGTACCCTAATCACAAACAGGTTCTCCTCCACCGATGCTGGACTGCCATTCTAAGCGGGAAGCTCGCCAACTGGAAGTTGTGTGAGGTAACCTAACAACCAGATTCCAAACATCATCAGATCTTCAGAAGGGGGTAGATATAGGCCGGCAAAAAAATCACTCACACAGACAGAACCCTGCAATAGGCTTACCTAGGAATAATTCACCTTTGTGCTATGTTCCATAATTCCATAATAATTCACCTTCGTGCTATGTTCCATAGCTTGGTGCTACTTCTAAGTGCTGTTTCTAAGTGTGTAGTTGGAGATATTCTGGAGAGTTTTACAGAAGCTTCAACTGTCTAAGAGTTGTGCTAAGAGCTTTCTTTTCTACTGTTACAGGTAAGATTCATCTGTAGGAAAAGGTTACTGATTGCCCAAGGTTTGAATTCCTGTTGGTAATTATAAGGCATTTGATTTGATTAAGCTAGTTACTTGCTGTTGATTGCTGGTTAATTAGCTATTGTTTGCAAATAAGCAGAGGCCTACCCAGGTGTTAAACATTCCTAGTGGGCGGTGATTTAAGGAGTTATATAAGGCTTGGTCTCATTAGCTTGTCTAATATAGCTTGGTGCTACTTCCAAGTGCTGTTTCTAAGTGTCTAGTTGGAGATATTCTGGAGAGTTTACAGAAGCTTCAACTGTCTAAGAGTTGTACTAAGAGCTTTCTTTTCTACCGTTACAGGTAAGATTCATCTGTAGGAAAAGGTTACTGATTGCACAAGGTTTGATTCCCTGTTGGTAATTATAAGGCATTTGATTTGATTAAGCTAGTTACTTGCTGTTGATTGCTGGTTAATTAGCTATTGTTTGCAAATAAGCAGAGGCCTACCCAGGTGTTAAACATTCCTAGTGGGCGGTGATTTAAGGAGTTATATAAGGCTTGGTCTCATTAGCTTGTCTAATATAGCTTGGTGCTACTTCCAAGTGCTGTTTCTAAGTGTGTAGTTGGAGATATTCTGGAGAGTTTTACAGAAGCTTCAACTGTCTAAGAGTTGTGCTAAGAGCTTTCTTTTCTACTGTTACAGGTAAGATTCATCTGTAGGAAAATGTTACTGATTGCCCAAGGTTTGAATTCCTGTTGGTAATTATAAGGCATTTGATTTGATTAAGCTAGTTACTTGCTGTTGATTGCTGGTTAATTAGCTATTGTTTGCAAATAAGCAGAGGCCTACCCAGGTGTTAAACATTCCTAGTGGGCGGTGATTTAAGGAGTTATATAAGGCTTGGTCTCATTAGCTTGTCTAATATAGCTTGGTGCTACTTCCAAGTGCTGTTTCTAAGTGTCTAGTTGGAGATATTCTGGAGAGTTTTACAGAAGCTTCAACTGTCTAAGAGTTGTGCTAAGAGCTTTCTTTTCTACTGTTACAGGTAAGATTCATCTGTAGGAAAAGGTTACTGATTGCCCAAGGTTTGAATTCCTGTTGGTAATTATAAGGCATTTGATTTGATTAAGCTAGTTACTTGCTGTTGATTGCTGGTTAATTAGCTATTGTTTGCAAATAAGCAGAGGCCTACCCAGGTGTTAAACATTCCTAGTGGGCGGTGATTTAAGGAGTTATATAAGGCTTGGTCTCATTAGCTTGTCTAATATAGCTTGGTGCTACTTCCAAGTGCTGTTTCTAAGTGTCTAGTTGGAGATATTCTGGAGATAACCTGGAGGTAATCTGAGGTATTCAGGAGGATAAAGAAAAAAGTTAAGATTTGTTAGATTTAAATTATTCTCATAATTGGAATGGCAGACTTAGTTCAGTGTAACAATTGCTATGCATTTGTTTCACGTTCCACTTTTTGGAGGTTTGGTTGTTGTCTAATCTGTAGACAGTTCTCTATCTTGCGGCAGGAGATTGTATTTTTGAAGTCTGAGATTTGTAAATTATCTGGTGAAGAAACTCAGACTGGAACTGCTGCAAAGCCACTGCCGCAGAGACATGCTAGGAAAGGCAGATGGATTACTGTAGGATCTGGTAGACTTAGAGTTGTGGATAAAAGGCATTTTGCACAGTCTGTTGCTCTTCATAATTCATTTTCTGCACTTTCAGAGTGTAATGGTGTTGTGGAGAGAGGCACTGAGGCTAGTGGTGTTGTGGAGAGAGGCACTGAGGCTAGTGGTGTTGTGGAGAGAGGCACTGAGGCTAGTGGTGTTGTGGAGAGAGGCACTGAGACTAGTGGTGTTGTGGAGACCCGGCTTGGAGACTATGGTGAGGCCTTATAGAAAGCAGTTGTTGTTGGGGATTCCATCATTAGAGAGGTGTGGAGATGGACAATGGTGGTCTTGTGAGGTGTCTTCCCGGAGCTACTGCTCACAGAGACAGGAGACGTATCTTTAATATTGTTAAGCAAGCAAAGCAGGAAGGGGAATTGGATGTACTTGTCCATCTAGGCACAAATGACTTGGCTTGCAATGAGGTTTCAGAGGTTAAGGAAGTTTTTAGTGTTTTTGCCAATGATATACGGCAGGTTGCTTCCACACTGTCATTCTCTGAAGTTCTGCCTGTGCATAACACTCAGAACGACAGGCGGATGCGTTATTAGGGACTTTAATTTGTGGCTTGGTGAATGGTGTCGGGAGCAAGGATTTGGCTTTATTTCTCATGGTAGCTCTGTTTGGAATGGAGATAAGCTGTACAAAAAAGATGGTTTGCATCTTTCTCAAAAGGGAACAAATGTTCTCAGTGAGCAGTTCAGAGGTTTTGCTGTATTTAAACTAGGAGGGGGAGCAAAAGGGTGATAAAACATCAATCCAATTGTCCCCCAAAAGAAGGACAGAAGGTGCCTGTAGCAAGTGTGTTAAAAAATGATAAGCTTAGAGTCATGTCTACAAATGCTCGCAGTTTAGGGAATAAGATCCATGAACTTGTGGCAATAATGGCAACTGATAGTGTAGATTTAGTCGCTGTTACTGAGACATGGTACAATGAGAAAAATGACTGGGACATAGCAATACCAGGGTACTCTTTATATAGGAAAGATAGGGAAGGCAAGAAAGGGGGAGGGTGGCCTTGTATGTGAAGGATAGCATAAAATCTAGCCTAATAAAAGTTAGTGAGGCAAACATAGAGTCCGTTTGGGCTACGTTAGAATTTGGTAATCACACAGTAACTCGTGTAGGTGTGATTTATAGGCCCCCAGGACAAATTGAAGAGTTAGATAATCTACTAGTTGAGGAAATAGCTAAAATGACAATGAAGGGGGAAGTTATCATCATGGGTGACTTTAATCTTCCTGATGTAAATTGGAAAACAAAATTAGCTACTTGTGCCAGGGGCACACATATTCTAAACTCCCTACTGGGATTGTCTCTAAAACAAGTTGTTGAGGAGCCAACTCGTAAAGAGGCCATACTAGATTTAGTGTTAACAAATGGAGATTTGGTATCAGATATTACTGTAGGTGAAAGTTTAGGATCCAGTGATCATCAGTCAATGTGGTTTAATATAAGAACAGTGACTGAGTCACACCACACAAAAACAAAAGTTTTAGACTTTAGAAAAACAGACTTTTCTAAAATTAGAATATGGTAGAGGAGTCATTATCAGACTGGAGCAATTTAAATGGAGTCCAAGAGAAATGGGATTATTTAAAAGTTGCACTATTGAAGGCAACAGAAAATTGCATTAGGCTTGTCAGTAAAAGCAAAAAATTCAAGAAACCACTGTGGTACTCCGCAGATGTGGCCAAAATAGTTAAAAACAAAAAGTTAGCATTTAGGAATTATAAAAAAACCCAGAGTGAGGGAGACAAAATGATCTATAAGATTAGGCAGAAAGAGGCTAAGCAAGTTATAAGAGCTTCCAAATCACACACAGAAGAGAAAATAGCACAGTCAGTAAAAAAGGGGGATAAAACATTTTTTAGATACATAAATGAGAAAAGAAAAGTAAAACAAGGATTAGTTAGATTAAAAACAAAAGAAGGAAGGTATGTAGAAGAGGATAAAGGTCAGGCTGACTGCCTCAATGAATATTTTGTTCTGTATTTACAGAAGAAAATGAAGGAAAGGGACCTCAGTTGAGAAAAAGGATAAATGAGTCATTTATTACACATGAGTTTACAGAGGAAGAGTTTCTATTTCAACTGTCAAAAGTAAAGACAAATAAGTCAATGGGACCTGATGGAATACACCCAAAGCTATTAAAAGAGCTTAGTGGTGTACTAGCAAAACCATTAACAGATTTATTTAACCAATCATTGTTAACAGGAGTAGTCCCAGAAGATTGGAAGTTAGCGAATGTTGTGCCCATTTACAAGAAAGGTAATAGGGAGGAGTCGGGCAACTACAGGCCAGTAAGCCTTACTTCAGTAGTGGGGAAAGTGATGGAAACCATGTTAAAGGATAGGATTGTTGAACATCTAAAAACACATGGATTTCAAGATCAGAGACAACATGGGTTTACTTCAGGGAGATCATGCCAAACTAATCTTATTGATTTTTTTGATTGGGTAACTAAAATTATAGATCAGGGTGGTGCAGTAGACATTGCTTACCTAGATTTCAGTAAGGCTTTTGACACTGTTGCACATAGAAGGCTTATCAATAAACTGCAATCTTTAAGTTTGGATTCAAATATAGTTGAATGGGTAAGGCAGTGGCTGAGTAACAGGCAACAGAGGGTTGTAGTTAATGGAATATATTCGAAGCTTGGACTTGTCACCAGTGGGGTACCTCAGGGATCCGTACTTGGACCCATTCTCTTTAATATTTTTATTAGTGATATTGCAGAAGGTCTTGATGGTAAGGTATGTCTTTTTTCTGATGATACTAAGATATGTAACAGGGTTGATGTTCCAGGAGGGATAAGCCAAATGACAAATAAGTTAGGTAAACTAGAAAAATGGTCAGAATTGTGGCAACTGACATTTAATGTGGATAAGTGCAAGATAATGCATCTTGGACGTAAAAACCCAAGGGCAGAGTACAGAATATTTGATAGTCCTAACCTCAACATATGAGGAAAGGGATTTAGGGGTGATTATTTCTGGTGACTTAAAGGTAGGCAGACAATGTAATAGAGCAGCAGGAAATGCTAGCAGAATACTTGGTTGTATAGGGAGAG
Organism: Pelobates cultripes; assembly: GCA_933207985.1. Taxonomy (NCBI): domain Eukaryota; kingdom Metazoa; phylum Chordata; class Amphibia; order Anura; family Pelobatidae; genus Pelobates; species Pelobates cultripes. The sequence continues at coordinate 116,962,377 of OW240923.1, forward strand.
GTATTAGCAGTAGAAAGAGGGAAGTACTCATGCCATTGTACAGAACACTGGTGAGACCTCACTTGGAGTATTGTACACAGTACTGGAGACCGTATCTTCAGAAGGATATTGATACCTTAGAGAGGGTTCAGAGAAGGGCTACTAAACTGGTTCATGGATTGCTGGATAAAACTTACCAGGAAAGGTTAAAGGATCTTAACATGTATAGCTTGGAGGAAAGACGAGACAGGGGGGATATGATAGAAACATTTAAATATATAAAGGAATCAACACAGTAAAGGAGGAGACTATATTTAAAAGAAGAAAAACTACCACAACAAGAGGACACAGTCTTAAATTAGAGGGACAAAGGTTTAAAAATAATATCAGGAAGTATTACTTTACTGAGAGGGTAGTGGATGCATGGAATAGCCTTCCAGCTGAAGTGGTAGAGGTTAACACAGTAAAGGAGTTTAAGCATGCGTGGGATAGGCATAAGGCTATCCTAACTATAGATAAGACTAGGGACTAATGAAAGTATTTAGAAAATTGGGCAGACTAGATGGGCCGAATGGTTCTTATCTGCCGTCACATTCTATGTTTCTATGTTTTTTATCACTATCAATATGATGATTCTGCTCTTGGCCAGGACTCACCGAGGAGACTGGAAGAGAGAGCAGCATGGCAGAAAGGGAGGGCTAGAATCACAGAACTGGAAGATTTATTTCTCTTCTTCCTCATGCTATATCTGTAATAAACTACTCCATCAAATGTTTACTGGTCAGTTAGCCCCCTGCACAGGGTACAGAGGTAGATTTGTTTTTTTTAATACTTTTTATACTTTAACTTTGGTGTAAATTGTCCTTTTATTTACATAAAACAGCAATAATACAATGTGATAACAAATAAAAGTGTCAACAATCAGTAGAGGACAAGTACTTGGAGATTTAGTGCAATTTCATTTATTTAGCAAATTGTGTTTGTGCAGACAATCTCTTTGTCTATGCTGCATTTTTGTTCAAGCAGACATTTGCTGTCTTTGATAGGATCGTGCCCTGCAAAATGCATGCCTTGTACTTTCTTGACATCTGCCCTTCGTGCAGAAAATCCCTATCAGGGGACAGTCATTTAACCCAACCTTGTGTATTGTAATTCAGCACTGTCGTGTTTTTTATAAACCTTCGGGCTAGAAAAGCCATTTTGTAGCATGAAATGTACCATAGATATGTTCACTGAGTTCTAAGCACTTTGTCTAATTTTCCGTTAACGCGGCAAATTGTTGTAAAAATATGAAATGGATTTATAATTTGTCCCATTCAAATTAAACATTCGAAAGAGCATTTTATATTTTTTGTTCTGCAGAAAAATAATAAAACGTACATACCTATTCAAAGAGTAAAATGTATACAGAAATCTAGGCACTTCATATACTCTCTGTTCATCATCTAGCTTATTGTTCAATAGTTGGCTAAATGCTATGATACTTTTAAATTGAAAAAAAAGACAAATAAGCTTATTTATTAACTTTAGTACTTTGTGAAACAAATCACGAGCTGGTACTATATAAATTTTGTCTATACAAATACACTCTTTTGAATCAATAATTATTTGACTTACTGTGTTCTGTCTATAATGTTTTGTCACCATCTGAACACTGATTATTTTAAACATTGCTGAATATTTATCTTAAATAAACACTAAACTGCAGGAACAATATATTTGGATCAATGATGTAGCTAATCATTTCTATCACTGCCTGGGGCTATTGTATTAAGGGCAGGATTTTACAAAGGCAGGAGAATACAGGACACGTGTATTCACTCACTAAACACTAACTTCAAAGCTCACAAAATGTAATCAGGTTTTTTAACACACCTAACTCAGGCAAAAATAATTGTGATTTAGTTACAGTATATGATCATACATTGCTTAAGCCTGCCAGATCGCCAATGTATCCCATTAATCCACTTTCTCTGGAAACCCACCCTCCTGGGGCTATCGGCAGTGCAAGGTTATATAGGCCCTTCAACCTGTGACATGGAGGGATGCAAAGCTACATGAATTGGCCTGGACTCCCAAATATATATATATATATATATATATATATATATATATATATATATATATATATAAAGAAAAAGGTTGCACTCACCTACACATGCAAACATTATATCAGTGCTGCTGAGGCTAATTATTACAAAATACAATGTCGAGCGCACTCAGTCACTAAACATCAACTTCAAAGTTCACAAAATGTAATCGTTTAAAAAAAAACAAAAAAATAAAACACGAGAGTGAGGCAAATATAAAGGGGATTTTAGCCTTTTCGGTTTCATATATAAATGTATTTGGAAATCCAGGCCAACTCCTTTGGATTTGCAACCATGCATGATGCAGGCTAATGCCATGTATGATCATATACTGTGTTTTTCGACTGTGAGTGCGCTGGATCTTGTATGTTGTATTAATTGGCACTATCATTACCCGTTTAATTTATGCATGTTTAGGTGAGTGCAGTCTTTCTTGGTTATATATAGTTATATTACCTAAAATATGTGGTTTTTTTCTAAATGCATATATGGAGGTGTGTCTCTTATTGTCTATTTAACCTCATAAAGATCAAGTTGTATGCTTCCAGCCACCCCAATCAGCCCCATTAGATGGTTTATTTATTTTATTTTTTATTACAACACTCTGCTGCCAGTGAATAATACTTTAATAAACTATTGAGAGTCCATGTGAGTCTCTTGCCAACCCCTACTCTACTCTCTATACATGGCATTGCAGGGTAACCTTCGGGACTGATAATACCCCACAAGATCCTTTCAAGCAGTGGTTTGTGGGATAAGTAGTTTTAGCCCCACGTACAGTTCCATTCATTACTCTGGATGAGAGTTATTGTTCAGTAAGCTTTTTGCAGCCATACTATGACCCATTTCTTCTATTGTGTTCTAGGCTGTGCAGAGGGCAGTGGGTCAATCGTAGAATAAAAAGGTAGTTGTTACATCATAACCTCTGCGATGATATAAAGTTGCTATGTGTTTAAAATCATTCTTCAAAATAAAAAAAAATAGTTGCCTTAAACTGAAAGCTTTGAAAGTGGAGAACATCGACCTTAAGACATTATAAAATACTCGCATATAAGAATCTACATATTTTCACTGTGTGCTATCTTTTCTATATTTTGTGTGTTTTTTCATCATCTTTCTTCCTCTCTCCATACCCTTTTTCTTTTCTTTTTTATTGAACTTGTGTGCCTTAGTAATTTCCATGAAGTCCTAAAAGCATAATGGTTGAATTTATACTCTAGACATTTCATGTTTTGTACGCTCTAAGGATTTCAGCATGTTTCCTTCTCTTTCTGAACCACTGAAAATGTTGATATTTTTCTGTATATATCGAGAATTCATTCCGCAGTTAATCACTGTGTCTATGAGACAATGAGAGCAACATTAACCTGATTGATGGATTGATCACATCTTATCTATATCCCAAGGAGAGACGATGAACACATCATTGTAATTTTAATATATAGCTCAAAGGCAACATTTATTAACCATCAAACATTCTTGTTTGCAATATAGGAAATATAATTAAACTATGGCTTACAGCATTGAATAACTAAAGAGAGCAATAGAGGCATTTTATTTTTTTATTTTTGCTGCTGCTTCCTTACGTTTCTGCATTCGTGTCCACTTGCCTGTGGTTCATTTTAAAATCTAAGTAGCCATTTATTATCCATTCATCTTAAAAATGTCTTTGGAATGGTTTTGCAATCAAATATGGATCATGAACGTGTAGCATAAAGAAAAGAGAAAAAAAATCAAATTAAATCCATAAAATGGCTAATGTGTTTGTAGTTAAGCGTAATGATACATACCAAAGTATGTAACTCTGTTAGAACAAGACCATCTTTAATCATGGAACAACTTTGACAATGTATAACTACTGCTTCTGACCTTATCAGTACTTGGTTTAAAGGAGATTTAAGATTTCATGTTCATCATTTTGATCAAGAAAAACATCTATGTCAATATATTCCAGGTGCTCATTTGTGTACCATTGTTTCTACTACTTTATAATATTTCAACTTGTCCCCTTATCCACTTATCATCCTTCAATATAACTACTCCCCAATTCATGACCATCATACATTTTTCTCCATTTAATTTCCTCCCCTCTTCATTTCTGTAATCTATTTATCTGAGAGTAGTCATCATTGAATTTAACAGACACATCTGGCTATTGTACACTTCAGTATACATAAGGGTTTTTAAAGGAACTATAGTGTTAAATAAATAGGTCCCCGGCCCCTTTTGATCATATGGTAAAAGTGAGTTTACTCCTTTCTCCCTTGCTGCATCAGTCTTGCCATGGTTGGCCCTCCATGGCTTAAATCCTCAAGCTTCATGATTTCAGCCAATCTAAGATTATTGCGCTTGTGCAGAAAAATGCCACTCTGCGCCAATCAGCATATCCTCACAGAAATGCATTGAATTAATGCATCTTTATTGGGAATGTTGAGCACCTCCACGCAAAGCGTGGAGATGCTGAATGCCAGTGCTGCTCACTGTGCTGTTGTGGGATAGGAAGCAACTCTAGTGGCCTTCTGAGTGATTGCCACTGGAGGTGTTACAAGACAGCAACGTAAACACTGTCATTTCTCTGACACCAGAACCACTACATTAAGCTTTAGTTGTTCTGGTGACTATACTGTCCCTTTAATGTCTCAAAAGCAGATAAAACAAAATGGTTGTACATTTATATTTGGCACTCGATCATTTATTTAATGATTTAAGTACAACATGAATATCAATAAATGGACACATATGTATTGTGTAACTTAATTCACTAATTAACTAAATGAGCATGAATATTTGCGGTATGAGAGGTCTGTTAATATTGTGCATGGATTCTTTTTACTATTAGCTAAAATGACAGTGTTCTAAAGAAATTTCAGTTCAATCTTTGTCAGTGAGTAATACCCGAGATAAGAAAGCTATAGGATAACTTATGGGGATTGTCGCTTGGAGCTCATATTATAGTAGAATGATGTATGAAGCAATTTCTTAATATATGTTCTTCTGTCATCTTTTCTTGCTGTCATTTAGGCCACCAGGTCAACAATGCCATTAATCTTTCCTTTCTGAGATACAATTCAGAAAGAAATGGATAAACCATATATTTTGTGTTATTGTTATATGTCATGTCAAATATATTTCTAACACTATGGACCCAGTCAAAAACACTTAGTTGAAGAGAATGGATGAAAAGTTGTTTATACACCTTTGCCTAGATTCAAAAACAGCATCTAGTTTTATTTTTGAAAAACGGCTTTTGTATTTTAAAGTACAAATAAGTGCAGCAGATCGTCATCATTTTCCACCTACCCAGCTTGCATTGGCTCAAACCAAGCTTGCAGCTTTATGTTTATCTTAAAATTAAACTTATAAAACAGAATTGCACATTCTTTTATCTTAACCTTTTTCATAATTTTTGCTTTAGTGTGTACTTAAGAAATCTTAACCCTCCCCTCCTGACATGTTTAAGGCCTAAGCGGCTGTTTTTGCCCCAAAGATTACATGCATTTAGGACATTTTGACAATACTGATAAGTGTTTTACATTTTATAGCAGATCTCTTGTTTGCTAGTCCTCCCCTTCTAACCTCGGCCAGACTTTCTGTGACTGCCCTGATGCAGCTCAATGAGAAGTCTTTGCAAGACGGGTGCTTTGGCCAATTGCCTGCCTCTTGAGGTTAGCTCCACTAAAATAAACAACCAGGAAGTAACAGGACCTGCTGTCTGATTGACAGCTAGAGAGTTGTAACAAGGTTCATTTATCAATGTTTCAATTCCTATTGAAATCTGCACTCCTTGTTAAAGGAAAAAAAAAGGACATCCTCTTCACACATAAAGAACTTCAGCAAACTAGAGTGTTCCTTTAACCCATTAAGGACACACGACATGTGTGACATGTCATGATTCCCTTTTATTCCAGAAGTTTGGTCCTTAAGGGGTTAAGGAAGAATGATCCTTTTGAAAGCCAATCACAGTGATTGCATTGGTTTAGCTGTTAATCAGGGTTTAATCAACAGCTAAGCCACTGGAACAGGTGAGTACCATCAGCGAATGTGACACATAGGGGATGAGATTTACGGAAGAGCTGGAATGGGGAGATTGAGACACATAAAGGGGATGGAGGAATGAGAAAACTGGTGGGGTGGATGAGACATATAGGGGAGCTGGGGAAGAATGAAACACATGGAGAGGCTGGTGGAATAAGATGCATGGAGGAGCTTCGGAGGGAGAATGAGACACATGGAGGAGCTGATGGAGGGGATGAGGGCAAGAGATAATGAAGCACATGGGGAGATCCACAGGGCAATTATTTCACTGGGCCCAGTGGTTTCCAGTAATGCATCTGCACACACACCTTTTTTATTGATGTCCTTTCCTTCACAAACTAAGAAGTTTGAACTTCTTGCTAAAAGTGATTCTGAAACCAACTTGCCTTTCTGAAAAATTTAGAGAGTCTCCAAATCTAACTTTTCGCCTGAAATCTCACAAGTCTGTTGATGATATGTGTTGTTAAAGTGTATTGACATTACATTCCACAAATAATCTCCTTTTGTCTCCTTCTCCCTCAACCATGAGAGCTTTCACTACCTTGTCTATCCTTACCACCTTCATCCTGTCCTCTCTGAGTGTTTACATTATTTGTGCTAAGTAAGAAAGTATTTGTCAATCTCTAATCCTCATGCACATTAACAAAGTTATTTGCTAAAGTGCGAATTCAAATATTAGGCCACATGAGCTGAAATTAATGCATAATTGACTAGTATAAAGGTAATTAACAGCTTTTTAGCTTGGCTTTGATGTGTGCATAAAATAACTATATTTACATATAAGAAATCACCAGCATGTAGATTAGTTATAGAAATAATTATAGATAATGATAGTTCATTAAAGATACAAATAAAGGCAAAAAAACATGTCAGTTTCTCAATAAAAAATTGCTCTTCGTATAATGCATCATGACCAGGGCCGGACTTGGAGGAAAATTCAACCCGGGCAGTTAATGGTAGTGAAAGCCCACTGTGAGGGGCATCTTAATTGTGTGTGTATCTAGGAGATTAATATGGGTAAGATGACAGGGGGTGTAGTGGGTTCATAAGGGTAATATGGCAGAAGGTGTAGTGTTTTAATAGGGGGTAAGATGGCAGGGTGTGTGGTGGGTTAATAAGAGTAAGATTGCAGGGGGTGTAATGGATTAATAGGGGGTATGATGGCAGGGGGTGTAGTGGATTAATAGGGGTATGATGGCAGGGGGTGTAGTGGGTTAATAGTAGGTATGATGGCAGGTGGTGTAGCGGGTTAATATGGGTATGATGGCAGGGGGTGTAGTGGGTAAATTGGGGGTATGATGGCAGGGATGTAGTGAGTTAAAAGGGGATGTGATGGTAGGGGGTGTAGAGGGTTAATTGGGGGTATGATGGCAGGGGTGTAGTGGGTTAATTGGGGGTATGATGGCAGGGTGTGTAGTGAGTTAATAGGGGTAAGATGGTAGGTGATGTAGTAGGTTAATAGGGGGTATGATGGCATGTGGTGTAGTGGGTTAATAGGGGGTATGATGGCAGGGGGTGTAGTGAGTTAATAGGGGTAACATGGCTACTTAATTAATTTAACTATATATTGCACTACCCTCCCTCTAATTACCTTGTTGGGGTCGAGGGGAGCATGCTGATGATGATTCCTGGGTGTCCTGTGGGCTGGTTATTTGGTCTCTACCTCCACAGGGTACAGAACATGCTTCTCACTCTTGCAAGCACCGGTATTGCTGAGCATTGCCACCGGTTACCATGGCAATGCTCTGATAATATTGGAGCTTGTGAGAAGGGGACAGGTATGCTGCCCAGCACACACAGATTCACAGATCTTTCCTTTGTCCCATGAAGGGACAGTGGTCCCTCTTAGGATCGTTGCTTTCCTGCATGGACCGAAAGGGGAGATCCTGTGATCCACCGGGCATTTGCCTGGTTTGCCCGATGGCCAGTCCGGGCGTTGTCATGACCATAATCAGCTTTTTTTGTTACTCATCACTAATAGTCATAGCTAAGTGTCCTACAAAAAAATAGAGAATTGGCATTACCTTGGTATTTATCTAGAAATTTTTTAATTTTCCAAGTTCATTTTTTTTCTATTTCTATACCCACGTTAAGTCCACCTGTAGCACCTCACAAATTTGGGTAGCAAAGCAAAATACATTTGAAAGTATAAATCATTTTACATTACTTTGTTGTTTAGGTCTGCCTCTCCTTACATGTATGTAGTGGTACCTTATTTAAAACATGTCTTTGATTCTGTCATTAGATGCCATACAGCTCAAATGAGTTTGTTTTAATAAAATTTTATTTGCCATTAAAAACCAGCACTATATGTATATTGGATGGAGAGTAACAGGGTTATATCATTCGAATTCTGTACACAGAAGTGTACTAAAGGTTATTTCTGCTTTGTCTCTCGCAATCTTTTTTTAAAAAGTCCATTATCCCTTTGGATAATAAAACTGACAGGTGTTCTGATTGGAACTTGGATTGGTATTATTATCTTCTATGTGTTAATATATAAATTATTTTAGATGAAATAAAGGAATATTTATTTAAGACCTCCTTAATAGAGAGTGTATCATATTGTATATAATTGTAAATAATGCATATTAAATATTTTGACTGTAGCCTTTCTAAGTGTTTGGAATAAATTCTCTCTACAATATAATAGCCTGTTGCATCTCAGCATGATTGACCTTTCCAAATGAAATTGAGAACATATTTCACCTTAATTCAAAATGTCAGTCAATGCATAGAGTCTCTTGTAAATAAATGAAATTTTCTATCTAGTGTCATCAATTCAACATCTTGAGCATCTTCCAGTAAAATTTATAGGAATGCAGGCGTTCTAGCAGAAATAGGTACAATTTTACAAAATATATGTTAGTGATTTACTTTATGTGCTTTAAATGGGATTTATACGCCCTTCTCCCCCCTCACTGTTCCCTCCAATATTTTAATGGAATTTGTAGATTAAAACTGTGTCCTCGAGGGAACTTCCTACCTAGGTCTGATTATTCATTAAGTATATATAATTAATATATACGCTAAGAATAAATCCTACAGTGAACTCTGTAATTAACTTTAAAATTAAACTTTGGCTTTTTTCCTACTGTGTCAGTAAATTGTTGTCCTTCCGACTGTCCCAATCTCTGCAGGACAGTGACAGTGCCATGACTTTGTTCCTTGGTGTCCTGCTTTTAGGGAAACCAGAGAATTGTCCCCTCATAAGCAAAGTGCGAGTGCATCACTATACATGCTCAAGCTTTGCTCAGAGTATTAGAAATCTGCAGAGAGCACTGAATTGCCCATCCATAGCGGGCTGGCCTACTTGATTGGCAGGCAGCCTGGTACACATTCACACCAGGCTGACTTGCACATTTTACAGTAGTCCTAATGTCACAGGGAGTTAACTCAACTCACAGCTTCTAGGATAACAATAACAGACTAGTTAGAATAGAGGTATAACTGATCCTTAGAGTGGCCAGGCTTAACATGCAAAGGTAACATAGTCATACACAGCGTGTAACAGAGTGTAATATAGTGTAACATAGTGTAAACTAAAAACTAGCTGGAGTCATCTAAATATTATATCAAAAAAGGTTACAAAAATAGTCAGAGTCAAAATCTAGCCAAAGTCAATAATAGAAATATCAAAATGAAACAAGGAATGCACTTAAAGGGTTCTGAGAACAGAAACCACGATAGGGCACTGTGAATGGGGCCAGAGGAATTTAAATACTGTTATGTGTGATTTAATTGGTCCACGTCATGCCTGTGACACCAGAACGTGCGTGAATGGCGACGCCAGACTGAAGTGGACCACCCAGAAATGACGTGACAAACCTGTGTGCCTTTAAGAACACACTCTGAATGAAAGCTAATTGCTGGAATTCGGACCTTCTCATTCAACACACGTGGGCAACTCAAAATCTATGGACCACCACTACAACAGGGTAAGTATCACTACATCTGATCTCTCTGCATCACCGACCTGCTTCCTTTTACACCTCCCATCTGCACTCCACTTTACACAATGCCAAAGTCTAGAGGTAAGAAACAGATACTAATAGCTGATGCTAATATTAATAGTACAACTAAGTGAATAAGATTCCTAATAATAGGAGTCTATAGTGTGTCCATAGATCCCTGTAGGGGATAACCCTTATCAATAGATATAAAACAAAAGAATAGAACAGATGATCCCAAACACAAAAGGTTATGGGAGCACCCGAAAGAAGGGATCTACAGGTCTGCACTTGTAAAATACTTAAAATAAAAAGTCTTTATTATAGGGTAAAAAATCCCCCCAAAAAAGGAAACTTACAAAAACCAACACTTCTAAACTAAACACACAGGAGGGGATTCGGACTAGAAGCAGTATAATAACAAGGAATCTATATACTCAGGGGAGTCCGAATAGTAGTTGAGAGATATCTATAATATATAATTTGTGATGACTCTCTTGTTATATATCCCTGAATTGATATTATTCCATTAAAGAAAAAAAAAGGATTCTGAAATAATAAATCGCTCTACTGTATATATAAGATACAGAATACTAAATAAGATACTAGTAACGCATGTTAAACCTATGTAGAATTGTTGCAATTTGCAAGGGATTGCTCAACTTGTTAGTGTGAAATTTAGTGAGAAGCCCTTGCTTCAAAACCGGCAAACACACAAATGTGTGAACTAAATTGCAACAGAGCACTCTGAAAAAAATGATTCAGAGAGTATATGCGCAAAATGTAACTGTATCTTATCGTTGCTATATAAGCAGACTTGTAACATAGTATCCCTATCAAAAAGACACAAATTAGTCTGTTGCTAGAAACCCTAACGGTGAAATACCTGAGGGATTAGAATAATGCAGCATAGTCTCGATATAGTCTTAAAAAGTATAGCTATAAATTACTAAATCTGAGAAATCCTAACTGCCCATGAAAAGGAGTCTAAATAAAGTCCTCCCTATACCAAAACAAATCTCACTCCCCCACCCCGTGAGCACATAACTCAGTGCTGTGGTTTAAAATAAAAAAGCATGAAACCTAACGTCCGTTTCGACGCTATCAAAGCGCCTTTATCAAAGGTAAAAGTGGCACTGAAAAAGAATAAATATATACCGGCCTGTATTCAACTTTGAGCCAATCACTGGGTGTGGGTGTGGTTACTCCTTTCCCGCCAGACTTTGGGGGCGTCTATGTGGATCACGTGTACCATTGACGTATCGTCATTTGGCTCCTCCCATAAGGGAGGGGCGACCGTGAGCGTCCGATCGGTAACCATAGCGCCGTGCATATGGGGAGAGAAACCCCGTAATATAGTGAACCATTTGCTGCATAAGAGGTCCCCTAAGGTTTTAAATCATATGTGTCCATATATATCTTAATTGAGGCTACGTAAATACAAAAGCCCTATAAAGGAAACGGACTAAACATGAAGGGACAGAGAGGCAGCTACAAAGTACCACACTATTGATGGCGGGAAAGGAGTAACTACACCCACACCCGGTGATTGGCTCAAAGTTGAATACAGGCCGGTATATATTTATTCTTTTTCAGTGCCACGTTTACCTTTGATAAAGGCGCTTTGATTGCGCCGAAACGGACGTTAGGTTTCATGCTTTTTTATTTTAAACCACAGCACTGAGTTATGTGCTCACGGGGTGGGGGAGTGAGATTCGTTTTGGTATAGGGAGGACTTTATTTAGACTCCTTTTCATGGGCAGTTAGGATTTCTCGGATTTAGTAATTTATAGCTATACTTTTTAAGACTATATCGAGACTCTGCTGCATTATTCTAATCCCTCAGGTATTTCACCGTTAGGGTTTCTAGCAACAGACTAGTTTGTGTCTTTTCGATAGGGATACTATGTTACAAGTCTGCTTATATAGCAACGATAAGATACAGTTACATTTTGCGCATATACTCTCTGAATCAATTTTTTCAGAGTGCTCTGTTGCAATTTAGTTCACACATTTGTGTGTTTGCCGGTTTTGAAGCAAGGGCTTCTCACTAAATTTCACACTAACGAGTTGAGCAATCCCTTTCAAATTGCAACAATTCTACATAGATTTAACCTGCGTTACTAGTATCTTATTTAGTATTCTGTATCTTATATATACAGTAGAGCGATTTATTATTTCAGAATCCTTTTTTTTTCTTTAATGGAATAATATCAATTCAGGGATATATAACAAGAGAGTCATCACAAATTATATATTATAGATATCTCTCAACTACTATTCGGACTCCCCTGAGTATATATAGATTCCTTGTTATTATACTGCTTTTAGTCCGAATCCCCTCCTGTGTGTTTAGTTTAGAAGTGTTGGTTTTTGTAAGTTTCCTTTTTTGGGGGGGATTTTTTACCCTATAATAAAGACTTTTTATTTTAAGTATTTTACAAGTGCAGACCCGTAGATCCCTTCTTTCGGGTGCTCCCATAACCTTTTGTGTTTGGGATCATCTGTTCTATTCTTTTAATATTAATAGTAGCAGCTCCTATTTACCAACAAGTTGAAGATATTTTTTTACTTGCCGATTGTCAGTAAGGTTTGCTCCCAAAGACAGCAACCTCTTGCAGATTAGCAGCTTGATGGTGAAACCCAGAAACACACGCTTTATAAGTTGTCGCTATAGCAACCAGAGCTGGCTGGTAAAAAGGCTCGCTCTAAGCATACATACTTCATCCTGTGATAGGCCGTAATAGGAGATAGTGTCAGTGTATTGTGATATTGTGCTATTAAAGTTACAGCTCTAGGTATCTGTTGAGGTTTATTTCTCCTATGTGGATTGTTTATTTAAATGACACATGCAATTTACTAAAAGAAAGAACAATTGTACATTTATACAATGTGTCTGGCTTTTCATTTTATTGCTGTTTGATATGGTATAATATTTAATATATAGGTACTTAGAGATTCAATGGTTGCAATATAATGGCATATAGTTAATGTATTTTAATGTACACATTTAGCTGATGTTAACTTGTTTGCACCAGGCAAGAGGCTGGTGTTGGGGTTTGAAGATTAAAAGCAGGCGGTGATAATTGGTGACAGAGCTGGAAACCAGTTGTTACAGCAGCACTGTCACCATCTGGGAACTTTGCCGAATTTGCAAAGACCCCCGACATCTCCGCTGAGGATCCGGTGACCGGGGTGGGAGCAGGTAAAGGTGAGATTTACTTGTCTGAACCTGTTCACCATGGGCATGGCCAATGTGATCTTCTTTGGAACCAACGTCACTTCTGTACTCTGGCATATTCATTAGAGTACAGCATTGAGGTCCACGTAGAATCCCGCGAGACTGCAGGATCTTCCATAGACACAGCCAATGCCCTGTGGCTGTCAATGGTGATGGCTTAGACTCCGCCCTGAATCTAAGAAAGTCAAGAGGATGGGAAATACAGATACAAAGTACTCCCTACTTTGTCTCAGTATATCTTTTGACTGGGTTGACATTTCAGTGAAATCTATCTTTAGGAACTCTAATTTTTATTCTCAACCGGTTCCCTGTCGCTACTGGTAAAGTTTTGCAGTCAATAACAGTAACGCGCTAACAGTAAGAATGCATTTTAGTGAGCAGAAGCAGATCCGTAAAAAGTAACAGCCAGATTTGATACTATCCCTTCAATCTTTAAGTTGTTTGAGTAAGCCTGCTGAAAACCCACTCATACTCATATGCATCCACTCATACTTACTTTATTGCCTATAGAATCTATCACTTTGTAATTGGCGCTGGTACAGATCAGTACAAAATATTTTGCATTAACCATGTTAACTATTTCTTAAGCTACCAATCTTCACTTTCAAAGATCCCTATTGTCAAAGTCGCTCAAAACTGTCTAAATAAAAAGGTGCATTTTCGTCTGTGAAGAGTTCTTCTGTTCAGACACCATTAAATCAAGAATTGCTTGTATCTTTAGAGAGATCAGTATTTTACATTTTAATTAAAAGGTCCTTGGGGTTATAAACAGCCTCAAGAGATTTATGAAAATAGCTTACATAGGAGTAATAATTTTAAATACTATTGGTATAAGGAGCAAGAATACTACAACAATCCTCTCAGCTAAATAACTTTTTGAACTGAAAAACATGACCTTACAAAACAACCTCACCAACAAAATAGCCTAGCTCATGGGATAATATAGGGTATCAGTCAATTTTTATTGGTTCACTTTCTTTCAAGATACAATAGCACTAAATTCTGGCATTTTAAAGGTCTATTAAGAACTGCTGTGACCTCCTCTGACCTTTTGATATGTTACCACGATTGAAAAGCTGTACGTCTAATTGAAAAGAAATAAAATTTGTCACTCTGTCTTTTCACATATTTGTAACCTACTCTGATTTGTGCCCCAGCACAGTGATTATATACAGCTGAAAATGTAATTGACAGTTTGGTTTGCTGTAAGGCAGTGCATGCTTCTTTCTATTACATACATTTGCCATTATTTAATGTGTGTATAGAAATGGTTAAAAAGAATAGCACACAATTCCATTCTTCCTTAACATTCAAACCCATGCTGAAAATACTACTTTCACGCTCAATGTCGTTGTAGTGAGCCAGGTATGGTGCAGAAGTTTGTCACACAAGGAGTTAAAATGTTGTTTCTTATAGTACAATAGGTCCTAACCTTGGACACTGACACCTCCTTAGTGTTCCTTTTGCAGAGAGACCGTCCCTTTTTTCGCCCGTATGACTATCTTCATCATTTCTGTACTTGCTCCCACCTTTTGTAGGAGCTCAGTATTATTATTGTGCTTCCTTCACAACAATGTATAGGTACATTATCTATAGGAAAAACAAAGCAAAAATATATTGTTGCACTCACAATCACCAGAGCCAGCAATATCAGCTCTATTTAATGGCAATGGAAACAAGTTTTACTCTTATGCAGTTCCTCCTTTCCTCCTCCACATTTGCTTCTGGCTCAACATAGAAACATAAGGTCGGAAAACAAATGGAGAGGACTTCTAGAACTTTATTTAAATGAAATATAAAAATATTGGTGCTTCCCAAAATGAAAAGCTCCCACACGTACAGCACAATGCGTTTTGACCAGAGGTCTTCTTCCATGTGCATACACTAACAGAATATACAAACATTCTAAATATCCCCTATGTGCATAATGTCCACTTCCTGGCTTAGGCTTGCCAGATAAAGATAAAGAGCGTAAGGTGCTGTTTAGACACTAGCAGTTGAAAAATGTATTCCTTGACTTTGCCCCTAGATTAACCCGTGGTGCTTAAAACAGCAAACACAAACCCACATACTACAGATGAAAATGTTTTACTCTCGTATTTAATGCTGCATGTGTTTGACGTAAATTGAGCTGTGTTGAGTTAATAGTAAATTTACAATATTTTGTCAGAAATAGTTCAGATGTTGGAAAAAATAAAATTGGATTTCTTTCACTAACACATCTAAATTTTGAAATTTGTCCGGCAGCTCACCATTGCTCGCATTGCAGTGAAAAACTCTGCAGTCTCTTGTTTGGTCCTGCCATCAATTATCTCCTTTTATTGGTCAGTCTGTTTTTCTCACTCATGTTTCGTGATTTAATGTTACCAGGCTAATGAACACATATAGAGTTCGGTATCACCCATTAACTGCTGACAGATCCCACTTATTGCACAGCCAGTAAATGCTAGTTAAATGAGATATAACAGAAAACATCAGCTCTTCTGCTGTCACTCACACTGTGGCCATTAAAAATAAAGGACAAAACTGCAAAAATAACGAAAACAATATATTTTTAAGTGTGATTCCAATAAATATTGGTGAGCAATTTTAGAAATATACTTACAGAAATATACATATATTGTGTATATATATATATATATATGTATATATATATGGTTTACTTAAAATTATGTACAAAAATTGCAGTTTTCCTGAAAAAGTCCCAATACATTTAGAAAGCCAAATATGCCATTATTATTGACAAGAAGAGTCTTTGTATATTTTAATTATTGGAATACAGATGTATTTAAGTACAGGAAAATTAGCAATTCTAATTTTTCCTTAGAACAATGATATGCTTTGATGGAAACTCTAAGCAATCTCACTTTGCTGATATGACTTACCTTGCTATCTTTATTTGTTGAACGCACAAATCACTTTGAGAGTTACATATCCTACTGGAAATAAAGCAAGGTGTTCATTAATGCATATTTTACTGAATGTGGAGATGAAATGCCAGTGAGAAGACACTGCGGGTTGTGTACTACGGAATCTGCCTTGATCAATTTGTACATACTGGTTTGTATCCAACTGAGTCCTAATTACAGAAAAACAAAAAACAAACAAACAAAAAAACAGGTAGATGGTTCCCCATGAAAAGAATACAGATACTCTGAGCTTTAATAAATAGTGAGAAACTGGAGAATTTCCTATCCTTACATAAAATCACGATCTAACAATCTAACAAAAAGGGTATTCTACAAGAACCTCCTCTTCCTCCAGTAATTGGGCAGTAATCAAAAACTGAGAAAATTCCTTTCTTTCTCTCTTCCATTTGGACTGAGGGAGGAAGGCAATAATGCACATGAAGGTTCGATGTGAGGGTGAACATAGGGTAGAGAAACAGGTGAGGTATTTGTCAATAAAGA
Organism: Pelobates cultripes; assembly: GCA_933207985.1. NCBI lineage: Eukaryota > Metazoa > Chordata > Amphibia > Anura > Pelobatidae > Pelobates > Pelobates cultripes. Next base: position 116,979,082 of record OW240923.1, read on the forward strand.
ATTAAAAAATTGAAGCAAAGTATCTGTTTGTTTCTTTTATTATATTGTTGCTTTGTTTTACTGGCTAATTCACATTTTGGATATACCTGAAAGTCATTAATTGCACATGCTTCTTTAAAATGTACATGGACCGGGCAAATTGGTCCATCTCACAGTATGTGGCTTACAATTAAGAGTTCATGCTATGGCTAACTTTCTAACGTACATTCACTAATCCTGTGAATGTTCTATATATTACTGACGCTATAGAAGTATCAGGTACAGCCGCACTGTTGCCTGTGGAGTCTTTGCATTTTCTGAAAAACCCAAGAGGTTACTTATCCACTTACATGATGGCATTAAGGGGAGAGTGGAAGAGAGAATAAGTCATCTTTTATGCCTCTTTATTCGAGTTTATCACCACTTTCACTGAGCCCCACAAGGACATATATTCCTTCTATTAAATAAGGTATAAAGAGCTCATAATCCCTGTCTCCCTGATTTATTCATTGTATATTTTTTATTGCAGATTTTTAAATGTAACATGAAGTTGCAGTCCACATTGTACAGAGGAAAGCTCTCAATACAGTGGCATAGCCATGAAAATGATAAACACATAGCAGTTGTACAGAGCATAGATAAAACAACAGCATTAAACGTCGAATGGCACACTGATAAAAATAAAAGTTAAAACTATGAAAACAAATTATGGAGGACCCACGGGAGGGAGAAGGAGTCTATCGTCTATATAGAAAGTGATCCCAACTTCTCCAAACTGTCTAAAATTGTTGGATAGAACTTGAAGGATATATTCTCAGTTAGATGTGGACTGCATAGACTGTAATAAAGTCAACTGATTATAAATTGTTCTTATAAATAGTTTTTGGCTGCTAACAATATATGCATTATTAAATGTTTAATTGGCTTTGAGGTCTGGTAACCTCTACCTCACATACCTGTCCCTTGCTCTCGTCTAAAGACATCACTCTACAATCTCCTCCAGCTATGCTTCACCCTCACCTTGTTTGAGTTATTTGTTGCACTGACAAATCACTTTGAGAGTTACTTATCAAACTGGAAACAAAGCAAGGTATTCATTAAGGTATGTATTACATAATGTGGAGTTTAAATGCCAGTGAGGAGACACTGTGGGCTGGGAACTACATAACAGAAGCTGCCTCGATCAAATTGTACATACTGGTTTGTATCCAACTGAATCCCAATTACACTGTGTCTTCATACCCCACCTTCTCAAGACTGTAAGCTCATTTGAGCAGGGTCCTCATTGACCTATTGCTCCTGTAAGTTTTTGTAATTGTCTCATTTTTTGTTAAATCTCCCCATCTGATAATATTGTAAAGTGCTATGGAATATACTGGTGCTATTGAAATACCAACGATAATTATAATAAAATGACAAACATTTGTGGAGTCCACAAGCTAATAGCGGACCTATGACCGCATGTATTACATGGATAGATTGCCAGTAGTGACCAATTTAAGAACAACTTCAAAATAGACATAGCTGCTGAAAGTGAGAGGGAATAAATGGAAGCCTCTGAATTGCTCTGGTCAGTTGTAGGATACAATAAGAGATAAAGGAGACAGCAAATACCACTAGGGAAACACATAGTATTGCAACAAAGGACCATAGGGAAATGCTTCAGGTGCCAGATTTTCCACATCTTCAGGGAGTGTTGCGTTAGAGATCAGGGCCATAGGTAGAGGTGGGTGTAGATGTGGCTGCACACCAAGCAAATGATTCATTATGAAAGGAGAGAGGTACGCTATACTTGACCCTGTAACTTCCCAAAACGCCATAAACCCTGTACATAGGGGGTACTGTTTTACACGTGAGACATCGCTGAATACAAATATGTGTATTTTATTGCAGTAAAATCAAACAGTATTATGACATTCACAGTTAAAATGTCACGTAGAACTAAAAAAAAAACCAAATTCTTAATTTCTCACATTATTTTATATTTTATTCATATTAAATTATGTTTCATAGCTACATATTTGATGTTAAATGAAAGCCCTATGTCTCCTGAATAAAATTATATATAAAACGTGTGGGTACACTTAATATGAAAGAGGTGAATTACGTTTGTACAGACATATAGTCAAATTCCAGGTTTTGTTTCTGTTTTATTTTGATCAAAACATGTACATTTAGCTCAGTCCTTAAGGGGTTAAAACAGTATCCTCATGTTTTTTTTTTTTGTTTTTTTTTTTATTATTCTATAATGTCTCCAAAAGGTTATATACCAGCCCATGGTTTACTTTTTATATCACAGTTCTAGCGCATTGTTAATGCTTTGTCTCTGATGGTCAAATGTCTCAACTGAATGCTGTGAATAGCTGTGAAAATTGGTCAGTGACTTCTGTTATAGCTGAAGAATATTCTTTTAATGATGCAGCATGTTTTATATTTCCTTAGAGTATGTGAGGATGTGATGCAGGGAAAGGGAGGAATCAGCATCTAGCACAATTTAAAAAAACATTGCAAGCTGCTTATTTGTAGTTGATGAAGCTGTTCCCTTTGTGGGCAGGCCTGAATTTTTTTTTTTTGTTATGATGACAGAATAACACTGCTTTAAACATGAAAAAAAGGAAAACATTTATTGACCAGTGTTCTCTAGGCTTTATCTTATAATCTTTACAAATCAGCTTGCCTTGGTTTTGCCTTGAAAAAAAGAAAGTAGTTAGTGTTGCAATGCATGTGTGCACTTTCATGCTGAGTGGGAACATGCCTACAAGCTATTATGACAAATTTTCCCACACAAAACGTTTTAGAAAGCAACAGAGAAATGCCAACATTTTTTGACAACCTTCCCTGAGGAGATTTTGACTTGTCCCATCCATTTGTTGAACTGAGCCATGATATCTTGGAAAGAATATCACAAATTAAAGTGTTTTTTTTGTCCTTTGCATTTGCTATAGCACAAATGTAACTTGTGTGGATAATTTAAAATCAGCTCAACATCTTTATTTTTATTATGAAAAAAAACAAAACAATTAATAGATTATTTCATACTTTTACTGACGGTGTAACAATTATGACACAATTCCAATATGGCAACCTCCACTCTGAAACATTTGCTTCATTAACCCCCATCCCTGCTGAATGACTTTGTGATAGAAAAAATATTAGAATGAAATGTATTTGATGCAAGGGATGCATAGCTAGCATTTAAATGTATCATAGAGCAGCAATTTTGTGTATAGATTCTTTACAGACAAACTTAAAATGTTACATTATGTAAATTTACACTATTTTTATTTTTAACTTATTTGTTAATCCTCTATAAAAAAAAAATATTTGAGAAATAAAAAGCTTTAGATAGTATACAGCATCCTTTATCTTACAATCTTTTACACAGAGTCTGAATTAAAAAGAAAAAATGCAATTTATCTCACATCCGGTAGGTATGATAAACATTGATAAATAAAAATGGTAAAATACCTTGCGTATTATTCACAAGAACAATGAAGGCATTGTTAGCAGTGCAGCTTACTGAAATTGCAACAGAATGTAAAAATAATGCCTGCATTTAAACATAATGACCACATACTGGAAATGCAGTTACATCTTATATTTCTAAAATAAAAGGGATTTGAAACCGCTATAGCAATTTCTATCAGTCTTTGAAATGTTAATATAATGCTAATAGTAAAATGGAGGCATTTATTGACTCCTCCCCCTACCTGACAGAAGGAATTATATAAACCATTGACAGTTCTTGTACGGAAGCAGGGGAGAGCATGAATTTTCAGTGCATTTGACATCTGGAACAAGTAGCTTCTGGTAGAGACATCAATTCCATTACAGGATGGTGATCATTACCAGAGTATACATGAGGGTGAATGAGGCTTTGCAGACTACATTTCATACTGCAAAATATATGAAAATAAAAAAAAATAAACATTTATTCTCTAGTTTGGTAGTGAAGGGTTAAGCGATAATAATAGTTTTACTATAACACAGACATATCATAAAATATAAGTTTTAGGAAATAAGTCAATGTTATGAGATTTTTTTTGACTATTTCAATAGTGAATATAAATTAACATTTAATTTTACAATTCAGTGTTTTGTCATTCAGTCATTCACTGTGGGTACAAAAAGAGAGAGATACACACAGGCATGATTATGATTTACTTTCTTTCCAATTGAGACACTGTGTTCATATCAGAAAATTAATGAAAAGGGTAAGTGCTGTTAACAAAATTAGTAGTATCCGCTTAAACGTATGGTGTTGAGACAAGTTATCTGATTAGAATTTACCTCAATTTTCATGAGGACCTAAGGAGACAGGAGGAAAACTAAAATATATACATTTCTTATTGAGGTCCACTGTGGTGGATTCATGATGGTAAAATGCCCACTTTTGGTTTAAAAGCTATCCCTAACAAGAGCTGCAGAAATCAGTAGCAGTGATTATATATTATTGGAAAGGGTTACTCATCAGTAAACTGCAATCTTTAATATTGTTGAATGGGTAAGGCAGTGGCTGAGTGACAGGCAACAGAGGGTTGTAGTTAATGGAATATATTCAAAGCTTGGACTTGTCACCAGTGGGGTACCTCAGGGATCTGTACTTGGACCCATTCTCTTTAATATTATTATTAGTGATATTGCAGAAGGTCTTGATGGTAAGGTATGTTTTTTTGCTGATGATACTAAGATATGTAACAGGGTTGATGTTCCAGGAGGGATAATTCAAATGGCAAATGATTTAGGTAAACTAGAAAAATGGTCCGAGTTGTGGCAGCTGACATTTAATGTGGAAAGTGCAAGAGAATGTATCTTGGATATAAAAACCCAAGGGCAGAGTACAGAATATTTGATACCCTATTAACCTCAAAATCTGAGGAAAGGCTTTTAGGAGTAATTATTTCAGATGACTTAAAGGTAGGCAGACAATGTAATCGAGCAGCAGGGAATGCTAGCAGAATGCTTGGTTGTATAGGGACAGGTATTAGCAGTAGAAAGAGAGAAATGCTAATGCCATTGTACAGAACACTGGTGAGACCTCACTTGGAGTATTGTACACAGTACTGGAGACCGTATCTTCAGAAGGATATTGATACCTTGGAGAGAGTTCAGAGAAGGGCTACTAAACTGGTTCATAGATTGCAGGATAAAACTTACCAGAAAAGGTTAAAGGATCTTAACATGTATAGCTTGGAGGAAAACGAGACGGGGGGATATGATAGAAACATTTAAATACATAAAGGGAATCAACACAGTAAAGGAGGAGACTATATTTAAAAGAAGAAAAACTACCACAACAAGAGGACACAGTCTTAAATTTGAGGGACAAAGGTTTAAAAATAATATCCGGAAGTATTACTTTACTGAGAGAGTAGTGGATGCATGGAATAGCCTTCCAGCTGAAGTGGTAGAGGTTAACACAGTGAGGGAGTTTAAACATGTGTGGGATAGGCACAAGGCTATCCTAGACTTAAGATAAAGCCAGGGACTAATGAAAGTATTTCGAAAATTGGGCAGACTAGATGGGCCGAATGGTTCTTATCTGCTGTCACATTCTATGTTTCTATGTTTCTATGTTTTAAGTGTTCTGTACATTGTTTTATCAATTTTTATTTGTTTTTTATTGCTGTTAACATTAAAGTACTTTTTTATTGCACCTGCTTTTGCTGCTGCCAGATCTTTGGGCTATATCCTTGGTGGGGATAATACCACATAAGCGTTTTGGAGTTGAGCAAATCGTACTTTTCTCTTAAGCATGTGAGTAGGTTTTTTTTAAATCTTTTTATTGTATTTTATACTCCATATTTATGGTGTACACTATTGTTGTTTTATTTGTTTTTTCCCTATATATATATATATACATATATATATATATATATATATAAACAGGTGATACTCAAAAATGTAGAATATCGTGCAAAAGTTCATTTATTTCAGTAATGCAACGTAAAAGGGGAACCTAATATATGAGATAGACGCATTACATGCAAAGCAAGATAGTTCAAGCCGTGATTTGTCATAAGTGCAATGATTATGGCTTACAGCTCATGAAAACCCCAAATCCACAATATTCTAGGCTCACAGTGTCCCACTCTAATCAGCTAAGTAAGCCATAACATCTGAAAAGGGTTTCTGAGCCTTTAAATGGTCTCTCAGTCTAGTTCAGTAGGAATCACAATCAAGGGAAAGACTGCTGATCTGACAGTTGTGCAGAAAACCATCAATGACACCCTCCATAAGGAGGGAAAGCCTCAAAAGGTAATTGTGAAGGAAGTTGGATGTCCCCAAAGTGCTGTATCAAAGCACATTAATAGAAAGTTATGTGGAAGAAAAAGGTGCACAAGCAGCAGGGATGACTGCAGCCTGAGAGGATTGTCAGGAAAAGGCCATTGAAAAGTGTTGGGGACTTTCACAAGGAGTGGACTGAGGCTGGAGTCAGTGCATCAAGAGCCACCACACACAGACGAATCCTGGACATGGGCTTCAGATGTCGTATTCCTCTTGTCAAGTCGGTCCTGAACAACAAACAACGTCAGAAGCGTCATACCTGGGCTAAAGAAAAACAGACCTGGTCTGTTGCTCAGTGGTCCAAAGTCCTCTTTTCTGATGACAGCAACTTTTGCATCTCATTTGGAAACCAAGGACCCAGAGACTGGAGGAAGAATGGAGAGGCACACACTGCAAGATGATTGAAGTCCAGTGTGAAGTTTCCACAGTCGGTGTTGATTTGGGGAGCCATGTCATCTGCTGGTGTTGGTGCTTCATTAAGTCCAGGTTCAACGCAGACGTCTACCAGGAGATTTTGGAGCACTTCATTGTTGACTTCATTTTCCAGCAGGACTTGGCACCTGCCCACACTACCAAAAGCACCAAAGCCTGATTCAATGACCGTGGGATTACTGTGCTTGATTGGCCAGCAAACTTGCCTGACCTGAACCCCATAGAGAATCTATGTGGCATTGCCAAGAGAAAGATGAGATACATGAGACCGAACAATGCAGAAGAGCTGAAGGCCGCTATTGAAGCATCCTGGTCTTCCATAACACCTGAGCAGTGAAACAGGCTATCTTCCATGCCACGCCACATTGAGGCAGTAATTGCTGCAAAAGGGGCCCAAACCAAGTACTGAGTCCATATGCATGCTTATACTTTTCAGAGGTCCGATATTGTTCTATGTACACTCCTTGTTTTATTGATTGCATGTAATATTCTAATTTACTGAGATTGTGGATTAGGGGTTTTCATGAGCTGTAAATCATAATCATCGCACTTATGACAAATCACGGCTTGAACTATCTTGCTTTGCATTTAATGCGTCTATCTCATATATTAGTTTCCCCCTTTTACATTGCATTACTGAAATAAATGAACTTTTGCACGATATTCTAACTTTTTGAGTAAGTTTGTCTACACCCATATCCCTGAGTGGGGATTATACCACTCCATACTTACGGCTCCATTACATGTGAGTGTAAATTTTATATTTATACCTACCCTCGCTTCATAGCCCTAGTATACTACACTATAAACGATTTTTATCTATTTTATTTCTATGAGAATACCTCCTACAACCATGAAAAAAAAGAAGAGTCAGCACTGCACTTTATCCTTAGGCGGGGCTTGTTCAGCCCAAGCACATAACTTGGAGCTGTACTGAAGCTCCAAAAAAGTGACTATTTAGGCTCTGCAACTACCCCCTATGTTACCCAGTTTTTACCAGACAAGAGAGACTCCGTCCTTGTTGCTTTAGCTGCCATTGGACTGTAATTATCTTACACAAGCACTGAATTATAATTGTATTTTATTTTCTATGTTTCTATTCCTTGACCACATTTGTGATTTGCAGTTTTTGGAATTTGTATGTGCAGTGTTTCAGAATACAGATTGTCACGAACGCACCCTACTCCAAGAGTGTGCGTGACGTAGTTGTGGTGGTGAAAGGGTTAAAGTACACTATTTGTCTGCACTAGACCGGAAATAATGACAAAATCCCCCTTTAACACCACCCACACTTAAACATAATAGTATAACTATTACTACTTTAACGCTGCCACCACCAAGACAATTTATAAATGGGGTGCCTTGGTCCCCCAGGTAAATCAATAATAAAACCCACCAAATATTACTTAATACAATATTTAAGGAATTATAAAAATACTAACTAGTCTCTTCAGGTAACGTGATTCTTAACCAGACAAAGGCAAAACTTAATAAATGAATGTTTATTATGAGCAAAAGATAGTCACAGTGCATATAAAAATATATGATAAACAAATTATTTACACCAACAACACGTGGTTTGGATGCAGAAGAGTCTCTGGAATTAATACTTATAGGGGAGGCAGTCAACCTCTCTAACTCAGCCATTTTTAGCTCATGCTCTCTGGCAGCTTGTCGCTCAGAGGCCTCTCTCTCAGCCTGCCGCTCTGCAGCCTCTCTCTCCCTCTCAGCAGCCTCTCTCTCCCTCTCAGCAGCCTCTCTCTCCCTCTCAGCTTGGCGCTCAGCAGCCTCTCTCTCTCTCTCAGCCTCCTGATATTGAAGGATAAGCTGTAGTCTTTGGTTTGCATCTGCTGAGTCCACATATTTTAACACCGTTTGTAAGTAACAATCCAAAGGATCTGCAGATCTCGGTACATCACGGACAAAAGCTGCAGGTATCTCCTCTGCAGTGTTTGAGGCATCATTTTGCACTGCTTGTTGCATATCATAGTCCACCAGTGCTTGCAATAGTTCCTCTTTTGTTTTTCCCCGACAGGGAATAGATCTCTCCCGGCAAAGCTGGTCTAGCGCTGCCTTGGATTGTGCCTGGTACTCCATTTGGTAAATAAAAGATAGGAAAGAAAAAACAGAGAAGGGGGGGACTGTTAAGGTGTAAATATATTATATATGCACTGAGTTCAGCCTTTGGAAATTGAGACACAATTTCTTTTAGTGCCTGGATTAACCAACAAATCCAGCAACACTAAAATCTGGTACAAAAAGATGAAAAATCTTTTAGTTATCCCACCGCTATGCCACCAATTTGTCACGAACGCACCCTACTCCAAGAGTGTGCGTGACGTAGTTGTGGTGGTGAAAGGGTTAAAGTACACTATTTGTCTGCACTAGACCGGAAATAATGACAAAATCCCCCTTTAACACCACCCACACTTAAACATAATAGTATAACTATTACTACTTTAACGCTGCCACCACCAAGACAATTTATAAATGGGGTGCCTTGGTCCCCCAGGTAAATCAATAATAAAACCCACCAAATATTACTTAATACAATATTTAAGGAATTATAAAAATACTAACTAGTCTCTTCAGGTAACGTGATTCTTAACCAGACAAAGGCAAAACTTAATAAATGAATGTTTATTATGAGCAAAAGATAGTCACAGTGCATATAAAAATATATGATAAACAAATTATTTACACCAACAACAGATAAAAACAAAAAGGATAAAATACAGAAGTCCTAATTACTCACTTAGGTTTTCAAAGTACAACTTCTGTCCAGGGGGTCTCTGGCAAGGAAAGATGGTGACTCACTCAAAATTAGATCTTGGCCCCAAGCAAGTACACCAACACCCTTCAGGATCATTAGATATATACCCTGTGGTTTATCAAGTCTTGCCCAGGGGTGGAGTTAAGGCGTACCTACAGAAATAATAACTGACCACCTCCTTTGTTCCAGACCACTGTCAATCCAAATGGAAACATTTGACTCTATCTTCTTTTTTGTACCTGCCACAGAAATAATAATTGTATCTACAAATTCGTTATTATTTTCCCATTCCATAGACATGTTGCACGTCCCACCCACGATCCAATAGGACGGACATCACAATTCCTTTTCCTAGGGTCAAGTTAGGCCACTCATGTTTGGACTTGGTTAGAAGATGGCGCTTGTCACATTCCAAATATAACAAAAATGAGGCTTAATTATTATTCTGTAGGGGTAAATATGAATGTTTTTTGTCCTTCATTTGGATATGATACTAGAACAAAGCTAATGGCATTTACATATCAAAGAGATTTACTCACCACTTACAAAGTACAGGCCAAATGGATGAAGAGACATTCAGACTTTTTCCAAGTGTAGAACCTCACACCTTGCAGACTTCACATCCATACAGTAAAATCCTTTTCACATTCCTATGCCCTTCACACTACCCCTTCTGTCATCTGCCCTCTGTGGGGGTCCCCGCTTCAAAAGATGTAACCCCTGTTGACCTCAGCAATAGCATCTCTGTAATTTGTGCCATTTACTACAAGAAATCACATTAAAAGATGATATTCCATAGTGTCATAATAAATTATACACCCTTGCCGTGACACAGATATATTTTTGCTGCTGGAGCTTTACCTCTACCTACAGCAATGCCATCAGTAAGCTTGGAATGACTAATGTCAATTATGTTTTTCTTACACCGATGGCCATTAATTTTCAGAGAACACTCCGCTCTCCACCAATGAATGATCTTCTGTGCAAAGACCTTTTTTTATGGGCTACAGTGCTTATGATGCTTGGATTAACCCTTTAAGAGAATAGAAACTTGTCCCTTGGTAAACTGTGATTGGTAGTATTTCCATGCCAACCAATCAGATTGTACTGAGGGCAATATATATGACTACCAGGCCCCTCGTCATTGTGTTAAACTTTGTTGTGTGTTTTAATAAAAGTCTGAGCTGTATTGTGACAAATAATTGACTTAAAATCAGACATTGAAGAAAATGTATTTGTTTTCACTTTTCATCTCTAAAACAATTTGCATATGATACACATTACTGTCCTAGCCCTAAAACTATGAATTTCAATATGTCTGATTGAGAGTTGCAATTCAAGAATCATTACAAAAGCATTTATTGTTATTATGACTAATAAAGCATAAGAATTGTATTGTGTGTGGAAAATCAAAAAGAAAAAATGCTAAATAATTGCATTTGACTTAGCCCTATGCATTCCTTTTAAAATAAATATTCTTAATTAACTAATAACTATGTATAAATATGGATATGTTAGTTGTTACATTAGAACACATCAAAGTACTCTATAAAATAATATTTTTTAATATTAATTATAGATAATGGAGGCTGTCATATCACTTCAACATTAAAGCAGAAATTTCATTTGAAGGTCACCTTCATCGGAAAGGTCTCATTTAGTCATTAGCTAACTTGAGAAATGTATCTTGTAAAATTGTTAATTGTAAGGAACTCTACATAAATGAATTATTGGCCCAAAGGATTTGTGTTGTAACTAAGTGTGTATTACACTAAATGAGTTTTACATTTTAATAAGTTCTTCAGTGTGTCTGTGGTCTCTGAATAGAATTGTTGAAGAAATAATGAAATGAGAATTATAATCTTATGTGATTTAAACTAAGACAGTGAACTGTGCATTAACTTTTAAAGAAATACGTTATAGATGATAAAGAAAGACAGACAGATTAATACATAGACAGACAGACAGCTGGATGGACAAACAGGCAGACAACTGGGCTGATAGACTGGTAGGTAGATAGATAGATAGATAGATAGATAGACAGACAAACAGACAGCTGGATGGACAAACAGGCAGACAACTGGGCTGATAGACAGGTAGGTAGGTAGATAGATAGATAGATAGATAGATAGATAGATACATGAGATAGATAGATAGATAGATAGATAGATAGATAGATACATGAGATAGCTAGATAGATAGATAGATAGATAGATAGATAGATAGACAAACAGACAGCTGGATGGACAGACAGACAGCTTAATCTTCTATGAGAAAAAAATTAAGTCCAGTTTCTATTTTAGTCATTTTCTAAAATAACACATATAAATGTGCAGATCAGTAGCAATAGCATTTTAAATAAACATTTGCAAACTTGACATTTGTCATAATGCAGATCTCATGATATAAAAAATAATTACAGAGATGTAGACACAAATTCGGGAAAAAAATATATAAATCATATCTCAATGCTATTATTTAAAAAAATAAATAAAAAAAATTCTGTTTTCCTGGTGCCTTGAAGCATATAGTGATTACAAACACAAGATTCACATGGAGTCAGAGCAAGTCTGTTCCCAGGAGAGGCCAGACATTCATCTGGCATGAAAACAAAGAAATGATTTTACAACAGTAAATCAGGTGACAAGTACAGCTCAGGATTTATTGTTTGGACTTCTGGAGTAACATAACTCCTTGAAAAAAATTTGGTTGACATAGCTTCAGTATAATATGCAGTTCATAGCGTAGGCTTCCAATTGCTAATTACTTTGCTAGGACATATTTTGGACAATACTATGTACCCTAAAAGGTTAGAAAGATAGCTGGAGCAAATATTTATATTAATTTACAAAACTGTGAAATAGGAATGCTATGTCAAAATGTTTGATCTGAATACTATGGATACTCCCAAATGTTACTCTGGTGGCATGTCTGGTATTAATAAAAAGATGCAAAATTTCAAAAAAAAAAAAAAAAACATGTCTTAGACATAACTTTAGGCAAGCTAATTGACCATTTTGTTTAACTGTTTTAAGTCATACCTACTTTATGTGTCAAAATTAGTTATGCAAAATTTCAGATCCTGGCTAAAATATTTCCAGATATTCACTACCATAAATAACTTAAGGGGACTCTAGAGCAGTGCTCCTCAACCTTCTCCTAAAGACACACCTAACAGTCCAGGATTTAGGGATTACCCAGGTGTGTCTAAGGTGTTTAGAAAAATTAAAATTAAAACTTTAGAGTTTAAGGTGTGTTTTTTGTTTTTTTTAAACACCTTAGACACACCTGGGTAATCCCTAAATCCTGGACTGTTAGGTGTGCTTTGAGGAGAGGATTGAGGAGCACTGCTCTATAGGCACCTAGACAACCTATGCAGAATGGCAGCTTCCATTGTAGGGTTTGCTGCCTCTAGTGGCTGAGAGTTGTCCACTTGTAAAACTCTGTTATTTAAATCAGAGAGACAATCTGATTGGCGCAGCGCTGCATTTTGCCATGCATGCATGCCATCCTTCCAATTGTTTCCCACAGGAATACCTCAGATTCCTATCAAGAAAGAAAGAAAAAAAAAGAAGAAAGAAGTAAAAGAAAGAAATTAAAAAATAAGCAAATTTGCTTTTTTTTAACTTGTAAGCTGTGCCTTCCAGGATTCACAGAAAAACTATGGATTTTTTATCTTTAAATAACTTAGTATTGAAGGGGTTACAATACAATGTAAGTGAATAAATCCATGTTGAATATAAAGACAGCTGCTGGGGGGGGGGGGTTGTTGTTGCATTTGTGTGTGTTTGTAATCATCACTATAAAGTAATTGTATATCTGTCAGAAGTGACAATTACTTGTGCTTCTATCTTATAGGCAATTATTTCTGTGACAACTTAGGACGTTTTAATGAATCCAGGTGCCAATGTAAAAATGAATGATAGAAGTGGGTCATTATACTGCCAAACACTTATTGAAGAACAAAATCATTACACTTCAAAGAATATCTGCTATTGCAAAAGAATCAATTCAAACACATTGTTTCAGATTATAAATATAAAGAACAACAACTTAGTATAATGTCCTTCATTTGTTTTCACAATAGCAAAAGTGCTTGAAGAATTTTTAAGTAGTAGAGGTGAGGTTGTCCTGGTTCATTCAAGGTCCAATATCAAGCAAACCATCATTACAGAAAAGCCAACACTTTTTTTTCAGTCCAAATGAACAACTGTGAATGTAGAAAGAAGCACATGTCACATGTGTTATCCTTTTTTGAGTTGGTGCAAAAATAAAATAGCATTTCATTATATTCTAATTCACGAACATGGATGGTCTAAAGAATAATTTCTCCACGACTCAATATTTTTGTATTTTAGTAGTATGTATTTTAAAATGAGCCATATGGGTCTCTATGAAACACAAATAGGTACCTTCTGTACCACTTACCTTCATTAGGATTTTTCAGCACTATCTCTAGATGTGTCAGAATGGTAGACAATTACCAATGTTCTCTAGGGGATGACCAAGTTTACGAGCCATCTTGAAAACCATTTACAATTTTGTACACATGGTATTTAGTACCATCTAGAGTCCAAAATATGTTTCCAGGTACCTCTGATAAAGGTTGGAGAATTTGTGGAGAAGTAGGTATCACATCACATATTTGGTGGGATTGTAGTAAACTGAAACTATTTTGGAAATGAAATTATGTCTCTGGTCATTGTAAATAAGGGTTATGAGATGTCATAAGACAGTCAAGAAAAGAAAACTAGGGAGAGGCATAATAGGTAAATATAGTTAAAGTATACAATACGAAAATTTATAAACGTTCATGATATATAGTGATAATACGCAAAACATATTAAAGATTTGTTAGTTTTAAATGTTAATAATACAATTTATTGCATGTAAATTTAAGTTTTGACAAAATTGACCGACAAGGTCATGTCTGATTATTTTATTTAATAATATTTCCATGAATCAAACTATTTGAGTTGATGTTTTTATTTATGCTCTATTCTCAGCTCAATTTAGAAAATATGAGTTTCCATTTACCATAATGCTGTGTTTAGAGGTAAGCCTCGGTGATTTTTACTTCTATGATCACACATAAAGGTGACTTTTTAGCAGATACTACATAAAATGACTCCTATGGTTTAAATAGAATTTGCATTTGGTGAAAATTTCCCTTTAAGTCACTGAGTAGCTACAATTAAACCTGTTTCTGTTCTGAATGCTCTGTGCATTATGATAAGTGAAATTAAATGGAAGGTAATAAACAGAATGAGATTATTCCCATTGCCAGCTGTTTGTGATTTCAATTTCTTTAAAAACAAAAAAAATCCTAGACATTTCTGATATGAGCCCTCTTTTTGAGGAAACAGAATAAAACCCTTGATGATGGTATAGTGCTGTTTAACAGTAATGATATCTTCTGAAAGACTAAGTCTGTGTTGATCACATAACATCTGGTTGACTGAGTTACCTCTAAGTGTTGCTAATGTGTGTGTTTTAGCCATGCAGTAATGGAGTGGAAGAGAATGTTGACTGCATCGTGTTATGGTACAGTAACTCATGAAGATCTCTGAATGATTCATAAGTAACGTGCAGTCCTAAAAAGAACAGCATGTATAGTTTAATATGGGGCATGAGTGGAAAATAAATATGGGAGTAGATGTGGGTTATATCTGTTCTTTGTAAAATACCTAGATAGAAAGACAAAAAAAACAGAAAAACAGACAGACAGATGGAAAGACAGAGAGACAGATAGATAGACATACAGACAGGCATACAGAGAGACAGACAGAAGTATATACAAAGACAGAAAGACAGACAGATAAACAGACAGAAAGACAGACAGGCAGATAGATAGACAGAAAGATGAATATATAGACAGAAAAAATGATTCATAAGTAACGTACAGTCTTAAAAAGAACAGCATGTATTGCATAATGTGGCACATGAGTAGAAAATAATTATAGGGTTAGATTTGGGTTATATCTGTTCTTTGTAAGATACCTAGATAGACAGACAGACAAAAAAAATCAGAAAAACAGACAGATAGATAGATAAACAGACAGGCAGACTGAAAGATTGACATACAGGCAGATAGATAAATAGACAGACATACAGACAGATAGACAGAAAGATAGACAGATAGAAAGAAAAGACAGACAGACTTTTTTTACTTTTTAAAAGTTTTTTTAACCTTTAAAAAGTTTTTTTTTAGCTTTTAACAACTTTTTTTTACTATTTTAAAAGTTTCTTTTACTGTTAACTAGAGATGTCGCGAACCGTCCGTGAACTTCTCGCGAATGGTTCACCACGGTTCGTGGCGAACTCCGGTCAGCTGACACATCCCGGCCAATCTCCGGCAGACCCTCCCTCCCAGACCCTCCCACCTCCTGGACAGCATCCATGTTGAAGCTGCCTTCAACATGGATGCTGTCCAGGAAGTAGGAGGGTCTGGGAGGGAGGGTCTGTCGGAGATAGGCCGGGATGTGTCAGCTGACCGGAGTTCGCTGCAAAGACACTGCACATGAAAATTTCCTTTTAAATCCTCACCATTTAATCTAGGCTACCCTTATGGTCGGGATCAGTTTAATAAGCAAACTTTATTGGTTCTCTCTGTACGGGGAAGCTTTTGAGTTTTCTGAGCTTTTATGATATATATATATATATATATATATATATATATATTTATATATTATATTCTCTGCTTTTCTTCAATTCATATTGATAATGGGGTCAAGGCATCATGGATATCAGAAATACACTATATAAAGTAGACTACTTTGTTAGAGGGTCAGCAAAATTCAGGGTCAATAATAAAAGGCTCAAATAAAGCCAAGACTATGGCCAAATTAATATTCTAGTTTTTTGAATTGGCTAATGATGATGAGACTATCTTCAACTTTGACCCCAGGAGCACAGATGATGTATATATATATATATATATATATATATATATATATATATATATATATATATATATATATATATATAGTGAAAGTGTGTTTAAATCTCACAGAACATTTCTGGTATATATATTATACCAGAAATGTTCTGTAAGATTTAAACGCACTTTCCAAAAAAAACTACTATAAGAGTTAGGTAGAAGTTCTTACTGCATTGTTTAAAGACATTCTTACATTAAAAAAAAAAAAAGCACAAGAAATTTTAATAAAATATATGTTCAGACATTTCAGATAATGGCATTTAGTAAATACTAAATGCAATTTTCACTTAAAATATATACATCTTAATTCCGAAAAACTCATTCTGTTCTTGAAATGATTTTCTCAAGAGCAAATAGATGTTGAATTGTTACATTGATACCCAACATACTCCTTTTATTTTTTTAATATGCTTTAAGACATAGGGTCAGAAGAATGTCAGCAGCTCATTTTGTAGTACTCTATAAAATGTCAAGGTGTGTGTCCTAAAGTAGAATTACATTTTAATTCATTGGATGGCCTAGAAGCTTTCATATTGTCCCATTTATATCCCTTGCATTTCAATTTCCATTTCTTGCAAGGACGAGCTAAAAGTTCAAGAATAGAATCTAGATAAACAGGCAAATGCAGTTCCTTGTGACTTTGATCTTTATGGTTATGTGCGTCAAAATGAACAAAGACACTAACGCATTTAACTGTTCACAAGGCAAGCAGTGTGTCTTCTGAATGCATATAACAAATATGAACTTTATGAGAATTCATGGACACGAGTTTAACTGAACTGTCTAAAAGGCAGTTGCTCTAATTTTATGAGTAATGTCGCTTTAATTTAAGGATGCTAGCTTGCGGTAGCCAAGAAATAACCCTTTGTAGTTGGACATAACTCCCATGATACATTTTCACCCCATGATTAACTGAACATCATAATATTCGTTTTGTAGCATCTGGAGAGCAGACCTGCATTAAAATAACATCTTGCTAATAATATGAAAAGTAAATAATGTCAGTCTATTGTCAATAGGGCAATTATTTTAGCTAGCTCTAAAGGAAATAAACAATTTAATGATGAGTAATAATCACATAAATACTAAGACAAGCACTTAAGACGTATACTCTCATCAAGACAAGGCTAAGATAAGTGCTTCCTTAAAGGATCAGAAGAGAACAGAAAGACAAAATGCAGGTATGGCAATTCAAACTGAGCAAGAGACATCCCTATTTATGCTTTATGAAGGAAATGAGTACGAGTCCTTTCTGTTCACCCATATGATCAGTTTATACTATCATATCTTGAGAAGTGGAAAAAGGAACCTTCAACCACTGTGATGGGCCACCTGGAACCCTGACCTAGTGCTCACTGAGGACCCCAAGCACTCCACCAGACACCATCAGCACCGTAGACCCCACAAACCACTGCAGCTCGGTTGGGGTCTCGCCATCCTCCATCAACCCTGGACCCAAGACCAGGATCTAGTGTTCAGTGGGTGAACCTATCCTACTCCAGAGAGTAAAGTAGGAACAGCTATTATAAGCGCTAGTGATTATAACCCAGGGGAGTATAATGAGTATAGCAATCGTAAAATAAAGGCACAAACAGTATATTTAACCAAAGTCTATTGCAGGGGTCATAGTCACAGGGCAAGAGGCTGGCAAAAAGGCTTCTCCAAAAGCCAGAGGTGAGGTTACTTTCACCACACATCTCCCCCCAAGGGAAGACTAACCAGGTACCTCACCTGCTGCCGATCAGTACCTGTGGCACACCCACAGCCAAGCACTTGACCTGCAGATCTCTGGTGTCCATCATTGCCCTGTCTGTCTCCAGCAGTCAAATGGGCATCTGGTACTTCTGGACTCTCGGTTACTCTTCGGCTTATAGTTGGTGTTACTTGATAGGCAGAGACCAGCGGTTCTCTGCCTCGCAGCCAGCATTACAGCTGGGTAGTTGAGAGGTCATCTCACCTAAATTGAGAACAAGGGGAGGGCAGAGGCTAACTGTGCCCAGCCCTTGTGCCAGTGCTTCTGCTGAGGTTGCCTGTGGGTATTCAGGCCCTAGACAAAGGTGCTTCTCCTCTCACTAGGAAGCCATCCCTCCGCTGCCACCAAATGTGACGGACCACCTGGCACCCCGACCAAGTGCCTCCGCCAGTTGATGCTCCTAGTGCTCACTGAGGACTCCAAGCACTCCACCAGACACCAGTACCGTAGACCCCACAAACCACCACAGCTTGGTTGGGGTCTCATCTTCTCCACCCACCCTGGACCCAAGACCAGGATCCAGCTTCCAGTGGGTGAACCTATTTCAGAAAGTTTAGCAGGAAGGGCTCTTATAAGAGCTATTGATTAGAACCCAGGGGAGTATAATGAGGATAGCAATCCCCAGAGTGAATATATCTGTCCCCTCCACACATGAGACGAGGCTGTTGAGGATGAAGAGGAACTGATTTTAATGGTGTCACACTTGGCCTTATATGACAATCCCCATGCAAGTAAATCAGTCTACCATCACATGGACCTGATGGTAGACTGATTTACAATGTCACAGACCAATAACAATAAGGTTACAAGGCACAACACTCCCACATACAGCACACAAATACCTCCCCACTGCCTGGGAGATAATTGAGTCATATACTGTATTAACCCAATTATCTCCAGGCAGAAAAAACACATATCTCTATAAAACCACAAAAGTATTCCAAAACAAATAATATCCCCACAAATGTTACATCCTCTGATAGGTCTGATCTGGGTGAACAACAAATGCAAAAATCACCCAGATCAGTTCAGGGGATAAGGAATTCTATGGAAGTCATTTATTTGACCGACTGCACGCATGGTCCCATGCTCAAAATAGTTCTAGAGAATCAGGGCTTGCGGTCGGTCTAGTTCCGTAGTTTGAAAATGAACAAACTACCAAACAGAGCCAATAGTCTTACCCTGGAGCTTGTTTCCTTCATCCAGATGAATTATCCCACTGAACAGTGCCCTTCTAACTTGTATAGAAATGAATGCAGGCGATGATGGATGTCCAGCGGTGTTCGGGAGTTTCTGTGTCCGATTTTAGTTCCATGAGATTCATTCCCAAACACCGCTGTCTGCATTCATGCGAACAAGATGGCCGTCACCTTATGGTTTTCCATAGGAATTGTGGCCAGACGATTAATTAGAACACTGCGGTGAGAAACGTTCCAAGTTATTAATAGGTGTTAACAAGCTCCAGGGTGGTCTCTAGTTTGTGCTGTTGTTCAGGAATTCGAAGTGCCGCTTCAAACCGCTTCAGGAGTTCGAAGTGTAGCTATACATAGTAAAATAAAGGCCCAAACAGTATCTTTAACCTAAGTCTATTACAGGGGCCATAGTCACAGGGAAAGTGGCTGGCAAACAAGCTCCTCCAAAAACCAGTAGCGAGGTTACTTTTGCCACACTCACATCCCTAATTTAGGAGAGAATGCCCATTCACTTCCAGCATCAAACAATAGGATTGGCTGCCCACTATAAGCACATTGCTACTTCAAAGTTAATATGCTTCATGATTGCTGTCCTCTTCCTCTTTCATATCCTACTTTCCTACTTTATTACAATGTCAACCTTTCTAATTTTCTTGATGGTCTACTACCACCAATGATTTATAACGTAGTAAATACAAGACAATTTTAAATATGAACCTTCTGATTTAAAATATATATATATATATATTTAAAAGGATATCCAATTGCCCACATACAAATAAAAATCCCCACTATTTAGTAGGCATACCTCCAGTGGAAATAGGTATGCATTTAATTCTGCATTTTTTTAAATTTGGTTATGTCTATGACAGCTTGCAAAAGCTGCAGACCTTCCCCAAACCACAATATCGGTGGCTGTCCAATCACAGATTCCTAATGTAGCTCAATGAAAGGTCTTTGCAAGGCAGGTGCTCTGGGCAATTGCTGCCTCTTGAGTTTAGCTACACTGAGCTAACCAAACCAGGAAGTAACAGGACCTGTTGTCAGACTGACAGCTTATGAGTGTTACAAGGTTAGTTAATACGTGTGTCAATTTCTACTGAAAACCATACTTTTTGTAAAATGAAAAAAGCACACACTCAGTGGATCTTCTGTTGCCAAAAAATCTATTGGCATTATAAAGATTACTGATAAGTGCGTGCAAGAAAAATGTGTGTCTCATGAATATATATGCAGTTACCATTCTCCTCTTTATTGATGACTGGAGATGCAACTTTTTCTAACAGGGCCTGGTATCTCATTGTGCTAAGCAGGCTATAGCCTACCAATTCGTGGTGGGAAGTAGTGCCCCACCATCTTTAAACTTCATCAGTTGTCACTGTACACACTCTTCACACATAAAGCACTTGAGCACTTTAATATTGTGACACATTGTAACATAATCATGTTAAAATCCTTTACACAAGGGGTGCCTATAAGGTAGAGTTTGTAGAGCTACAACTCCCATGATGCTTTGCATGATTTTAGAATGTGTTTAGAATGAATCATAGATGCTGTAGTTAAAACATCTAAGGATCTACCTTTTGGACAACGCTGCGTTACACAATAATATGGTAAAACCAAACACAGATATAGTACAATTTAATTCATCCACAATATGATTATAATTGTTGAGCTATCAGTTAGAAAATGTAATGTGGGAAAAGTGCTAAAATTAGTGGAATAGTAGGAAACTGAAGTTAATAACAACATGATTCACATTATTAATTACTAATTAATGGGACAGCACACTAAGCAGCCTAATTAATATACTCTTTGGAAGCAGAGGTCTGGCACAATGATCTACTATCAAGCACAGTTGAAACTATTGTCATTTTTTATTAAAAAGCAATGGCATTCGTGTTCAAAAAATGAAAAAGGAAATGAATGGATGCTAACAAAATGTGAAAGGTCATATTTGAAACAATTGTTCTACAATTTAAAAAGAAGAAAAAGGGCATTTATTTTTAAGATGATCAGCTTTTTCTCCTTATTCTGAATGTGTCTGTGTATGAAGTAAGATGAAGGTTTACAGTCGGTAAATATTACTTAGTGTTTATCCAAGAGACCAGGTTATTTTCTACACAGGAGTTGGAGAATGTCAACATGGTATATGCACATTTTAGGGGAAAATTATGTAATTGGGAAAATAGTATAACTTTTAAATAAGAGTAGAGTAAAACTTGAAAATTTCCATGTTGAATGGATCTGGATTCTGTGCATTAGCCTATAAGTCTCCATAACTCCATAACTCCTCGGTCCTATAAATCAGTTATACATTCTGTCGGGTAGATTTTGAAAATAAAAACCAAAATAAATAGATAAATAAAAGGACGCGGCAGGTGAGTTTGAAAATGCAATACGTATTCAATAAATGAATCATGGCAGTGCTCACAAAACATATATACCATCATTAATTAATTGATTTCCCCCTGGAAGCACATGAATTCCATATGCTGCTGGGCATCTCTTTCAAAGTCTGCCTGACAAAGAAAAGAAACCATAATTGACTCAGGGGAAAAAGATTTCTGACAATTCTAGTTATGTGTCACCTAAAATCTCAGGACAAAGAGGAGAAAAGATGTACCCTGTTTTTTATGATGGGTTTTAAATTTGAACTGCATTCGGTACATCAAAATACGAAAAACAATTGGTTATTTTGCCCTCTACCTATCAAACACATGAATAATTTGGGCACATTAAATCACTCACAGTGAGGTACGGTTCCCAGTTGTTCCCCCAGAGTAATTTATTCATGCTTCTAAGACATAATGTAGTGCTGTATTCCCTGTAAGGAAATATATCACATTATTGCTGTCACATGCTTCAATTTTCCAACCTCCAATGTTAAAAAATGAAAATGTAAATACATTTTGCAAAATCTCTCAAGTGTTTCAGATATACATAAATCTATAATACTGATATATTTTCCTCTATCGTCCATGCAGAAAAAATAAGGCCTTATACATATTAAAATGAATTCTCAAACACAGAATATGTTAATTTGGATGAGTGGGACAACATGGGTGAATTGCTAGACTTGGTCCGGTGAGAAGACAAACAGACAGAGACCAAGACTTCATATTTTATAGTTTAATCCTTTACTATTCATAGCTCACAAACCTAGTAGTGTTTCTAGGCAGTATCATTATATTTCACATTTCAGCTGTGTGAGACAGAAAGCAGTACACTTGCAGTATATTTGAGCAGCAACAAGCAAAATATAGTTAATTCTTATCTTACTTCATTCTCTTCATTGCAGTGGTGGAGGAGAGCACTGTGACTCAAAGCCTATATGCAAAGACTAAAAACTTAAACATAGGACATTTATTTACATTTATTTTCTGGGTAAGGTATAGTACAGGGTTATCATGGAAAATTCATGAGTTAATAAGTAAGAGGTTAATTATACAGTGATTTAGGAGGAGAATGTTTCGGAGATTACACAAGGAGAGAGAATACAACAGCGAGACACCAAAACCTAAAGGAGCCAGAAAGGACAGGATATCACAGGATATTTATTAAAAGTTGCAAGTGGAGATGATGATGGAGATCACTGAAGAGTCACAAGATTGAGAGAACAGGGTGAGCGATCTTCACCTTGTATTTGCTTTGCTTTGCAGACTTCCGAATGAAAGCTTTGATCATTGAAGAATGGTGGTGGAGTTGAGAAAAGGTTCAAAATTATATAAACAGATAAACAAATTGCTTCTGGACGTTTTCAAGTGGTTTGACCAGTCCCTGAGTCACCACAGGGCAATTTCATCCCTATGTTAACTCCACTCATTAGGTGAATGAATCAGATGACACACACTGCCAATAAATGGCTTTACAATATGCTGGAAAGTGATAGTGCTAATGAAGAAGTGAAACTTTCTCACTAGTAACACATGATCTGGGGTAACTGTGGCCTGTGGCTGTCTCTTAGAAATCTTATTTTTGGTTAAACTGATTATTTTAAATCTATCTATTAAAAGCATATTAGTATAAAATGACGTTTAATTATCAATTTCCTAAAATGAAAAGATAACATATTATCCAATCACTGTTTATAACATGGTAAATAGAATGTTTATAAGCAAAACTTCCAGGTTTACACATCCTAAACCTCTTTTGAAAACTTTTTGTGATGTTCCATGGGTGAATAATTGTAACATAGAGAAGTTAATAGGTTGCACTATCAAGTTATAAAATGCACAATATATTAATGTGAGCGCTAGTCTAGAATAAATTTCTGAAAAGATACTATGTTGGGAAAATTGTATTTATTATTAGTAAATATTTGTTTTTTTAGAGATTTGATGTCATCTTTGTCAACCAACCATAAATAGCATTTAAGATCTTTGCTATCCATTGGTATGTTTTGTTCCATTGTGTACCAGCTTACATTCTTTGGTTCTCTTTTGTTAGCTATTATAACATGTGTTAATATATTAGCCAAATCAATATCATGGATAACTGATATTCACAGCCCCCTTCATCTTTTTTCCTTGCTAAAATCTCTCGCTTTAATCTGTGTTTTTTTTTTCCTGATCAGACGACTTTAGTGAATGATAATTGGATTAAGTCCAGCCAGCTCTTGGGAATCTTCAGCGGGCTCATTCTCATAATATAATACATTTGGGCATTACGTATGCTTTTATTGTATTTATTTTCCCTGTCCATAAAATGTTAAGATTTGTTTTATTTTATTTTTTTAAACTAAGGTTCATTTCTTTAATTAAAGGTAATAGATTAAGTTCCAATAATTTCACTGTTTGTTTTTTTAATCTGAATAATACCTAAGTAGGCAAAGGAATTTTTTACAAATATATTTTTATATTCCATACTACCTAAGTGAATTTGATTCATATTGACATATAGTGCCATTGATTTTTCTACATTTAAATCATATTTGGAGTATTGACTATAGGCCTGAATAGTATCTGTATTGTATTGGATTGACTCCCAAAATTATTATTTTTTTTGTTATTGAAAATTTTATTACATTTTCAAAAATAATGGATGGATACAGAAGAGAAGAGGGGGGGAAGAAGTGGGAAAGGGGTACCAGTACATAGCACTTGTATGACATAGGTTCAGCATTTCAACAGTACAATGGATAAAGACAGGTTCTAAGGCAGTATATCATACAAGCCAGTACAATGCAATATAGGGAGAGCCATCTACCATTTATGCAAGAAATTTAAAGAATAACCGCAAAAGGCTGTGTAGCAAAATATGTATAGCATATTGTGTGGTAGTCGTTCCCCACAGCATATAACACAGGACTATGAGAATCACATAATTATAATTAGCATAAAGCTTTACAAATTATGATACTCAGGTGGGGGTCAATCTCCATGTGTGCCACAGCAACCACGCATCCCTGGAACAATCTGAAGGAGGGAATATAGAAGTGAATTTTAGTTTCATATAAACATTGTTTACCTAGTTCAGCGGTCAAGGTATGGGCTCTGGGAGCCAAAAATAATTTCCAGGCTCTAGCTATCAATGGCCATTTAGTCCCGGGTGGTAAGTCCAGCAGAAGATACATTTGTGGTGAAAAGGGGATAGAACAGCCCGTAGACTGCAAGATAATGTAATGGAGCATCTGCCAGAAGGGCAGCAAGGTCGCACAGTGCCACCACGATGGAACCCTCTGTTATGTTACACCTCCAACAAGTGGAGGATGTTTGGGGGTATATTTTGTGCAATCTGGATGGCACCATATACCACTTGTACAACATTTTAATTTGCTGTTCCATGTGCAATGAGGATCTAATGAGCCCACTAGGATTTGAGATGTACTTTTCCCATTGCTTAGGGGAGACCACACAATGAAAATCAAATTCCCACTAGGAGGCAATCTGTAAGTGTAATGATATTGATGTTACAAAGTTTTGGAGTCCAGTAGCCAGATCAGCAATGTTTTCTGCCAGAGGTAGCCACTCGTTACCCAGGTGGTTGAGCCCCTGAGCCTTGAGTGGCCTTCTGGTCTTAAGCAGAGATGGGAGACTGGAACAGAAAGATGATAATCGTAGTGAGGCAAGCCGAGGTCAGTGGGAAGGAGAAGCAGCAAAGTCAAAACAGTCCAAATTCAGCAACAGGAAGGAGAAACAGGAACACGCTGGATTAGAGAGTACAGGAACCACAATAATCTGGCAAAGGAACAGAGACAGGAAGTGGCTTTTATAGGCCAAGGACCAGACACCTGACCAGACACAGCTGAAGTGAGTTGTCACTGATAACCTTGACTCTACAAACAATAGTATCAGATCTCAGGTAAATGTGCAAAAGGCAGGCTGGTGTACTGGTAAGGAAAAGGTTTAGCACCATGTAAACCAGGGTTCGAAACCCAGCAGAGTCAGTTCCTCACATTACCTCCACCTCTACAGGCGCAGCCTCTGGATGCCCTATTTCCTGGTTTAGCAGGGTACTGTGCATGGAAAGACTGAAGAAGATCAGGAGCATGAATATTGTCCACTGGTTCCCACGATCTATCCTCCTCACCATAGCCTTTCCAATGAACCAAGTATTGAAGCTTGTTGCGGAAGATCCTGGAGTCAAGAATTTTTTCCACCTCGTATTCATCTTCACCATCCACGAGGACTGGTGGTGGGGCAGGCAAGGCTCGACCAGGGAAAGTATTTTCATGAAAAGGTTTAAGCAGTGCCACGTGAAACACCGGATGTATTTTCATGGAATCCGGAAGTTGCAGACGGAAGGTGACTGCATTGATCTGAGCGATTATCTTAAAAGGTCCCATGAACTTTTGACCCAATTTATGAGAAGGAATCCTAAGCTTAAGATTCTTTGTTGACAGCCAAACCTTGTCACCAACATGATAAACTGGGGCCTCCTTTCTGTGCCTATCAGCAGCTCTTTTGTAACATTCCTGAGCCTCCGAAAGAGTCTCCTTCAACAGTTCTTGGGAATCTCGTAAGGCGGTTAGCCGGTCAGTGACTGCAGGAATGGGAGTAGTAATTGGGAGACTCACTAGAAAGGTTGGATGGTAACCATAATTGGCAAAAAATGGGCTCAGAGAAGTGGAGCAGTGTTGGGCATTGTTATAGGCAAACTCCGCCGTGGGTAGAAAATCCAGCCAGTCATCCTGCAGGTAACTAATATAGCACCGCAAATATTGTTCTAAAGTCTGGTTGGTTCGCTCAGTCTGTCCATTACTTTGTGGATGAAAAGCTGAAGACAGATTTACATTAATACCTAGAATAGAACAAAAATATTTCCAAAAATGAGATGTAAACTGCACTCCCCTGTCAGAAATTACTTCATCAGGCACTCCATGCAAGCGAAATATTTCCCGAATAACAAGGTCAGCAGTCTGTTTAGCTGAAGGGAGACCACGAGCTGGTATGAAATGACTCATCTTGGTTAACCGGTCCACAACAACAAGAATAGTAGTGTGTTCCTTAGAGGGAGGTAGTTCCACAATAAAGTCCATGGATATAGATCCCCAGGGACGATGAGGAATCGGAAGAGGCTGAAGCAAGCCAACAGGGGATGAGCGAGGAGTCTTATGTCTGGCACATACATCACAAGAGGACACATACTTCTTAACATCCTCATAATATTTAGGCCACCAAAAGGATCGGGTAAGTAGTTCTTGTGTCTTTCGGATTCCTGGATGACCTGCTGGTTTAGAGTCATGGTAGAGGCGTAAAACGTCCAGTCGCACTGATTCTGGAACAAACAGGCGTTGTTGAAAAATCCAAAACCCATTAAGCATGGTCATATGAAGATCACGAGGAGGATCACGAAAAACTGGATCTTTAGAGTAGCCCTTTTTAATGCGAGACATTAGATCAGAAGGAAAGGTAACTCCTAAAAATCTGCTCTCCGGCAAGATGGTGGCCTTGGTTACTGTAGTATGGAGGGGGTCAGCTATCCTAGACAAGGCATCCGCCTTGCCATTTCTGGAACCAGGGCGGTATGAAATAAAAAAATTAAACCTTGAGAAAAATAGGGACCAGCGTGCTTGTCTGGCTGACAGTCTCTTAGCGGATTGGATACATTCCAGATTTTTGTGATCTGTGAGGACAGTAATTGGATGGGTGGCTCCCTCCAAGAGATGTCTCCATTCGGTGAAGGCAGCTTTTATAGCCAAAAGTTCTTTATTCCCTATGTCATAATTTCTTTCTGCTGGTAACATCTGGCGGGAATAGAAGGCACATGGATGTAACAACATCTTAGGTCCAGTCCTTTGAGATAGTATAGCCCCAACAGCTGAATCAGAAGCATCTACCTCTACAGTAAATGGCAATTCTGGCTGAGGATGTACCAAGATAGGAGCAGATGTAAACAGAGTCTTTAATCTGGAAAATGCAGTGTCAGCCTTATTGGACCACTGAAAAGGAGTCCCTTTACGTGTAAGTTCAGTGATCGGTGTAATAACGGCAGAGAAATTCTTAATGAAACGCCTGTAAAAATTGGCAAACCCCACAAATCTCTGTATATCTTTTTCATTCTTGGGGATGGGCCAGTCCAGCACAGCTTTAATTTTACTTGCGTCCATACTTAAACCTTTAGGAGTTATTACATACCCCAGGAACTGAATTTCTGTTTGTTCAAACTCACATTTTTCCAGTTTAATGTATAGGTGGTGGGTACGAAGGCGCTCAAGAACAATGCAGACCTGTTTTCTGTGATTTTCAAGATTATCAGAAAATATCAGGATATCATCCAAATATGCCACAACAAACTGATCCAGGAGATCCCGTAGTACATCATTGATTAGATGCTGAAAAGTTGCAGGGGCATTACAAAGCCCAAATGGCATTACTAGATATTCGTAATGTCCGTACCTGGTTCTGAAAGCTGTTTTCCATTCATCATTTGGTCTTATGCGAACCAGATTATATGCCCCCCGTAGATCAAGCTTCGTAAATATTTTAGCTGAACGAAGTCTCTCCAGAAGTTCAGGAATGAGAGGCAAGGGATAACGGTTTTTAACAGTGATTTTATTAATGTCCCTGTAATCGACACATGGCCGTAGACTGCCATCTTTCTTTTCTACAAAGAATATAGGAGCTCCTGCTGGAGAAGTGGATGGTCGAATAAAGCCTTTGGCAAGATTTTCTTGTATGTATTCACGAAGTGCTTTCAATTCAGGCTCAGAAAGGGAGTATATACGGCCAAATGGGATAGCAGCTCCAGGTAGCAGCTCTATGGGGCAATCATAAGGCCTATGAGGTGGAAGCTGATCAGCATTCTTCTTATCACAGACATCTGCAAAATCCCGATATTGTAGCGGAAGCTTGGTTAAGTTTGTAGCAACCATTTCATTAATTGTTGTGGTAACAGGTGTCGCCTTAGAGGGTTGACAATTCATTAAGCAGTGTTCTGAAGGAAAGGACAAAGTTCTAGTCTTCCAATCAATCTGTGGGTTATGCAGAGCAAGCCAGGGTATACCCAAAATCACTGGAAACTGTGTTGAGGAAATTAGGTGGAAAGATATAGACTCATGGTGATTCACTTCCAGAATCAATTTTAAGGGCACAGTCTCATGTGTAACCGGGCCTGACGTAAGTGGAGAACCGTCTACTGTTTCCATTAACACAGGTGAAGATTTAGGGATAGACTGAATTTTATTTTCTGCTGCAAATTTAATGTCCATAAAGTTTCCGCCTGCTCCGGAATCTATCATAGCCGTAGTTGAAATTTTATTATTACCATATTGCAAAGTGATAGGCACCACCAAATGAGGATGTTGAGTCATCATACCTTCTTCACCCTGAGCCAGAGAAAACAAGGGTTGTATGACAGAATCCAGTTGGTCTGAAATCTGGGATTGGTGTTGAATCTGTGCACCCTCAGCAGTCATAGCTATTGTTCTTTTAGACTTGTTAGGGCAATTGATGGCATAATGCCCTGTACTACCACAATACAGGCATAAGTTGTGAGTGCGTCGCCACTGTTTTTCTTCATTGGATAATGGCCCTCTTATTAGATCTACCTGCATAGCCTCAGGTTCAGAGTCTGTAGGTGTTTGTGGGGTCGGAGTAGAAATTCTTGAATAGAAAGTAGGAGTAGCACTTGGTTTAAAAGAGCCCTGTCTTTCCAATCTTCTTTCTGAAAGTCTCCGATCAATACGGATAGCCAACCGCACAAATGCATCAAACTCAACAGGAAGATCAACACGAGCTAGCTCATCTTTTATAGCTTCTGAGAGACCCCTTCTGAAGTGGAACCTCTGGGCTGATTGGTTCCAAGTAGTATCAGTAACCCACTGTCTGAATTCAGCAGCATATTCAGCCACAGAGCGCCTCCCTTGATGTAAATGAAGGAGAGTGGCTTCTGCTGTAGCACAGCGATTGGGATCATCAAAAACTAGGCACATGGCCTCAAGAAAGTCTTTTAAATTTCCCAAGATTGGACTGTCCTGTTCCAGAAAAGGGGAGCCCCAGGCCAGGGCTTCATCTTTGAAGAGGGAAAAAATAAATCCCACCTTCTCTCTTTCAGATGGAAAACGGTTAGGTAACATCATGAAATGCAAACGGCATTGATTTAGGAAACCCCTGAATTTTTTGCGGTCTCCTCCAAATTTTTCTGGTAGAGGCAAGCGGGCATCTTGTGCAGGTGTAACAGTAGTAGTAGCAGCAGCCGCAACATCATGTGCCCTGTAGCTGGTAAGCTCACTATGCATTGATCGAACTTCATTTTGCAGTTCAGCTACCTGATCCTGCAGCACTTGAATGGTCTGTGCCTGGGTCTGCATAGTTCTTGAATTAAAAGCAACCTGCTGGGCCAATGCAGAATCTGATCCGACGGTCTCCATGAAAAGGCCAGATTATTCTGTAATGATATTGATGTTACAAAGTTTTGGAGTCCAGTAGCCAGATCAGCAATGTTTTCTGCCAGAGGTAGCCACTCGTTACCCAGGTGGTTGAGCCCCTGAGCCTTGAGTGGCCTTCTGGTCTTAAGCAGAGATGGGAGACTGGAACAGAAAGATGATAATCGTAGTCAGGCAAGCCGAGGTCAGTGGGAAGGAGAAGCAGCAAAGTCAAAACAGTCCAAATTCAGCAACAGGAAGGAGAAACAGGAACACGCTGGATTAGAGAGTACAGGAACCACAATAATCTGGCAAAGGTACAGAGACAGGAAGTGGCTTTTATAGGCCAAGGACCAGACACCTGACCAGACACAGCTGAAGTGAGTTGTCACTGATAACCTTGACTCTACAAACAATAGTATCAGATCTCAGGTAAATGTGCAAAAGGCAGGCTGGTGTACTGGTAAGGAAAAGGTTTAGCACCATGTAAACCAGGGTTCGAAACCCAGCAGAGTCAGTTCCTCACAGTAAGTTTGGTATGGAGCGTATGGAAGTAGTAGACTGTACCACATGGAGAACGACTTACAGTGGGGGGGTAATTTCCCATTAATGCAAATTTGTTCCCATATTGAAATATATGTTTGTTGGTATTTTGTCAGGCAGACATTATTTGTATTAGCTTAAGACAAATGATTTGAGTTGTAAGTAAGACTAATGGGAGGTACGTGGAAGACCATATTTTTCTGACAGGTGGTCAAAATTCAGAAGGGTATTAATTTAAAAGATATGGTACAGATATGTAATCCCCACCACATTCCATGGGGCTGAGTGAAATGTAGGAATGCAATAGGTTAGGTCTCTAAGTGATGTAGCAAGTGAAAGATCTGGTATGCTACTGAAGGAAGGTTTGCCTCTATCCCACACCTGATATATCAGCTGTATTTGGAGGGGTATGTTCCAGACACATGGTCTGAGCCCACGGGGAAGCCACAGGAGGTCTGGCAGGACATAAAACTCTAGCCTCTTTCTTTGCATTGCAACCCATTGGGGTGGTGCTGTGTTGACAAAGTGAGGAACTACCAATGCCAATATAGTAGCTTGATAATAGGTTTGGACGTTGGGGACCACAAGGCCACCTCTGTTCTTAGGTGCTCGTATGAGAGCCCTCGAAACTCTGGATTTCTTCCCTGCCCAAATTAATTTATCTAAGTCATGTTGCATACTTTCAAAAAAGGAGGGGGGTTAGGCTCCCTTGAGTTTTTAATCGTCAAAAGAATGTCATCCATATATAACTTAATTTTCTGTGAATTCTGGAAAAGCAGGCGCAGTGGCAAAGTGGTAAGGTGTTGGTCTTCTAAACCGAAGATCACGGGTTCCCCCAAATATACCCATCTGTGCCTAAGTAAATCTGAAAAGATGTGAGCTTTGTACTTAACTTTGGTTGTTACATTTTATTTGTATACCAATTGTTCATCATTGGAGTGTACGTTGGTTCTCTATAAATCAATCATTTTAAAGACTTGTTTCCCCTTTGGAAAAATATGGAAAGCACTTTGAATGATTGAAAGTTAATTGTGCTTCAATTATTTACTTTGTTTACTCCCTTAGTGATGGCCATTGTACAGGATTAGAATTAGTATTTTGCTTAGGGATGTTGGTTTTTTTGACAATCAGAGATGTTGTCTAATTCACTTTCTACCCTCTTAGCCCGCACCCACAGCCTGCCGGCACCAAGCCCACGCAGAGTGGGAGGGGGGAAGGTGGAGGGGGTGGGGGGGGAAACAGACAGAGAGTTGAAGAAAGGGTTGGGGGATGAGGAGAATAGGATTTAAGAGAGATAGCATGAAGAATGATTAGACTTGTCTACTGTCCTTCCTCTCCTCCAGGACATTTGCTTAGGGATATTAATTGGATCCATACAATATAATTACGATTAGGGATAGTGTTAGGATTTGGCTTGGCAATGACATGTTATGACAAATAAATTGCAGTCATCCTTATTTGTGTCATAGTGCTGATGTTTCTATTGGATTGAATTAGCATTAGGATTAGAATTACATATAAGGTTAGAATTTGTTTTGCATTTGTTTAGCAAGTCAGATGCATTGTTTTGTAAAATTCTTTACTTAACATTAGGCGGTTTGTATCAAAGCACAAATATATAAAATACAATAAAATAGAGACCAGTTATATGTCATAAAGCAATATTAAATGGTTTAATAGTCGCCATTAACTGTATGACGTCTCCTACAGCAACCTCAATTGTAGAACAAGGAAAAAAAGAAGAAAAATAAGCCTCTGTGGACGAAAGCCATAAAAAAATGTGTCAGTATCTATGCTCATATCATATCTGGACCAAGCATCCCACTCATAAAATAAACTGGACTAATGAAGTTAATTCATCCATACAAATAAAAGTTGTGGGGTATTATTCAGAGGAATTTGCTTAAGTGCTAATGTAATAAAAAGTAAGTTTTATAGAAAGTTATCATAGGAAGTTAGTTTTTCTCTGTATCATTCACATTTAATTTGTCCTGGTAATTGGAAAGAAATATATGATACACAGAATATATTAGATGAGAAACTGCTCAACAAAGTGCAGAGAGATAAGGTAATCAAGGCCTCAGTCCTACTGTATAGGGGTAACCTCTAAATGTTGACAAACATTGTTCCTTTTATTTTAGACGTTCTTTGTAGTTGTAGATATATAATGTACAGACTCAGGTAACATACATATGTTAAAAGGTATGTTTCATTTCAAAAGAATGTCTAAATATTTCAAAAGATAAAAAATGAATCTTATATTACTGGGATCAGATTTATTAAAGCCAATCTGTCAGGTTTTCAATGAGCAATAAATCTCTATGGTGTGCACACCAACTATGAAATGGAATATGTAAGCCTCTTTTATCCACTTCACATAAACATGAAATCTATAAAGTTCTAAGTAAACTTTTTGACAGCTCTGTTCTGATAAAATTGTTAAACCTTGCAAAATAGGTTGGAACTTTGAACAAACATACAGTAGGTATTTGAAAAATAAACTTTTTTCGAGGCATCTGTTGAGAAGCAACTATCATTTTTAAGACATCTTTCAAATAAATCTGTACTAGGCATGTAAAAAACAAAAAAAAACAAAGATGACCTTTAAGACTTGCAGTGTCTGCCTCTGAAAAATGTTCCTTCAGATTCAGAGATGAGAACAGTAGAACGTTTGCAAAATAAATGGACAAATCTAACAATTAAGATGTTCTACTTAACTAAGTGACTTTTCATAATGATTTGTAAAAGAGAATGGGAAAATGCTATGCATCTGGTATGTCAATTATTAACAAAAGACATTCGCTCATGGCACATTTCACAAAAGCATAAATAACTCACATTAATCTGAAAAGAAAAAAAAAGAATCGATCAAATGATCTTCTGTCTGTAAGGCAGTAATGTACCAATTCAAAGAATGTTCTTGGTGATGAATGACATATGGGCATCAGAGAAATCAAGATTCAATGTATAAATTGTAAAAAAGAGTTTTCATTGTCAAAACAAACTTCAAACAATCTTGTCTACTAGACTTGTGCACAGTGGAATAGTTTGATTCTGTTGAACAACATCAGAGCAATCTTACTGATATTACATAGCATGGGTAAGCTTTTATAATGGCTTT
This sequence comes from Pelobates cultripes, assembly GCA_933207985.1. Lineage (NCBI taxonomy): Eukaryota > Metazoa > Chordata > Amphibia > Anura > Pelobatidae > Pelobates > Pelobates cultripes. The sequence goes on from OW240923.1 coordinate 117,012,911, forward strand.
CTCTGCTATTAGAGCTTAGTCTGCAGTGAGCACTCATGGGGCATTGCATTTTGGGAGTTTTTTATTGCTTTTTTATTTAGGGAATGAAAAAAGAAGACTTCTGATGCCAAGTTTATATTTTTTCTTTCACATGTATTCGTTTTATTGCCCCCCTCACTATTGTTATAGGACTCATAGCCACCTAGGGGAAGTAAGGGCGGTGGACTGAGGAGGTAGACAATGGCATGTCCACCACACCATTGTTTAATTATGTAGAGCCCACACCCAGTGCTCAGAGGAAACTATGCCCTTCCCTTGAATATTATAATTAGGGCCCCTACTCGCTGCAGAGGGAATGACACTAGGTGGGTGTAGAGGGAAGGACACTAGGTTCCCATGAATAATATAATTAGGACACATCACCACCAATGGATGGGGTCTGAAGAGAGGACATTAGGTCCTTCTCTGTGAATAATATAAGTAAAGTCCAGCACCAAATGGGTGGGTGCACGGGACACACTAGGCTCCCCTCTTATATTATTATAGCCCTACCTGTTTACCATGGATGAGGACAAGGGATGGACAATTGTTTTAAGTACCACTAACTGCTAACTAGTTAGATAGATTCAGAAGTACCTTAAACCCAGTCTCACATCATTGACAAAATGGCAATCTCCTATCTCCCACTCAAAGTTGTTTCAGGTGCCACTGGCGCTAGCTAGCTAGATAAACCTAGTCTCACACTAGAATCAAGTGTCTTGAAGAATCATGCTTGGAAGTATAGATTGTTTTACTTGTGCTCTTTTCTTCCCTCTATTGGTCAGTTGTCTGTAAATAAAATCAACATTGAGTGGTTGTGCCCTAACCATTAATCATATTTTTTAAACTACCTCCTATTTTGTATAGGAGATACAGCTCGCATGTTTCTATAGATCACTTGTCCATTATGGTAAACTAAGCTTCTTTGCCAACATTAAAAACAGCCTCTTGCATCCCATTCTATCCCCCTTTTTCCTGGTCCAGGAATAGTCCTTAAAATCATGAATCAAAACGAGTATGCTTAGACTTGCTCATGTTGTTCTTCTGAGAGTCTGGCACATGGCGCTTCAGAAATTCGAATTATGGCCAATGACTTAAATAGCATGAATACGGACAAATTGTAGTTTTGCCCAAAATGAGACTTGAAGTCTACTGTCTATTATTTGTGTAAAGGTAAGTACACTAATGTTCTCAAGCAGACACATTCTTTGGAACTCTTTCAATTAAAATAACATTGCCTTCCCATTGGCAGCTTTTAGAAAATGTTTACCAATATTATAGATTTTTCTCAATAGATATTCTTATCTTAATATGAAAAAGTTAAAAAAAGATACAAGCACACAATGTGTTACATATTGATTTATTAACTGGAAATGGAGTTTTGTTTAGTTGACAAACTAAATTTAGACTAAAAAATCAATATGTCTAAAAGCATTTATAAGAACAAAAATGTTGTCCTACTTTTTAAATACTTTAGTTAAGATTTAATTTCCAAATCATGCTACAGAAGTATCAAATAGCATATTTAGAGATAAATAAAATAGCAAATGTCTGCACAAAGTTAGAGAAAGAGCAGTTACAGTTAAATTTAAAAAAGTCAACCTAAGGCCAGGCAATTCCTCTATATAATTTCACTCAAAACAGGCGGAAGTATCCAGTATAGGAGAACTAAATGGAACAGATCCAACCATTTAAAAAAAAAAAATCGATTGATCCAGAGAGTAGGGTGCAAGTGTCTCAACTTTTAGATAAGGTGATAGTTCAGGTGGGAGCACCTTTCTCCAGTATAGACGGATCACAGCCATTAATCCATTAATGAGATGTCTTAAATACTTTTTGTAGATATTGTGCACTTCCAATTGTAGAGCATGATGATTTAGCAAAGTCAATTGTACAGTAGTCTGAAAAATAAGCTAGCTCAAGTCAATTCCTCTGCATCTGAGTCCCTAAGTCCTTAACACTATGTTAGCACACACTAGGTATGGTGGGGAAAATGCAGTTTAAAAAACAGGAGTGCTGGACCATCTTAATAAAAGTATATAAGCAAATTCTCAAAACCTAGAGGAGAGCGAACACTTTTGAACAAAAAGAAGAATATTTTGCTATTGAGCAGGTGATAAAGAAATATGAAGCTCTCCCTCCCATTGTGCAATATAGCAAGGTAAGTCAAGCCAGGAGGGGAGATAAACAAATTGTAAATTGCAGAAATTAAGTTGGTGGGATGGTCATAAATTGTACACAATGTTTAATAAAAAAATAAATGTTACAACTGATAATAATGGTATTTGTCAGACTATGCCTGGCTATGAGTCACCACCAATGTCTCCATGGCAGGTAGAGAGCCCTCAGTGAGTTGATGACGCGCTCTGACAACTATAAAGTGGCCACTTTGTAGAAATAAATAAATACACATCAGCAGGACAGGTAATGCCTTACTATGGGAAAGATGATAAATTACAAGGGTAGGTGGAAATCTGCCTGCTTTGAATCCCTTTGTCAAATACACTCAATATATTGTTGTATCACAATATATAAATGACAAGCCATAGTGCACTCATAAGTCCAGTCCAGGGCAATGTGCACAAAGAGATATAAGAAAAGGTCTACTCTGTGAATACTCACTGTTGGGAATAATACACTTTGCCTATACCTACCCAAGGCTCAAGCTACAGATGACAGGATGTTCAGACTGTTTAAAATTGGCTAACTTGGAGCATGTTAGCTATTTGAAATAATATACTTTGTCTATATACAATGCTTAGTGAATATACCCCTAGACAAGAGCTATAGAACATTGTGTAACAAGTGTTAGTGTTATATCCTGGGTGTTTCTGCTGTTGGCCTTATTTCCTGTGTTTCTCCCATTGATCAGAACTGCTTAGTAATGTGTAATTTAAAACTGCGTATGCATATTAATTCTAAGTGCATAGTTATAGTGAAACTTAGCTTTGAGCAAGGACTGAACATGAAGATACACCTGCAAGCTTGCTATGGGTTAAGATGTTAAGATAAGATAGATGATTTTATTATAGATTGGATAATGCTTGTAACGACCACCCCTGTTTCCTGCTGAATATAACCTGTTACACAGCCCATTAAACATCAGAAGTCACCTTGAACCTTACATTGTTTTGTCTCATTCATTGGGGCTCCTCACCAACTGATTATGGGACAAGGAGAAATGGAGAGAGCTGCAAATTGATACAAAAGACCATGGCAAGGGAAAAGGCCTGAAAGAGAAAATTCCTCACTATCACTCACAAAGACTATGCAGAGGTCCTAGTCCAGTCAAGAACTTTTTGCAACAAGGCACCGTATTCATACAGTTCTATATCTGGGAGACACATTTGACCCATTTCTTTTAAAGTGAGTCAACTTATGAATAGTTATTTTCTGAGTATGCAGATTTGAAGAATTTGATTATTCTAACAGTGACCTAATGAAGCTGTTTTGCAGAAAACAAATCAAACGAATATTGCAATTATGTCTAGGACATCTTTAATATATATTATTATTAGTATTATTTTTTTATTTATATAGCGCTATCGGATTCCGTAGCGCTGTACAATGGGTGGACTAACATACATGCAATTGTAACCAGACAACTGTACGTACAGGAACAGAGGGGTGGAGGGCCCTGCTCCATGAGCTTACATTCTAGAGGGAGTGGGGTATAGTGACACAAAGGGTAAAAGTAGGGGTACGAAGTAGGTTAGAAAAGTATTAATTGAGGGCTTAGTAGGTCATTTTTGACAGTTGCAGGAGAGGAGTCGTGGAGGGTGGGGGATAAAAACCTGCTAACAGTTTAATTGATATGCTTTCTTCAAGAAGTGAATCTCACTTTTTCCTTCCTGATAAAACATGTTTAACCCCTTAGTGACCAGTCCGTTTTTCAATTTTTTTACCGTTAAGTACCAGGGCTCTTTTTACATTTCTGCGGTGCTTGTGTTTAGCTGTAATTTTCCTCTTACTCATTTACTGCACCCAGACATATTAAATACAGTTTTTCTAGCCATTAAATGGTCTTTTTAAAGATACCATTATTTTCATCATATCATATAATTTACTATAAGAAAATTATAAAATATGATGAAAAATCTTTAAAAAAAACACTTTTTCGAACTTTGACCCCCAAAATCTGTTACGCATCCACAACCGCCAAAAAAACACCCATTCTAAATTTTGTCCTAAGTTTTGAAATACCCAATGTTAACATGTTCTAGCTTTTTTTGTGTGCAAGTTATAGGGATATAAGTACAAGTAGCACTTTTTACTGTGGAAAATGGTATGTTATACCCTGTAGTGATAAAACAATTATAAACTATAAAAATAATAAAATAACTATAAAAAAATGTTGCAGTATGGGTTTAATGCTGAAATAGACCTTCAAGGTCTGATCTAAACACATGCTTAGAATTCCCCCCCCCCTTTTTTTTCTTATAATATGAAAAATAATAAAAAGCAAATTACAACCCCCCCTTTTTTTTTTCTTATAATATGAAAAATAATAAAAAGCAAATTACAATAAACACATGCTTAGAATATGTCTTTAAGATCAAATAGATCTCTTCAATATCTTCTTCCTCTTATGTCTTTTACATTTTTTATGTATTTGACACCATATATACTGTTATAATATGTTGTGTTACTATGTATCAATATGAATGGTCTCTAAGTAATGTGGTTCCTTTTAGGACATGTTTAAGTTACATTATACATATGTTATGTACATGTATCTTGTCCATGTGCTTACATTTGATTTATATTAGTATCATATATATCCTTAATTATTTTTTACACATAATGTTTACAGAATTTATATCCAATAATTTTAGTCTTTATTTTATTATTTTTATAGCCTATAATTTTTTTATCACTACAGGGTCTAACATACCCTTTTCCACATCACCTGGACACTCTCATAATATATAATTTATTTTTTGTGGTTTCTCTTTTTCGAAAACATGTATACTTTTATGGCAACATTTTTGCCGGTATTGTGTGTTTATTCTCTTTTACATAGATCTACTAGCATGCGCTAGCGCACACCTCATTTAGATGTTAGTGTTTGGAACTCTAATCATTATTACTCATGCACCAGTCATCTATCAAGACGCTACAGAAAGTCCATCACTGCGTTCCACCGGTGGAACCCACGCCATTGATTAATCAAATTAAGAAGAAATTTTTCGGGTATAAGAAGCTCAACATCTGAAGAAATAACATATCCCTGAAGAAGTCCTGCTTGATCCTTGATCCTCGAACGAAACTTGTTGGATTTATGGACTTTTGATTAGTTTACTTGTTTTTATTGTATTTCTCTTTTTTATTTCTATTTTCCTGAGGCCGAAGTTGGACTATTTCCCAGACCCACCACACTGCATTTTATTTTACTTGGAGTGGAGATATGTCTATGACATCTATCTGTTTGTAAGTGCATTCAAATAAATAATTTTCTATTTTCTTACATACTTCACCATGTATGTTTTTTTTTTACTATATTCCTTTGAAGATATTTTACACTTCAGAATCTGCTATCAACTCAAATATACAGTTAACCCCAGGTGGGGTAAGAAGCCTGCTTTCTATTGACGTTTGTTGTACTAGAATTTTTGTACGCTTATTTGGGTGTTTTTTCTGTTTGTATCTCTTACACTTAGAACTATGTGTTAGAAACCAAAGTATTTGGAACAAGGGAGGTTGGGAATCCAGCCCACAGATATATATATGTATATATATATATATATATATATATATATACACAAAGATGCTTTTGGCACTCACCCATTAACTGAAGTTTTCCTTTATATCTTTGCCTGGGTGCAGACCTCAGCGTAAATGTATATATATTCATTGAAGAAAGGTGCACTCACAGGGCTTCATCCATAAGTAGTTTTATTCTTAGATGTGCATTACATGTGTAATCAAATCCTCAATCAACGTTTCGACCCCTAAAGGGTCTTTTTCAAGATCAATGTACCAGTGAAATAAACATGCATATATAGGTAGGTAAATGGAGTAATCACTTACCCAACAGGTGTGTGGGAACGAGCTCCCGCCCGACCGTCTGAAACCCGGAAGTGAAACAGTGCGACCACGTGACTGAGTGTGATGACGCGTATCATAAGTGTCGTTGCTAGGCAACGTAAACAAATCCTCCGTGGGTATTTATTTTACCGCGAGCTCAAAGACATATATATACACACACACACTAACCATTTAATTATGTTAATTATATACAAATAGTACCTATATGAATAATTTGAATATATTCATAGATAGTACCTAATGAATACATTTCATTATTATTAAAACTACTATTAGCTGACTGTGTGTAAAAGACATGTATGCATCATATGCCACATACAAATAGTACAGCTCATACAATGGGACAGTGTAACTGAGAAAACCAGACAGATTAGAATTACAAAAAATAGATATTCCCTACTAGAAATTAATTTTACTTTTCAAATTCAATGGGACTTCTATAAGGTCTCATTGTAAGAGTGAGTTGAACCAAAATCCAGATTGGTCAACAAGATACATTATGGCACAAAAAGGAGACTGGTAGTCTACCAATACGCCTTGAAGTATGATATTCATTCTTGATGGTTTGCACATAAAGATAAGACATTTTGACGTCCTTTCCATCACAAAGTTAAATTAACCCCTTAGACAAAGCTATGGTTGGAATTAGTAATGAAAATGTACTGGGATGCTACAACCATCTACTGATAAATGTCTATAAGATGATCATTAGAAGAAGGTACACCCACTTAATCCCATTGGTCACTTTAAATTGGTGGCATAAAGAAATTCAAGATTAGGAATTCTTTAAAAATGAGAACATGACACTTTTAGAGATTCAGATCCAAAAGGTGGGATGCAAGATTCAGAAATTGGGGATTCAGGAGATCATCAAAGCATCATCATATCAGACCAGACAAAGGAACACACTCTGGACACACCCTAACTCCGCTCCTTTTCAACTGAAATTCTTTGTTAGCCAAATCAAATCTGACTTAGAAATCTTAAGTTATACTTACAAGAATAGAGCAGACCGATACTGCTCTATTGCCACAGCGCTGGTGGAATTATCCCCACCTAAGGATTTCTTTGGACGGGATACACTTCAAGTTGAAGATAAAATAACAATAAAAAATAGAAGGATAAAAAGTAAAATAGAACTATAAAATAATAAATTGTATTAAAATGCCAGGAGTAGAAAAAAAAGTGTATAAAATACAATAAAAATAAGTATAGAATTGGTCCTAGTATAAAAGGTAACCAAAAATAACTTTTATTGATTAAAATACACTTATTAAAACCATTTACGCGTTTCACCTTTGGGGTTTTCTCAAAATGGTAAAAGAACAGTACACCTGGCAGGGAACTGAATTTATAAATTTACAGAGATTGAATTTGGCGCCCAAATTTTAGTGCACCAATCACAAACAAGTTTCAAAGCAAAACATTAAATACATTTCAAATTAACTTTAAAACATTGTAGGTACATTAGTGTAAGCCTAATTAGGCTTGGGGTATTTTTATTTTGTTAAAACAAAGCTTTAAAAAGAATTTAATAACAATTGGTCCCGATCACCAATATAGACGGAGTGCTTGGTGGCCGGCTGGGAGGCACAGTGGTTCATGGGAAACGAAGTCCTGCCGGTCACCGAGCTCTCCTGGAATTAAATACATAACAAAGGGCAAATTTTATGCAACTTTAAAAGCATATTCTAAAATATGAGATGCCACACACTTTTTTATGAATAATAAAATGGAACCACAAAACAAACCAGTACAAAAAAAAAAAGTGATATTATGAGACTAGTATTAAAAAGCACTAAGCATAAAAAATTAAAAATTGACATGTGTTGATATAATGATTCCATAAACTTAAATAAAGTGCATCAATCACAAACAAGTTTTAAATAAAATGCACCAGCAAGTTTTAAATACGTTTCAAATTAATTTTAAAACTATATGGATGCTTTGGTATAAGCCTAATTATGCTTGGGGTATTTATATTTTATTAAAACAAAGCTTTTAACATTTTTTAATAACAATTGGTCCCGATCACGTGATCGGGACACGGCGCACATGCGCAAATAATTAGATCACTTCAAAATATAGACGGAGTGCTCGGTGGCCGGCTGGGAGGCACAGTGCTTCATGGGAAATGAAGTCCTGCCGGTCACTGGGCTCTCCTAAGGACCAAGAATGTCATCTACCTATTGGAATGCCCGTGTGGCTTCCAATATGTTGGGATGACCACTAGATGTTTAAAAATTAGATTAGGTGAACACTGTAGGAATATAAAAAATGGTTATTTAAATCACTCTTTATCAAAGCATTTTTTAATCCACAACAAAGATCCTAAAATGCTAAAATATATAGGAATAAAAAAATGTTCCTTACCCTGGAGAGGAGGAGATATAAAAAACATTTTAGGTAAAACTGAAATGGAATGGGTCTATAAGTTAAATACCCTAGCACCAAATGGACTCAATGCAGACTTTGATCTGCATAATTTTTTATGATAGATTTATTCAATAATATCCTTTTTTACACAAGTATTTTATTTTATTTAATTTTATGGGATTATTATATTATCACATGTCAATTTTTATGCAGAGTACTATTTAATACTAACTTAATAATATTAGTATGTTTAACATTATTTTATAGCATCTTATGGTTCTGCTTTTCTATTTTTGATCATTCATGTGAAAAAGTATGTGGCAGCTTATATTTTAAAATATGGCTTTAAATGCTTATTATGCTTTTCTTACATCTGTAAAAAAACCCTAGGAGAGCCCAGTGACCGGCAGGACTTCGTTTCCCATGAAGCACTGTGCCTCCCAGCCGGCCACCGAGCACTCCGTCTATATTTTGAAGTGATCTAATTATTTGCGCATGTGCGCCGTGTCCCAATCACGTGATCGGGACCAATTGTTATTAAAAAATGTTAAAAGCTTCATTTTAATAAAATATAAATACCCCAAGCATAATTAGGCTTATACCAAAGCATCCATATAGTTTTAAAATTAATTTGAAACGTATTTAAAACTTGCTGGTGCATTTTATTTAAAACTTGTTTGTGATTGATGCACTTTATTTAAGTTTATGGAATCATTATATCAACACATGTCAATTTTTAATTTTTTATGCTTAGTGCTTTTTAATACTAGTCTCATAATATCACTTTTTTTTTTTGTACTGGTTTGTTTTGTGGTTCCATTTTATTATTCATAAAAAAGTGTGTGGCATCTCATATTTTAGAATATGCTTTTAAAGTTGCATAAAATTTGCCCTTTGTTATGTATTTAATTCCAGGAGAGCTCGGTGACCGGCAGGACTTCGTTTCCCATGAAGCACTGTGCCTCCCAGCCGGCCACCGAGCACTCCGTCTATATTGGGAAGTGTTCTGCACAAAAGACAATTTGCGCATGCGCGCCGCGTCCCGATCACGTGATCGGGACCAATTGTTATTAAATTCTTTTTAAAGCTTCGTTTTAACAAAATAAAAATACCCCAAGCCTAATTAGGCTTACACTAATGTACCTACAATGTTTTAAAGTTAATTTGAAATGTATTTAATGTTTTGCTTTGAAACTTGTTTGTGATTGGTGCACTAAAATTTGGGCGCCAAATTCAATCTCTGTAAATTTATAAATTCAGTTCCTTGCCAGGTGTACTGTTCTATTACCATTTTGAGAAAACCCCAAAGGTGAAACACGTAAATGGTTTTAATAAGTGTATTTTAATCAATAAAAGTTATTTTTGGTTACCTTTTATACTAGGACCAATTCTATACTTATTTTTATTGTATTTTATACACTTTTTTTTCTACTCCTGGCATTTTAATACAATTTATTATTTTATAGTTCTATTTTACTTTTTATCCTTCTATTTTTTATTTTTTTATTGTTATTTTATCTTCAACTTGAAGTGTATCCCATCCAAAGAAATCCTTAGGTGGGGATAATTCCACCAGCGCTGTGGCAATAGAGCAGTATCGGTCTGCTCTATTCTTGTAAGTATAACTTATCTTAAGATACTACTGTGTTTTTTCATACTGAGAGCACTATCTACTGTTTTATATATATCCTGTGGAAACCTTTTATACAACATCGGAGAGGGGGACCTATCTCCCCAGCACTAAAGAACAACGCACACCTGAGTAGGTCCTAGCCTACACCAAAGGAATTCCAAGCCGAATAGACGGATCTACCATCTAAGTACATCCGATAGTGGGGATTAAACCACTAAGTGCCTCTTCTCCTAGAGCTGGTTAGAGCTCCAACAAATGTGAGTGAAATACCTTTCCTTTGAATATATACCACATTTGGACATATAATATTTCACCATTGGCAGCTTTTTTCTCCTTTTGTCTTCACATATATGGACTACCTACCATACGGACGGAGCAACACTTGAGGACTATTATTATACTACTGCTCATCAGTGAGACTGTTTTCAAACTATACTTTTATCCATTTGAAAGAATTTTACTTGATTTTACCATTATCGTTTATTTTATTTATATACATTTTTACTCATCTTTTATCCTTTTATCCAAGCGCAGCCCTTAATTCCCTTTTTTGTATTTGTATGTGATATATGTCTATATATTGCAGACTCGCAACATTTCCACAAGATGAACAGCAACGGAAAGGTTAAAGTTAAATTAGAACACACAACATGTGCTGTCAGTCAAATGTATATGCACTTAATCTATAGAGCTATTCATAGACGAGCTAACTGCTGACTATAGAATACATTACATTAGATATCAGGGAACAAGTTAAAGAGCCTTTTTGGTAAATGTGACAACAGGTCGGGGTCTCTCTCTTTAGAGGAAGAAATAGCTATATAACCTGTAACTATACAGTTAGCATTCGTTCATTCATCATTCATTCCATCATGTCTCTATAACCTGCTGCCAGCCTACCTCTAATGGTTTGGTAAGATTATCTAACTGTTATTTTATTATTGTAACACTCATTAATTTACTAACCTAAATACCACACATCTGCTATCAGTCTTTGGTAAGATTATTCATCTGTTATTTCCTTTCTGTAACATTCATTCAATACACTTATATTACTCTTTATATTTATTTGAGTCAATATTTCATTTATTACAATATCATTACAGTGCCTTTTGGGTCTTCAGACACTGGATTATTTTAGTGATAGTCAAGTTATCAGCTAGAATAGTTAGAATAAAACAATTTCTAAAGACATTCTTGAAAGCGATATCTGTTCTTCTACTGTATAATCATGATAAGCTAAGAATGAAGCTAGATAACAGATGTTGTCGGTACATCAAATCATACCTTAAAGAGCCATGTTGATCAATATATATATATAAATATTAACATCAATATTTAGGGTCAGAAGGAGTAAACCAACAAAAACAAACACAGACCAAGTGCAATATTGTCAGAATAAAATATTTTATATGATACTCTCTTAGAAATGAACTCACAATTACAAAGTGATTATAGTACCTCTCCAAACTGTCAGGGAGGATTAGACCCTTGTGATCGTTGGATCCAGACGTAGGTAGTCAAGCGAACTCACCATCAGCAAAAAACGTGAAGTAAAATACTTTATTATTCACACAGCAAACGGTATTGAAAGTAGAAAAAAATAAGATCACACTGTGCTGGAGCAGAGCCAACTCCTGGGTGTTAATAAAAATACAGTCCGAGTTTCCTGTCTCTGTATTCCCCAGCTGATCACCATCTTTCTCAGCGTGCTACGTGTTTCACCCTGCGTCTCGGGGCTTTTTCAAGCATAAGATGAGTAACTCCTATGACAGTCTTTTATATGATGTGGGAATAACAAGACACAAAAGGCCACAAAAGTCCACATTCAAAGCCTCAATAAAAGTATTGCATTGCACCAATAGTAGATCTATGCATAAATAACTTATATGAAGACTAACAATCTCATCATTGTGCCATAATTGTTGCCATATTTTTACAATTCTTTATTTAAGAAAGAGAAATTTTGTTACACAAGGTGAACGTTGAGGGTTCTGAAGAAACATTGTGTGGTACAGTATGATTGTATGTCCTGTTGCTCATCAGCAGCCATAGCGACAGGGGAGGTTGTCGGGATAAAGTTCGAGTCAAGAGTGCTGCGGCAAAAAAAGCCGCCCCCAATCACCCTGGCAAATACCTTGCCAGCCTCTTGTCCTGGGGGACCCAGAGGCTGGCAGTGGCAGCACTTGGCGGGCGGCGAGGGAGCACTGATCCTCCTGTTCAGCTCACCGCAGTGGTGCTGGAGCCGGAATATGATGTCACTCTGGCTCCGGCATCACTATGCTCAACTTGAGGGAGCTGAACAGGAGCATCAGTGCTCCCTCGCTGAATGCAGTGACTGGCCGGCCACCCAGCTGCCCCACTGGACCCCAGGGAAAGCAAGAATCCACCCCAACACTCCCAAAGGTAGGGAGGCTGGGGGGATTGAATTTAAAAATAAATAAATTAAAAATGTGTCTCTGTTTATACAGTAGCAAGAAAAAGTATGTGAACCCTTTGGAATGATATGGATTTCTGCATAAATTGGTCATAAAATGTGATCTGATCAATAAAAACATGGCAACATTTCATTCTTTGTGTGTTATTAGTTTAAGCAGAATGTGATTGTCTATTGTTGTGACTTAGATGATGATCAGATCACATTTTATGACCAATTTGTGCAGAAATCAATACCAAAGGGTTCACATACTTTTTCTTGCAACTGTAATCAGGAATTATAATGTTTACAGCATTTCTTATCCTTTTGCTTATTCTATATTCTTCAGTTCCTCATTTTTTGTGTGATGTTAACATGCATATTTATGCTAAACTCCTGATTGTGTACCGACCTAAGAATGAGTAGAACAGACCATCTGACCATCTTTAAGATGCAAATTACTGAAATATAGCACCTTTTATTACCTTTTTTTTTATTAGACTAACAGAAATGTATAATGAACAACTTTCAGGAGTTCCTCCCTCCAAGTCTAGAGCATTGTGGACAATGCTCTACACACACTAAGATAACCAGAAACCACACAAACCTCATCACAATACCCTGCCCTTTACCCTCACTTACCAAAATTCAGTGTGCACTCTGAAATGCCTGCTCCATCTGCAGTAATTTAAAATCAACAACCATACACAACTTTTTCATCTCAAACTCACTCACACTGCTTGCACTTACAGAGACCTGGCTGTCCCCCTCTGATAGCGCTACTCCTGCCTCTTTATGTTTTGGTGGGCTACAATTCTCTCACACTCCCAGACTCAACTGTAAAGGAGGCGGCGTAGGCATTCTTCTCTCCCCTCAATGTACCTTTCAACCAATCATAACTCCCCCTGCCCTATCCTTTTCTTCTTTTGAAGTTCACACTGTCCGCCTATTTAAACCCACTCCTTTAAGAATTGCTATCATCTACCGCCCCCCTGGTTATCCTAGACTATTCATTGAGCACTTTTCTTCCTGGCTTCCCCACTTCCTCTCATCTAGCACTCCTTCCCTTATACTTGGGGATTTCAATATCCCAATCAACAACCCCAATTGCACTGATGCCTCTCGTCTGCTCTCTGTAACCTCCTCCTTTGGCCTTATGCAATGGTCCAATTTAGCAACCCATACAGCGGGAAACACTCTTGATCTTGCCTTCACCAACCTCTCTACTGCCTCTAATCTCTCCAATATTCCTTTTCCTCTATCTGACCACCATCTGCTGACTTTTGACATTGGCATACCTAAGACCCAATTGACACCACCGTCTGAACATCACTCTCACAGAAACCTCCAATGTCTTGACCTAGAGCATTTCTCCACTAATCTCCAAACTCTCCTTTTACCTATCTCAAACCTCACCTGTCCTAGTTCTGCAACCTCCTTCTACAATTCCACCCTCTCCTCTCAACTAGACATCATGGCACCTTGTACATTTAAACGCCGCAGGCCCCCCCAACAACAACCCTGGCACACCAAGCTCACTCGATACCTCCAAAAATGCTCCAGAACTGCTGAACGCTGTTGGAGAAAGCCTCACTGTGCATCTGACTTTCTCCACTATACATTTGTGCTGAGCTCATACAGCTTGGCTCTTTCCTCTGCAAAAGTTAATTACTTCAATACCCTCATAACCACACTCTCCCGCGAACCCAAATGCCTATTTCACACATTTAACTCTCTTCTTCGCCCTGCTGTTCCTCCTCCACCTACTAACTTGACCGCCTCAGACTTTGCAACTCACTTCACTGACACAATCTCTACAGTCAGAGAAGAGATCTCTAATCTTTCTTCTTACAATACTTCCCCTAACTTCCCTTCCTCTCCAATTACCTTGCATCTCATCCGTACTCTGTCTTCTTCTCTTTCTCCACCTCTTACTAAAATTCTCAATCTCTCTCTCTCCTCTGGTATATTTCCATCGCCCTTCAAACATGCAACTGTAACCCCAATTCTAAAGAAGCCCAACCTTGACCTTAACTCCCCATCCAACTTTCATCCTATCTCGCTACTGTCTTTTGCATCCAAGATCCTTGACAGAATTGTGTATGCAAGATTGACAAACTTCCTCGAGTCCAACTCTCTACTAAACTCTCTTCAGTCTGGTTTCCGCTCTAAGCACTCTGTCTAAACAGCACTGACCAAAGTATCCAATGATCTACTCGCTGCAAAATCTCGTGGTCACTACTCTATCCTAATTCTCCTTGACCTGTCTGCGGCTTTTGACACTGTTGATCATCAACAGCTTCTTCTCATCCTCCGGAATATCGGTCTACAAGATATTGCTCTCTCCTACTGCTCCTCCTACCTCTCCCAGCGCTCTTTCCGTGTTTCTTTCTCTGGCTCTGCTTCTTCTCCCCAAGTCCTCTCTGTTGGTGTCCCCCAAGGTTCAGTCCTTGGTCCCCTACTGTTCTATCTATACTGCCTCCCTTGGTAAACTCATTAGCTCCTTTGGCTTCCAATATCATTTCTATGCAGATGACACACAAATCTACCTGTCCTTTCCTGATCTCTCCCTGTCCCTCTTTACTAGAAATTACAAACACTCCCAAATGTTGGGTCTGCTTTAAGATAGACTGCCTCTCTTACTGCTATTTCTAACTGGATGGCTGCCCACTTCCTTAAACTAAACTTGACCAAAACTGAAATTCTGGTCTTTCCTCCCTCAAGTGTTGTTACTCCTGTGTCTGTCTCCCTCCAAGTCAACGGTGCTACCACCAGCTCCACCACGCAGGCTCGCTGCCTACGTGGTCTCTTTGACTCCGACCTCTCCTTCAAGCCTCATGTTCAGTCCATCATCAAATCCTGTCATTTCCATCTCAAAAACATGCGCGCATCCGCCTCTACTTAACACCAGATGCGACTAAGGTGTTGGTCCATTCCACTGTCCTTTCTTGCCTTGACTACTGTAATCCTCTTCTCAGTGGTCTTATGTGCTCCCAACTTGCGCCATTACAGTCCATAATGAATGCGGCAGCGAGGCTCATCTTCCGACCATTGGCTTCCTATAAAATATAGAGCTCAATTTAAAATTCTGGTTCTTGATTTCATATCGCTACATAATGCTGCTCCCACCTATCTATCCTCTCTTATACACAAGTATGTCCCGTCTAGGCCCTTACAATCTGCTGAAGACTTACGTTTATCTTCTGTCCGTACTCCCACCTCTGACGCTCGCCTTCAAGATTTCTCGAGGGCTGCACCGTTCCTGTGGAACTCGCTTCCCTCCTCCGTTAGATGCTCACCCAGTCTCCACCGGATTGTAATTAATAAAATGACTTAATTATGTAAAAATATTATATAAATATATTTGTAGAATTTAAATATATATGTATATTTTTAAAAAATATATTTTTATATATACCTTTTTTATTGGACTAACAGAATTTTTTAATGACAAGCTTTTGGGAGAACCTCCCTTTCTCAAGTATTATAAGATATGAGTTCATGTGCATGTATGTATATGTGTTTATGTGTATGTATATGTATATGTATATGTATATGTGTTCATGTGTTTATGTGTTTGCATATACATATTTATGTGTGTGTTTGTATAAAGTGTATCATCTTCTGCACTCTCTGCTTGTTTGTTTTTCTCCCTCTCCCCCCTCACTCTGCTCTTCAGAAAGATATGACCCTCTGCAAGAATGGTGCCTATTTTCTAACAAATCTGTGCCTTATCTGCACTCATGTCGCTTTAACCCCTGTATCACAACTCAACTTTGAATTCTATGTGTCTTGCTCAGAAATGCTTCAGACTTGAGAAAGGGAGGTTCTCCCGAAAGCTTCTCATTAAAAAATTCTGTTAGTCCAATAAAAAAAAAGTATTAATAGATATGAATTGTATCTGTTTTTTTTATATAGAGAGAGATATAGAGATAGAGATATATATGTATATATAATGTCATTCTAAATGTATTTTAAATTTAATATATATGTATATTAATATCAAAATACAGTTAGAACAAATTAAAACTGGTATATAATTTTTTAAAATGCATTTTTATTAGTTATTTTCAATTTTTTCAATGTATTTATTAATTATATATATATATATATATATATATATATATATATATATAATTAACGTCATTGTAAGTGTATTTTAATATTTATATATATACATACATATACATATATTATTAAAATACACTTTTATTAGTGATGTATGTATGTGTATATAAAACTACTGAGATCATATATATATATATATATATATATATATATATATAAACATCCAAACTCTGGCACTCTGCCCAAAAATGTTAAAAAGTTATAAACACCAAGGTGCTTCTCTGTATCAATATAGAAAAAGCAAAAAACGAGAGCACTCACTGGATTTAACAAAATTGCTTGTATTAAATAGTGAACATACTAATCAACGTTTCGACCGTCTCGCGGTCTTGGTAAAGACCGGGAGACGGTCGAAACGTTGATTAGTATGTTCACTATTTAATACAAGCAATTTTGTTAAATCCAGGGAGTGCTCTCGTTTTTTGCTTTTATATATATATATATATATATATATAATCTAAGTACTTTTTATTTAATTTAAAAAATGTTTAATAACTTTTACTAACTTTTACAAACTGTTTTACAGGCATGAGGGGACTGCCTGATAGTTCAGGCAGGACCCCTGCAGGCACTGCATAAGCCAGCTAGTCCAGCCATGTGATAGTGAGGACCCCGCAATCACATGGCCAGGGGGAGGCTGGATCGGGCAGAGGGGGCGTCCCTGAGGTTCCCAGGCAGATCCCAGGATCACGACCGTCGGCGTGGGGTTGTCGGGGACCCGGTAAGTAGTAGGATGACAGGGACGTTCTATGCTACCCGTTGGCATTTAGGACCGCCCCAAAAAGGATGGCATAGAATGCCCACCGTCCTTAAGAGGTTAAACAGCATGGTCGTCTATCTCATTTACGTTGAAGGCTTTATCGATGTCTGCTAATTTAAACAATTTTTTTTAAATCTGCCCATGCCACGTGTAACCAGGCATCATCATGTTTAGTAAGTAGGCTCATTGAAGTCAGTGTTTTAAATCCCTGACTTTCAATATTAAATCACTGTGCATTTAGATAAAAGCTACATAAGCTCAGCATTAACACCGCCTGGGGCGATTCTTTGACCTTCATTACATGCAATAAATGCATTGATTTGCAATTCCGTCTGTATTGCTACAATCTATTGATCCATGTTGCACTTACATCATGTTTTTTATATCAGCTTTGTCTGTAAGTGGATGACATGCATTTTAATATTTTTTTAGGGCTTCTTCAGCAAATTGACATATTATTGTTCTTAAATATCTATACAAAGCAGTTTAATGGCTTTCCTAAAGGAGCTGTGCATTAGAGCTAGAAGCTGAGGTCTAAACGTTACAATTTATACTTATTTTAATGCGCTGCAGTTGAAATTATGTATAGATTCAGCTTCAAAGTATAACAATCTACATATGTATTCTGGGAGAATGCTGCAACTTTTGAATATATTTTGTCACTGCCATTATGAGATAAAATTTCCCTTAAAGCTTAAAAACTCTCCTATGATATCACCATAGTTCTCAACATGATCTATTGTGAGAAATTATTTTGGAAAGACACATGCTTTATTAAAAACCTAAATTACATGATTTCCATCTTTTAAATTTATGTTTCTCTTTTTACAGTGTATTTCACATAAAATACTGCACTTGCATTGTTAAATCCGCCATTGTAATTTTGCAATTTTCTTTTTACAAAGCAATTTTAAAGGAGCACTATAGGGTCAGGAACACAAACATGTATTCCTGACCCTATAGGGTTAAAACCACCATCTAGCCCCCCGACCCCCTCATGCCTCCCTAAATATAGTAAAATCTTACTTTTATTCAAGTCTGCAGCTGCTTACTTTGTCCCTGTTTCCTTTAGACCTGCCCACTGCCTGCTGACATCTGCAGAAGTGGTAGCCTGATCCAATCTCAATGCTTCCCCATAGGATTGGCTGAGATTGACAAGGAGGCAGATCAGGGGCAGAGTCAGCACAATTCAAACACAGCCCAATAAGCATCTCTTCATAGAGATGAATTGAATCAATGTACCTGTGTCTGCATGCAGAGGGGGGAGACACTGAATGTTTGGACGCATTTTAGGCAGCCATGACCCAGGAAGGAGTGGCCAGTGAAGTTACTGGCCATCTGAGGAGTGGCCAGTGAAGTTATCACTAGGCTGTAATGTAAAAACTGCATTTTCTCTGAAAATACAGTGTTTACAACAAAAAGCCTGAAGGTAATGATTCTATTCACCAGAACAAATTCAATAAGCTGTAGTTGTTCTGGTGACTACAGTGTCCCTTTAATATGAAAGCACTTGTAGCAAACTTTTAGCACAGTATTGTTTAGAACATATTTGCTGCCAAATTCTTGTTAAAAAAGTATTAATATCAAAATTATTTATAACGTGGGATGCACAACGTGTTGAAACTTTTGGTAAAAAAATATTTTGTGTATAAATTACAGTTAAGTAAATTTACATGGAATTTTTAATTGATTGCAAAAAAATTCTTTAATAATGTATAGTAGGAATACATTGTTTTAAAGACTAGAGGAATCTCTGCTTGTAGAAATTCAAAAGGACATTATGGTCACCAAAACAACTTTAGCTTAAAGAAGTAGTTTTAGGGAATAGATAACGCTCTTGAAGTTTCACTGCTCAATTCTCTGTCATTAAGGAACAAATCACTTTTGTTTCTGTTTATGCTGCCCTGTCCACACAAACCCTGGCTGTGACTGACACAGCCTGCATGAAAACAAGATAGTTTTGTTTTCAATCAGATGTTACTTACTTTAAAAGTTTGTAACTCTTGCGCTGTAAATCAAACTTTAATTACATACAGGAGACTCTTGCATGGTCTAAGAAGACTATTGACAGTACAGGAGATGAGGCATTCTAAATGAATCAGAATTTGCAATAAAGGAAGTGTAAACATTAGATGGCTCATTACAGGAAGTGTTTAGGAAGGCTATATAACTCACATGCATGGAGGTGTGACTAGGGCTGCACAAACAAAGCGATTTAACTCCTAAATGGCAAATGATTGAGCAGTGAGATTGCAGGGGCATGATCTCTACACAAAAACTGCTTCATTAAGCTAAAAAGTGGCAACCTATCGGTATCCTCCGTTTGTTAATGACTATCTCAATGTTATGCAACTGGTGGTATTTTTTGGTTACATTGTCTGTATTATTATTATTTTTTTAATTGATAAACTACATCTTTGACTAAAAACAATTGATTCACTGTTACTCCTCTTTCAATAGTCTAACTGTTCTCAGACAGGCAAATGGGTGGTTAAATGAGCAGCTATGCTAAAAGTAGACTCTTATCATTCCTATAATTAAGAAACTTAGATGCTTGTAAAAGAGCATGTGGACAAAATAATTGTCTAGATTACATTCTCAATGGCAAGATATCGACTTGCATAGAAAAAGCCCTCTAATTGAACTTCAAAAATGCAAAAAAGCTGAGATAATGAAATAATTGACATTGCAGATGAGCTAAAAGCATGACTAAAATGATAGGATTAGATGGAAGAACTATTTAAAGGAACTTTCAAATGATTGAAGAGTTACATAGTTACATAGCTGAAATGAGACGTGCGTCCATCAAGTTCAGCCTTTCTCACATTTGATTTTTGCCGTTGATTCAAAAGAAGGTAAAAAATCCAGTCTGAAGCACTTCTAATTGCGCAACAAACTAAGAAAGAAAAAAATCCTTCTTGACCCCAGAATGGCAGTCAGAGATCTCCTTAGATCCAAAAAAATATTACCCCACTAATTATATTATATACCTGTATATTATGTTTTTGCAAGTATTTATCAAATTGCTGTTTAAACATATATATAGACTCTGATAAAACCATTTCTTCAGGCAGAGAATTCCATATCCTTATTGTTCTTACTGTAAAATAGCCTTTCCTTGTCCTTAGACTAAATCTTCTTTCTTCCAGTCTAAATGCATGACCATAAATAGATTTTCAGACAAGGGTTTGTACTGGCCTCGAATATATTTGTATTATGCTATTATATCCCCTCCAATGTGCCATTTTTCCAAACTAAAGAGATTTAAATTTGTTAATGTCTATCCATAACTAAAATACTCCATTCTGTAGCCCACCTTTGGGCTTTTTCTAATGCCATAATATCCTTCTTTAGAACAGGTGCCCAAAATTCCAAAGCATATTCAAGGTATGGTCTTATCAGTGATTTATAAAGAGGCAAAAGTATATAATTATATGTATACATTACAATACCTTACTGGCCTTAGCTTCTGCAGATTGACATTGCATATTGTTACCTCGTTTATTGTCTAAAACAATTCCAAAATCCTTCTCATTGGTTATCCCTAATTCACAACTATTCAGGGTTTAATATTTATTCAACATGGACTATTGAATCCTTATTCTGTCTCTGATGAAGTGGGGCTGACACCCACGAAACGCGTTAGACCGAGCAGGATACGGACGCAGAATTTCTGAAGCCAGCAACCAACAATCCTCTTTCACTGTGAGCGTGATACCCATAGCTCTGGGGACCGACCGGCCGGCAAGCGTGCATCACTCAGAGTGAGGTCTGGGACGCACGCCTACCTCACAGCCGACAGCCAGAGATTACAGTGAAAGCAACACTGTATCCATATCCATCCTAGATGGTCCCTGCGGTTCAGCTGAAATAAGGACTGCTCAAGTGCTGGTAACATTCTTGCCATACGTTCCTGACTCTTATTTTTTAATTATTGTTATCATTTGAATATATTTTTAATATTTTTATATTACTCAATAAATTTTGTATTAATTCATATTTTATTATTCTACTATTCATTGATTTGTATATTTTTATTCTTTTTTATTATTTTATGATACGGTGAGTTACACCAAAAGTACCACTGTATATTCATTATATCAAGTTTTTATTTTTTGTCACAGTGTGCGATTTTAGTATACATTTTAAAGGTCACAGATTTAAAGATATACATACTACATAGGAAGCAGTTCCTCATACTGTTTTCCTACATTTTTTCTACAGCTTTTATCTGCAGTTTTTATCTTAGAATTATAAGTAGAGTATTTTTTTGGTGTGTAGCAATTTAACTCTGCCTTTAGCAGATTTAAAGTCATACACCGCATATATACAAATATTGTACAATTTCCATAACAGTTTGGACATAGAGAAGCCTTTTTAAGTGAACTGACTCCTGGATCCCTTTGCAGCCAATCTCAGGCGCATACCGAACCAATTTTAGTTTAAGGCAGAATATTTGGTGGAATTTCTGCCCATATCCAGTTTTGAGACTTTTCATTACAAGTCAGACTCCCTCATTTCTGGTTGTTGCAATAGGCATACCAGACCATTTAAATTTTATTCAGGGTTTAAGTTGCTTGTGCATTTATTTTCTTCATTAAATTCCATATGCCATTTGAGTGCCTAGTCCCCCAGCCTATCTAAATCCCTCTACAGCAAAGGGATAATCTGCTCACATTGTATTCTTTTACAGAGTTTTGTGTCATCTGCAAACACTGATACATGGCTTTCAATGCCTATTTTAAGACCATTTATAAATATGTTAAATAGAAGTGTCCCAAGAACAGAATCCTGAGGGACACCACTTACCACTTTTGTCCAGCCTGAAAATTTACCATTTATGACAACTCATTGTACTCTATCCTTAAGCCAATGTTCTACCCAAGAACAGAATAATCATCTAGACCAATTTCTTTTAGTTTGAAGACTAACCTATTGTGAAGAATCGTATCAAATGCCTTGGCAAAATCCAAGTAGATCACATCCACTGCAACATCCTGATCTATTCTTCTAGTTATATCTTCGTAGAATGAAATTAGGTTGGTTTGATACAACATGTTTCATAAAACCATGCTGGTTATTACTAAAAACACTTCTCCTCCCAATGAATTTCTTAATATTATCCCATATTAACCTTTCAAATACTTTTCCAGTCATAGATGTTAAGCTTACAGGTCTATAATTTCAAGGCAAAGATTATGAACCATTTTTTTTAATATAGGAACCACATCTGCCTTCCTTCAAGAATCTTAAAATAGTAAATACAGAGGTTAATTTATTTCCATACTTAGTTCCTTAAGTACTTGTGGGTGAAAACCGTCAGGCCCTGGAATTATATTAACTTTCTTTAGATGATGTAGCACCTTGTCTTCAATCATCCAATTACAATTTTTTGCAAGATTTTTGCAGCAATCATATGTATATACTGTCCCACAGGATTTTCATTATTATATACTGAAGAAAAAGTTATTTAAAATGTCTGCCTTTTCCTGGATTTTATTAAACATTTTTTATTTATTTATTTTAAAAAATGGGATTGGTTTTGCTTTATTTGGCTATTAATTTCCTTTTTTCTAGCTTAGCCATTCTAATTGCATGTTTGCATGCATTATTGGCTGCCTTGCATTGTATGTAGGATGGCCCTAATTTGTCTGATTTAAACGCTTTAAATGCCCTTTTCTTCTTTTTAAGCCACATTGGTTTTAAGTTGTTTCTTTTATATTTATTATCCAATGGTATATACTAAGAAACAATTATAATAATTATAATATTCCAATATTTGTTTGAAGATTTTATACCAGTCAATATGTTGTAAAGTTGCTCTTAACTTATTGAAATTGGCCTTTTCAAAATTGTATGTTTTTGTATTCCCCGTGTTCTTTAGTTTGTTTTTTAGTTTTATTTCAAGACACCATATTGTGATCACTATCTCCCAGGTTCTCCCCTACTTGAATTTAGGTTAAAAGATCAATGATATATGATCCCTTTTTGTGTAAAGGGGTCTGATAATTAAACAATGAGAAATATGCAGAGATGTTGGCAGAGACATATTTATTTACCCATAGCAGCAATGCTAAACAAGAAAACTTCACAAATCACTTTGTAGTGAACAGGCCCAATTCTGGAATAATATCACCACAATACTCCATTACCCCCTTATTTCACGAAAATTTAAAAGTCATAGATCTGTAATAAATGGGTGGTAAATCTTTTTTAGGATTATGGAAATACTACAAGAAAATAGAAATAAAAAATAAATGTATGCATGTTAAGGTAGCAGCCATGTAGCTGTCATTCAAGCTCGTTATCTCTCAATACCTATTCTTGTGATGTGTATTCAGTTCAATGTAAAAGTAGATTTGATCTGTTGATGCAGTTTTTTCACTCTTTCCTTACTGTGATGCATTGCCTTGCTAGACATATTTACATAATATACAAAGTCTGCATCATTTGGCTAAAATACACGTATGAAATTTTACATTTCACCGGTGCAGAATAATGGAGTACACAGGACTTATATGATATTATATAAAAATCATATAAAACATTAATATGGAAGGGGTTTTTTGAAGCAGTGCCTGCCCAACCATCATTGAATGTTACTTTCTCTGCCTCTTCCGACGTCATCTGATGAGGGGACCTAATGCACATGTGCGGAGAGCACATTAGGCCCCTTCCCATAGGAAAGCATTAATCACTGCTTTCTAATGGGGATTATCCTGACGCTGGACATGCAGAGTCTAATAATTTCTCAGAAGAGCCTCTAGTCTGGTAGACAGTCACTAGAGGCAGTCTTAGTGATGAAATGTAAACTTTGCAGTTTCTCTAAACTTGGAATGTTTAGATTTTAGTACTAAAGGGTTCAATGTCACAGTATCTAGACCACTTCAATGAGATGAACTGGCCTGGGTGCCTATTGTGTCCCTTTAACACATAAAATATTAAGCAAACAGCAACTGCTCAACCTCTTAATAACCCAAATTATAAACAATCGTTCTTGAATTTACGCCTCATTTCTGGTAGGTAGAGTTTTAACAAAATTAACCCATGTTTCCCTTAACATCAGGTTAGCATATACATTAAGCACTGTACAATACATGTTCAGTAGGTGGGTGTAATAATTAATTTCCTCATCCTTTTTTGGACACAGAATAAGAGTAAAAAAATAGAAGCGTAGAGGACATTTGTCCTTCCTTCTATTTACACCTCAAGAGTATGGAGTTGATGACAATATTTGAGGGATATTTTATCACTCATTTTGCTAATTAGCAGCATGCCCAAAATATAATAAAAATAAAGAACAACTAAATGGGTCTGTCTACTATTGATGTTTCTGCACATGCTATTATATTAGCAGTTCCCTGTTAGCTTGTGAATAATTTCTGGGTCAGCAATATTACTTTTTCATGCCATGGAGTTTCATCGATTTCGAACTCTCTGTATTTCTCCTCATCCCCAACAAGAAGTAGAAAAACAGGAAATAAGTCAAACAGGAAATAAGACCAATGCCCTGAGACAGGAAAGTTTATAGCTCTTTGTCTAGGGGTATATTAACTAAGCATTGTATAGATAAAGTGTATTATTCTTATCAGTTCCCTCCTTCATTCACAGAGTAAATGCATATAGTCACAGTGGGAATAATGCCTGTCAATCGCCCTAGAACTAGCGTATAGGATTACCGGTCCACCCGGTGATCTGAGGCCAGGTAAAAAACTCAGTGGTAAAAACTCATGTGTGAGGAAAAAAGCACACCTGAGGAAACCCTGAGTGGAGACCACGACCATGCAGACATATCATACCTCACGTTGCCACCATGTGTGACTTCATAATACCCGCACCTGTGAGTACACAGCTTGGGTGTTGGGAGGAGATGGAAAACACTTCTTGATGATTGTTGAAAAATCCATTTACATATTAAAATCACAAGACAGAGTATCATCAGACTTGCAATTATGAAAGTAATCCCAACCAGCACCGTGCGTCCCATGTCTCCTAACCATGTCCCTATTCCAAAGGTCCAGTCAAAACCAGTCAAATCCATGCCCTGTCCCTAAAACCAGTGGAATCTATCCTTGACACACTCAACATACATCAAAAACACACATTCAACAACTGTCCCTGGGTCAGCTAACACTTCCTCTCTCTCCAACTAACTCTACAAAAATAAAATTAACAATATAGTTCAATAGTAAAGCAAAGTTCAGAAAAAGGAAAAATAAGTATTTCAAGAAGTATAAGGAAATCAGTTTGGACACCATAAATTGAGTTCCATAAAAATAGTAAAATGGTCCACAAAACCAAAACAACAGATTTAGTAGATATACACAATGGAAACCCAGCTTAGGGCATATTACATTTTTATTAAGGGTAGTTAGCAAACTGACAAAGGTGATCAATTACAAATGCAATATCAGCTTACGGGCAGGGCCCTCTCTACCTTTTCTATTTGTCTTTGTATATTGTACGTCCTCCACTAATAGTACAGTGCTGCAGAATCTGTTGGTACTTTTGAAATACCAGTAATAAATAGAAGGAACTAGAGTGATATCCCAGCATGCCTTCACACCACCTGCTGTATTGTGGGAGCTGTAGTCTCCCAGCATGCACTATGGAGCCATTAAAGGACCACTATAGTGTCAGGAAAACAAACATGTTTTCCTGGCACTATAGAGTATTTAGGTCCCCTCCACCCTCAGGGTCCCACTCCCGCTGGGCTGAAGGGGGCTGAAGGGGTTAAACACTTACCTTTCTCCAGCGCTGGGCTCTCTCTGCGCTGGGGAACTCTCCTCCCTCTGCCGACTTCAGCGCTGAATGCGAATGCGCGGCAAGAGCTTCGCGCGCATTCAAACAGTCCATAGGAAAGCATTTCTCAATGCTTTCCTATGAACGTCCAGTGTTTTCTCACTGCGATTTTCACAGTGAGAAACGCGGAAGCGTCTCTAGTGGCTGTCAGTGAGGCAGCCACTAGAGGCTGGATTAACCCTAGTGTAAACATAGCAGTTTCTCTGAAACTACTATGTTTACAGCTGCAGGGTTAACACTAGATGGCACCCAGACCACTTCATTGAGCTGAAGTGGTCTGGGTGCCTATAGTGGTTCTTTAACTTCACAGAGTACCTTAGCACAGAGGAGACAAGAGAATCAGAAGTGTGTTGTTCTCCTCAGAAGTCACCTCTAAAATATCAAAGCTGTCATATTTGATGTTTAAAAGGTGGCATCTTATACATGGAGTGTCTTATACACAGAAAATACAGTAATCAATAGTTAATAGCAATAGTCAATTTCCAGGGTTTCTGTTGTATTTCAATTTGCTACTGTAGCAACAGGCTACAGCTGACTCCATAAGCCTCTTCTCATGTCTTCCTTATGTTTCCAAAAAAACTGAAATTATTGTTGTTAAAGGACCTTTCTAGGCACCCAGACCACTTCAGCTTAATGAAGTGGTCTGGGTGCCAGGTCCCTCTAGAATTAACCCCTTTTTTTTTATAAACATAGCAGTTTCAGAGAAACTGCTATGTTTATAAATGAGTTAATCCAGCCTCCAGATCCTCTAGTGGCTGTCTCATTGACAGCCGCTAGTCGCGCTTGCGTGCTTCTCACTGCTGAATGCGCGCGCAGCTCCTGCTGCGCATGCGCATTCAGCCGAAGAGGAGGATCAGAGGCGGAGAGGAGGAGGAGAGCTCCCCGCCCGGCGCTGGAATAAAGGTAAGTTTAACCCCTTTCCTCGCCATCCAGCCCGGCGGGAGGGGGTCCCTGAGGGTGGGGGCACCCTCAGGGCACTATAGTGCCAGGAAAACGAGTGTTTATACTAATACTGTAATATTATTTCTTCAATTTATAAATAATTGCAATTTTCTACAGCTCTGTACGTTATGAGTACATTTTACTTAGGCCGAAACTAAGAACAGAACTATACATAATTAGACAATCAGGTTTGTGTAATAGGGAAGCCCTGCTCTCTAGAGTAGTTTATGCATATGTTATTATCCTTTTCATTTTTCCATCACGTTAGCAAATTAACCTGTCACAGAGATCCCAGTTGTCCTATTTCAGTTATACTACAAGTCTCATTGTAACTTTCCTATACTATTGTGATAGCTAATTCAATGAGGCCAGCAGTCAAGGTCAAATGTAATGCTCAACTGGGTGTTAGCAAAAAGAAAAATAAATATAAATAGACCCCCCAATGAATACTTTTGTGTGCAACAGTATATATCTAAAGCCAGTTCTGGACTGGTAGGACTGGTAGGGCTTCAGCTAAAATGAATACACAGACGTAAAACATTTCTCAAATACAGAGAGAAGTCTCTCTTTATTTGAGATATTTATACAACTTCTCTGCATTCAATAAGGTGTTACCATGATGTGTATTCTGTTTGAGACATTTATAAATGAATGCTAGTCAGTCAGTAAGGTTAAGCTAGGAGGTAAGCTTTAGTTTATCCCAACTTCAAATATGTGAAGAGTCCAATCTATTACATTATATAGTCATCATGATAATATCCATGAATCTTAGTTATGTGCGTATTATGACTACATATTATCTGAATTCTGATTCAATAAAAATGTCTTTGTTTTTGTTCCACATTGCAAATAAGCTTAGTATCATGATTAAAGCATATGTCAAACAACCATTTAGAATGTTGTGCTACGTGGTGAAGTGAAGTCCACTCACAAAACATGTTGGAGTAGGAGCAGTGCCACCTCTGACCTTCTGAAACTTCCTGATTACATGCTCCTCCCGGTAAGGCACCTACCCGACATTGGAGACAGTAACATTGGAACTACTGCTCCTGACATTGCCAGAGACCCAGCTGGTCGGATGATCTAAGACGGCATGGACTCAGGAGCACTCAGCACTTTACAACGCATGGCTTTCCAAAGGATCTCTAGACATGTTAGAGATTATATTGACTTTTGAGCAACACAATTCCAGGATAAGATTCAGATGGTAACATGTGTGGCATATTGAATCTTATCACATTGAATACAGGTGCGTATAGGAGAGACTATACAGCAATAGATTACTGTATGCAAGGATGTCTCCAATTACATGTTTGTATTCAATTGTTTTTGTCTGTATATATTGTATTGCATTGTATTTTATTGAATGGTGTTTTATATGCAGCATTTTATTATGGTAGATGTGTGACCCTTATCAATTTTCAGCTTTTTTTAATATTTTTAAAGCACATTTAACACTAATATCTGGCCACTTCTTTTCCTTTAGTGTTACTATATCTATGTATTGCACAGTGCCCCATACCCAGGTTTATAAGTTCCAAAATGTTTATAAACATCTACATCATATGCAGTGATTCTTAAACCCAAATTACATGCATGGAATTAGCATATTGACTTATCCTTCAGCTGTACAATGAAATCATTGACATATTGTTAAAATTCTGTATAATTAGCATTAAGGTAGTTTGCTAAATGCATTTTAATTAGACTATTTATAATGTCAGAAGTGTCTCTACTGTAGTGTGAAAGCAATGCTACTATAGTAAACAATGTATTATGCACAGTTCTATGGGGCAGAGATGAATAAGATTTGCCACTTTCAAATAATAGTGTGTAACTGAAACATGTCCCTAATTTGGGTCTACAGTGAATGGCAAACCAATGCTATATTGTATATATGTAGATTATTATTTAAAGAACACCCCAGACCTATAAAGCACTTCAGATTGCTTTCTATATAGAAACTCTCACTTGTATAAACAAATCTTGTTACACCCCCTGGCTGTCAATCACCCAACTAGTCCTGTTACGTCCTGGTTTGGTTAGCTCAGTGGAGTTAAATTAAAGATGCAACCAATTGCCCAAAGCATCTAACTTGCAAAGACTTCTCATTGAGCTACATTGGGAAGTCTGCGATTGGACAGCCCCAGAAAGTCTGTGCAGGGTTAGGAGAGGGCTTGCAAATGCTTCAGATAGGAGATCTGTAGTATTTCCAATCTATTGTTAGATATAATCCCAATTAAAAAAAATAAATAAATATGTATATACTGTATTTTTCTGTGTATAAGACGCTACCATATATAAGACGACCCCTATCTTTTTAGCCCAAAATTAAGAAATAGATATTTTAAAAATCTATGGCACTGAAGTCCAGTTTGGCTGATCAGGATCCTCCATTGGTCCCAGGCCCCCTCACACCCCGGGAGGCTGCTCCCCGAGGTCTGGCCACATCCGGACACTGGTTCACTGGACCACCATCCTGCTGTTGGCTGCATTGATAGCCTCTGCCTGTATTACTCTACAGGGCAGTTGTGAGGTCTTGGCGTGGTCCAGAGTAATGCGAGGAAGCATGCGGTTGCACAAGATCTCCCAGACCTGTGCATACAATCAATCAAATTCACGGAGAAGCACCTCCTCTGCTTCAAGTATGTCAGCAGGTCACAGAGGTGTACAACACAGCCTATGTCCGCAGGAACCTGGCAGAAGTGAACCTAACAGTCAACTAAGTGTTCTGTCAGCGTGTAGCTGATACTGCAAGTATTTGACTTATTAATTAGATTTTTGATGGAGCTACAGCCACATGCAACTAGCTTGGTTGGCTGTCAGGCCAGTTTTTTTTTTTTTTTATTTTAAAAAAACCTCTGCTCTGACATTCCTAAAAAAAAATCTAGAAAAAAACACACACAGAAAAATACAGTTTTTTGGAGTATATCTACTAAACATCGATGTTGCATTTTTTGTTTTATCTGGGCAGCAGAGTGTCCCTTTAATGTTAATTATTTTATAGCATGTAATAATGGCTATTAAATTATTATTATTTAAAATTTATTTAAAAAAATAAAATGTTTATCACACATAATAAAAATATACTGTTTCCTGCTATGAAAAGGTTGATATGCCTCGGTAAACAGAAGTTGAATTATTACAGTATGTAGTGTAAAAATTGCTCATCATAAGTGACAATTCATGGACATAATAAGGGGTTTCTAATGGTGTTGATTGCTTACATATCAAATTATAATTATGACGTAAAGAAACCATTTCAGATATCCCAGTGTTAAAATAAGGACTCATTTTTTAACTGATTTTTGTTAAACTTTATGATTATACACTTTACAGCAATCTAACTCATTGGGGTTTTTTTTAACACAAAAAGCAAGAGGTACAGTAGGATATTTAAAAATATATATAAAATTGTATCATCAACAGTCATTAGATTCAATTTAATACAAAAAGTATAAATGCTCATTATACATAGATTTACTTTTGGAAGTCAGTTGTGACTTTAGTATTATGTTACAAAATGCACTTTCCATTCTATAAACTCTGTGTTAAAAAGAATAAATATACACTTCTTTTTTTTTCTCCCACTTCACACTGATTATATACTTCGATTGATTGATTTATTTATTTTATTGGTACAATACTAAACACCGCAGAGTATCTAGATTTGCAAGTCATACGGAGTAGCAATGATTCCATTCTTCAGTCAAACATTCCAAAACCATTTTCAAAAGTATGATGAGGAATAGCAGGTGTTTTTACGTGTATTTCTTCGAACCAAGGAGCATTTGCTTTTTCATTTATATGCCCAGGGATTTTCATGTTGAGAAGTAGGATAATAGTCCTTTGCCACACACCTTATGCAAGCAGAGCTGTATAATACACCGTGATTAAATATTCTGCTGTAGTAATATTCAAGCATAGAGTTCTCTCGTTACAAAATGAATAGACTGATATTACTGAAGACATATAACGTATATATATTCAATGTAACACAACGGAAAATCTAAATGAATAATTAAGCAAATAATTAATTGTACTAAATGGAATACTCAATATAAATAATATTATATGTTGTAGTATATTTATGAGATCAATTTCCCACCATCTGGCTCACAGAACAAGTAAGAAAAAGTAAGAGGAGCATGGTGAGAAACATTCAAATATCATATATATTTTTTTATATTACATATTTAGTAAATATTGTATATGTATGTTTATAAATACTGATTTATGTACTGCCCCTTTTTTATTCCTTTTATTTGTAACTTCTCACTTGATCTGTGCATACAATTAACATTTAGTGACTGTCTCCTAGTTATGAATCATCTTTTGTCCTCATCATTCACCTCTATTTTGACCCCATGGGTGAAATTCAGAATCACGGATCAAAACGATGTGCTTGACTACTGCGCATTTCATTTGGGCTATGATCGGTTTATATTTTGACTCGGAATTTGAGCATTTAACCAATTGGTTCAAATTCAGTCGACTTGTTGTTTGAAATGAAACAAATCTCCAAGTCTAAAATATTTCCAGTGCATAGTGAACAGACTGGGCACATCACAACATACCAACATGTTCATCGAGTGTGCAATGGCCAGAATCGAGGGCAGCAGCTGCTTACAAGAAGTTTTGGCAGAGAAAGCACACATGAGCCCATCTTTAGAAAGCTCAAAGTGATAAGCCTAACAGGAAAAACAAACAAACAAATAAAGAAAGAAATAAAACAAATATACCGCAGTATATGAGAATAATCCAAAATGCAATCCCCACACAAAGACAAGACCGGAATAACAAGGAATCAGAAACTAACTTTATTGAATTCACTTTGGGTATCTTATTACTTATTAATGATGGAGCTGCTCTAGTGGCTATTAATTCTGTCAATCTGGGAAAACACATGATAAATTCACAGCAAAACACACATGCAAATCTATCTTTAGAAAAACAGGTTACCTGGCAGTTACAAGTGAAATATCTCAAGTAATGATAGCACTAGCAAAATAACATATATCCACAAAGTAAGCCATATTCTTAGCTTGATTTAATGATATTCATGGACAAGGCCTTGCTAGAAGGGGGGAGCATGCAATGTTTTTCTATAGTTTCTGCAGATGGCCAGATGCTACAGTATCTAGAGCTCTTCCATTGACCCCAAAATGTCTGATGACTGATGTACTATCTCATGTTCTAATGAGCCTCTATAGTAAATGATTATTTAAGGGCAAATTGTGTCTTAGGATACTGTATTACATGCTTGGTGACATGATCCACATAACTATTCTCAGTGATACACGGTGATTTGAAATATATATACAAGGTGGCCTAAAACTAGGTATAAAGTATAGTTTATTGTTTATGTCTTCAATCAACGTTTCAACATTCTACTAATCAACCCAACTGCCACACTGATATGAAAATGCCTGAAAATTAACTGCCGATTTGTTGTGTGTCCATCTGTATGTGTACCCATATAATCTGTTGTGATTTATTTCATTGATTCAACTGTATACCTACCTTTGGGCCACCCTGTATACATGTTTATCTGTTTCAACCCTAGGTTGGTGGGAGTTACATCACCTGATTGCAGCTGCTAATTGGTCTCCCACTAATCTCAGATGGACAGTTTCATGTCTGTCCTGGTGAGGCTTTGAGGTTAAAGGAGCCCTAATGCTTACATTAACATTACACTAACATGAAGACAGTGACACCAAACCTAATAGCAAATCCAACACTAAAACAGTCATGTATTAAAAAAGAAACAAGATTGGTGGAATATCTGTTATGGGAAAAACATGTCCTCTCAAGGTTCTGAGGATATTCATAAACCCTTAAACATTCCAACTCATATTGCCTTCAGATCCTCTCATTAATATTATAAATGTTTTCTCTTTCTTTTTCTTCATTTGATCTATCTATCTATTTATCTATCTATCTATCTGTTATAGTTTTATTAATTGGTACCCCCTCAAAACATAAATGATGAACAGACATTTGGGGAAATGGAAGGGGAGAATTCAAGTGAGGTTTTCCTGGATATATATGTGTTTATCATGTTTACCATGCTAAGCAGTATGTACAACCAAGCAGATCAGCTGGCATTAATTGATTCTATTCAATAACTATTTTGCTGAATGAATGCAAGGCTCTTATGACTCCGTGATAGCTATTACAGAGAAATGATATACTAGCACAGTGCTTTAACCGCTGACAAAACAATAACATCTCATGAGAGATCTATATTTTTATTTAATTTCAGTAACATATTTAAAAAAACTTTTAAAAAACATACTCATATCTCATTATTGAAAACAAAGGAACAGTTGGTTTAATTTTATACTTCTAAACTATTTTGCTACAATGCAGAGTTTATTCCCAAGTAGAAACCAAAAAGATGTTTCCATGACTACAGATGCTCTCTATAAAATGGAAATGTGTGCACATGGCTCACTTGTTTTGTAATCCGTATGTTTTATGTTCTCTCAGACAGTTAGACACTTAATTAAATTCGGCTTTGCCATTCTGCAGAAAATACTTTAGGCCTTTAGCTACACCAGGCATGAGTAAAGCTTGTAGATTTAAAAAAAAAAAATGCGTGGAACAATAGAATTGATGATGCAATTACCTTTATGGGTCATTTTGTAAAGTTTCTGGTGTGCTAGGAAAAAAAGTCTCAAATGTTTAAAATTTTAAAATCCTGATTGAGTGTATAGAAGATATTTATATATTTTTTTCTTCATGTTTTGACTCATTTAAACTCTATCTGAAATAAGGACTGTTAGTTTTTTTACTCCATATGTTCTATAAAAGGTCATTTAAATATGATCACTATTGTCCATGTGTGGGTATGTTCCTAAAGTAATCACATTGGTGTATATCCGGCATCACTTCTGGTACCCTGTGTAAAGTTCATTGAGCCTGTATACTTATTGCTTAATTTTTCCAGAATATTCATATTTGCATCCAAGTAATGTTTACAGTCAGCTTTCAGTTAGGTTATTGATTTAATCCAGCGATGGTCGCTGTACGTATATAACTATGACTTATGACTATAAGTCACAAACAAACTTTTGTGTACTCTGAATCAAGTTAGTGAGCAGACATTTCATCATTCTTTTCCTGAGCAAACCCCCAGAAATCAACCTTAGTCCTCCCGCTCATGCAACACCTGCAATTAATGATGGACAGTTAAAATGTCCAAAACCTGTTGATATCTATACTGTTGTCCGAGGCTCTAAAGATAGGTTGAAGTTTATCTCACTGTTCCTCATATCAAATGTCAACCCATAAGCAATTAACATCTCTTGTCCAGTTCCTCCTGTTGTTATGCATGTATCATTCCTCAAGCAGTTCATTGAATTTCTGATCCTGGGCTAAGTCATAATGGGTTTTTTATCATTAACAATTTGAAAGGATTCTTCATCTCGACTGGCTAACAACAGTAATACCATCTAATCATATCCATCAAATGTTCAGACATATTATGAACAGGAGTGGGATGGGTCAGGAAAATGTTGGATGATTAGGAAACACATTAAGAGTAAAATAGAACAGTGACAAGAAGGGTGTGAATGGGGAAAATCATGTTTAAATACCAAAGTGAATGTGGTAAGTTAGATAAGAGAGCCTTGGAGGAAAAGTGTCTCTGTGCAGACTGAATGCAGCAGCCTGTTCCAGACATACAGGGAGTGCAGAATTATTAGACAAGTTGTATTTTTGAGGATTAATTTTATTATTGAACAACAACCATGTTCTCAATGAACCCAAAAAACTCATTAATATCAAAGCTGAATATTTTTGGAAGTAGTTTTTAGTTTGTTTTTAGTTTTAGCTATGTTAGGGGGATATCTGTGTGTGCAGGTGACTATTACTGTGCATAATTATTAGGCAACTTAACAAAAAACAAATATATACCCATTTCAATTATTTATTATTACCAGTGAAACCAATATAACATCTCAACATTCACAAATATACATTTCTGACATTCAAAAACAAAACAAAAACAAATCAGTGACCAATATAGCCACCTTTCTTTGCAAGGACACTCAAAAGCCTGCCATCCATGGATTCTGTCAGTGTTTTGATCTGTTCACCATCAACATTGCGTGCAGCAGCAACCACAGCCTCCCAGACA
Organism: Pelobates cultripes; assembly: GCA_933207985.1. Taxonomy (NCBI): domain Eukaryota; kingdom Metazoa; phylum Chordata; class Amphibia; order Anura; family Pelobatidae; genus Pelobates; species Pelobates cultripes. Next base: position 117,048,177 of record OW240923.1, read on the forward strand.
CTGTTCAGAGAGGTGTACTGTTTTCCCTCCTTGTAAATCTCACATTTGATGATGGACCACAGGTTCTCAATGGGGTTCAGATCAGGTGAACAAGGAGGCCATGTCATTAGATTTTCTTCTTTTATACCCTTTCTTGCCAGCCACGCTGTGGAGTACTTGGACGCGTGTGATGGAGCATTGTCCTGCATGAAAATCATGTTTTTCTTGAAGGATGCAGACTTCTTCCTGTACCACTGCTTGAAGAAGGTGTCTTCCAGGAACTGGCAGTAGGACTGGGAGTTGAGCTTGACTCCATCCTCAACCCGAAAAGGCCCCACAAGCTCATCTTTGATGATACCAGCCCAAACCAGTACTCCACCTCCACCTTGCTGGCGTCTGAGTCGGACTGGAGCTCTCTGCCCTTTACCAATCCAGCCACGGGCCCATCCATCTGGCCCATCAAGACTCACTCTCATTTCATCAGTCCATAAAACCTTAGAAAAATCAGTCTTGAGATATTTCTTGGCCCAGTCTTGATGTTTCAGCTTGTGTGTCTTGTTCAGTGGTGGTCGTCTTTCAGCCTTTCTTACCTTGGCCATGTCTCTGAGTATTGCACACCTTGTGCTTTTGGGCACTCCAATGATGTTGCAGCTCTGAAATATGGCCAAACTGGTGGCAAGTGGCATCGTGGCAGCTGCACGCTTGACTTTTCTCAGTTCATGGGCAGTTATTTTGCGCCTTGGTTTTTCCACACGCTTCTTGCGACCCTGTTGACTATTTTGAATGAAACGCTTGATTGTTCGATGATCATGCTTCAGAAGCTTTGCAATTTTAAGAGTGCTGCATCCCTCTGCAAGATATCTCACTATTTTTGACTTTTCTGAGCCTGTCAAGTCCTTCTTTTGACCCATTTTGCCAAAGGAAAGGAAGTTGCCTAATAATTATGCACACCTGATATAGGGTGTTGATGTCATTAGACCACACCCCTTCTCATTACAGAGATGCACATCACCTAATATGCTTAATTGGTAGTAGGCTTTCGAGCCTATACAGCTTGGAGTAAGACAACATGCATAAAGAGGATGATGTGGTCAAAATACTCATTTGCCTAATAATTCTGCACTCCCTGTAATGTGTCATTTCTCTCTGGTGGCATTTTAGTGCATCAAGCAATTTTGCTGAGGTCAAGCTACCCTGATTCGTTGGTATGTCCTCAAGATAAGTCATCACAGATATATGGGAAGATGTATTCAGGGAACTGGTTTCTTCTTCAAACTGAATGTTCAGTCTACCCCTGACTCTCTGGATCCTGTTTGTGTGGATCATATTATCTCCACTTCAGGTCAGTGTTTGTAGATGTATGAATATAAGGGAATGTTTGGTAAAGAGCCTTCAATTTCAAGCTGCTGCCTCTTTGATTGGGATGGAAAAGGTAGCTTTCACTGTTCATAACACTGTTAAATACTTTAATCCAGATGAATGGTCTAAGACTGTGGAAAAGCTGTCAGGACAAATAGGAATTTTAAGTCTTCATCATTTAAGACTTTTGGTGTTTCTTCTAGGACTCTGCACCTAATTGAACACTGTAGTGGTAAGTTTAGCCAACATACTACTTTATTTGTGTATATTGCAGGTTCTCTGTGAGGCTCTATGGACTAGAGTATGGATTTTAAACTTGTTAAAGCATATGTGGCAGGTTGCACAAGTTTTATTTTGTAATGGCAAAAACCTTTTTTTTGGTGGGGGGAGGGGGAGGGGAGTGATATTTATCTATGTGTAGAGAAGATTTAGCAAGATACCAGAGATGGCAGAAGTGTCACGATTCGGGGAACCAAACACGCCAACACACACACACACACACAAAGTGCCGTACCGGACCTTAGAGTGGCCGGGCTAAGCACACAAAGAATAGTCAGGAAACAAGCCGAGTAAGGGGAACCAGAAGACAGAATAACGTGAAACAAGCCGAGGTCAAAGGGTAGGAGAAAGTCACAGAGTCGGATAACAAGCCAGAGAGTACGTAACCAGAAGCACAAGTTCAGAATCAATACTAACAAGCAAAGACCACAACAGGGCAAGGAGGAACAGGAAAGGTAAGTATTTAAACCATCAGGTTAATTCTGATTGGATGATTTCCAATCAGAATTAACAATCACACGTGGGAGATATTTAGACCTCCCACTGTGATTGTGGCACTTTGCCTTTAACGCCGGGTCAGGTGACTGACCCCGGCGTGTATAAACCTGGGCGGTCTCCCAGCGTGCAGCGTCATGCATGCTGCCGCTGGGGGACGTGGAGGGAACGGCGGGCGGCATCCGAGGCTGGAAGGATGCCGCTCGCCGTACCCACGAGGCGGAGGGGACCGCGGACGGCTGGAGGGTGAGTACTGCGAGCGGAGTGCAGCCTCCCCTCGCAGCCGCCCGCGGGAGCCTGACATTACCCCCCCCTCGAAGACCACCCAGGGGGCGGGAAGCGGAAGGCTTCAAAGGAAAGCGGGCATGAAAGGAGCGGACCAAAGAGGGAGCGTGCACATCGGAGCTTGAAACCCAGGACCGCTCCTCAGGGCCGTACCCCTTCCAGTCCACCAAATATTGCAGCCGACCCCTAGAAACACGAGAGTCGAGAAGGGTAGCCACCTCGTACACGTCGTCAGAGACAGCTCGAGGGGAAACGGGCCGCCCGAGGGGACGAGAGAACCGGTTACACAGCAAGGGTTTCAAAAGCGAGACGTGAAACGTGTTCGGGACACGCATGGAAGGAGGCAAATCAAGGGAGTAGGAAACGGGATTAACCCTACGTAACACCTTGAAGGGACCAAGAAATCTGGGGGCGAATTTCATCGAGGGAACCTTGAGACGGAGGTTCCGGGAGGACAACCATACCCTATCACCCGGAACATAGGAAGGGGCCGCAACCCTACGGCGATCAGCAAACTTTTTCTGAGCAGCCGCTGAACGAGACAGCGCAACATGGACTTGATCCCATGTCTTCCGCAAAGAGGCGAGGTGCTGGTCCAAGGCGGGCATTCCCTTGTCGGAGAACGCACCGGGAAGGACAGAAGGACGAAACCCATAAGCAACCTCAAAAGGACTTAAGCCAGTAGACGAATGAGTCACCGTATTCCTGGCAAATTCAGCCCACGGAAGAAGGCGAGACCAGTCATCCTGGTGCGCATTAGTGAAGCAGCGCAAATACAATTCCACAGACTGATTAGCACGTTCGGCCGCACCATTAGATTGCGGGTGATAGGAGGAAGAAAACGACAAGGATACCCCCATCTCAGCACAAAAGCCCCTCCAGAACCGAGAGACAAATTGAGGGCCCCTGTCAGATACGATATCCTGGGGTACCCCATGCAATCGGAACACTTCTTTGGCAAATACCTGAGCTAACTGAACCGCAGAAGGCAGTTTCTTAAGCGGAATGAAGTGCGCCATTTTAGAGAACCTATCCGTCACAGTCAGTATCACCGTCTGACCATCAGAAAGAGGCAGGTCTACAATGAAATCCATGGATAAGTGGGTCCATGGTTTCTTGGGTATAGATAGAGGCATCAGAAAACCCTGGGGTCTCATATTAGGGGACTTACATTGCGTGCAGACCTGACAAGCCTGAACAAAATCCACTACGTCTCGCTTGAGTGAAGGCCACCAGAACTGTTGAAGGAGGCCCTTGTAGGTTTTGGTAACCCCCGGATGACCAGCAGTTTTGGCTGTGTGAAATAAAGTTAACAACTTTTTTCTGTCATTAGCTTCAACGTATAGTTTACCAACCGGTGTCTCAGGGGGTGCCTGGGTTTGGTATGTCTTAATACTGGTAAGGAAAGGTGAAGAAACAACCAAACGGGTAGCAGCTATTATCTGAGACTCAGGTACAATAGGTTCAGGAGTCGGGTTAACAAATTCTACTGGTTCATGCTGCCGAGAGATGGCGTCAGCTTTGGCATTACGGCAACCAGGTCTATAGGTGATAACATATTGGAAGCGTGAGAGAAATAGAGACCATCTAGCCTGCCGGGCAGATAACCTTCTAGCATCAGCAATATAGGATAGATTCTTATGATCTGTTATAACCATAATTTTGTGTCTAGAACCCTCTAATAAGTACCTCCATTCCTTGAAAGCTAACACAATAGCTAATAGTTCCCTATTCCCAACATCATAATTCTTCTCTGAATCAGACAACCTTTTAGAAAAATAACAACAGGGATGGAGGGGTTTGTCATAAGACAACCTCTGTGACAGTACGGCTCCCACACCTGACTCTGAGGCGTCTACTTCCATAACAAAGGGAAGAGAAGGATCAGGGTGGTGCAGCACTGGAGCAGAGGCAAATGCCTTCTTGAGGGTTTCGAAGGCCTTAAGGGCTTCAGGAGTCCAAACCCTAGGATGTAGACCTTTTTTTGTCAACTTCGTTATGGGAGATATGAGTGGTGAAAAGTTTTTTATAAATTTCCTATAATAGTTGGCAAATCCTATAAAACGCTGGATAGCCTTTAGTCCTTGGGGAAGTGGCCAGGACATTATAGCTTCCAATTTAGCAGGATCCATACTGAAACCCTGTTCAGTAATGATATATCCTAGGAATTGCACAGAGGTCTGATCGAATAAACATTTTTCTAACTTACAGTAGAGTCCGTTCTGCAATAGCCTTTTGAGCACCATCCTAACATGGTTATGGTGTGACTTCAAATCAGGAGAATACACAAGTATGTCGTCAAGGTATACTACAGCACAGACATGCAATAGATCCCTAAGGACATCATTTATGAGGTCCTGAAACACGGCAGGAGCATTACACAATCCAAAAGGCATGACCAGATATTCGTAATGCCCACTGCGTGTGTTGAACGCTGTCTTCCACTCGTCATTCTCCTTTATACGGACAAGGTTATAAGCCCCCCTGAGGTCTAATTTGGTGAAAAATTTAGAACCTTTAACACGATCAAACAACTCAGTGATGAGGGGGATAGGGTAGGCGTTTTTAACCGTTATATTGTTCAGACCCCTGTAGTCTATACATGGCCTCAAATCACCCTCCTTCTTAGCCACAAAAAAGAAACCAGCACCAGCAGGAGAGGAGGACCTTCTAATAAAACCTTTTCTTAGGGATTCCTGTATGTACTCCTCCATGATTTGGTTCTCTTTTTCAGAAAGAGGGTAGACCTTTCCCCTAGGAGGCATAGTGCCCGGTAAGAGGTTTATGGCACAATCATACTCACGATGTGGAGGTAGCTTATCTGCCTCCCTCTTCTCAAAAACCAAGGCAAGATCCGCATAAACAGAGGGCACAGAAACCGAGAGTGGTTTAGCCGTGGGTACGTTAAGTAAACAGACAGGATGTACATGAGCCACACAGTCTCGCTGACAAGATTCCCCCCAGGAAAGTATGTCTAAACAACCCCAATCAAGAACAGGGTTGTGTTTAACCAACCAGGGAAAACCTAGAACGATGGAGGCTGTTGGGGAGTTAATTATTTGGAAGGTTAACTTCTCTTTGTGCAAAACACCCACAGACATAACTATTTCCTGGGTTTCATGGGTCACCAGAGGTTTCTCCAGTGGTCTACCATCTATGGCCTCAACGGCCAAGGGTGTCTCCTTTCGAATCAAATTCAGGGCTGCGGTTTTGGCAAAGGTCTCATCCATAAGGTTGTCTGCCGCACCTGAATCGATCAGGGCTTTGGTTGTTATAGTGGTTTTATTGACCAAGAGAGAAACCGTAATAAACGGTCTAGAGATGGACATATGAGGGGACAAAGTCATAACACCCGAGGCCGACCCCTCTCTAGGCCTTAGGTGCTGCAGTTTCCCTGTACTTTAGGGCAGGCTTTACAGTGATGCCCCCTCTTCCCACAATAAAGGCATAACCCCTCCCTTCTACGGTACGCTCTTTCGGCCTCAGTTAACCCTGTAGCACCCAACTGCATGGGTTCAGGGGATGGCTGCACAGGAGCGGGTAACGCTAGCAGGGAAGTACTGGGTAGAGCAGGTAACACCCGTGTATCCAACCGTCTTTGGCTACGCCTCTCTCTAATACGGTTATCTATAAGAATCACATAGTCTATAACATCATCTAGAAGAGCAGGTAATTCCCTGGATGCTATTTCATCCAGTATATAAGCGGCCAGACCCTCCTGAAAGGCTGTTACGAGGGCGTCATTATTCCAAACCACTTCAGCTGCTAGAGTACGAAATTCGATAGTGTAATCTGCTACAGACCTGTTACCCTGTCGGACCCTAAGCAGAGCCTTGCCAGCAGAAGCAACCCTACCGGGTTGATCAAACGTGCGTCTGAAAGCTGTCAGAAAATCAGCAAAGGACATAGGAGACGTATTTTCCCAAATGGGGTTGGCCCATGCTAAAGCTCTCCCGGACAAGTGGTTTATCAAAAAGGCAATTTTAGATCTGTCAGTGGGATAGGAGCGTGGATTCATCACCAAATGGATGTCGATTTGGTTGAGGAAACCACGACACAATGCTGGGTCACCACTGTAGCGCTGTGGCGGCGTCATGTGAACTACATGAGCGGGAACAGGTACTGGAGTGGGAATGGGTTCGGGCACAGCAGCAGCAGCCTCCTGAACGGCCGGTTGCAAGTGTGCAGTACGAGCCAGAATGGTTTGTAAAGCTTGAGCAAACTGATCCATACGGTGGTCTAAGCCATCCATTCTAGCCTCTTGATTAACTAGAAGCTGTGGTATGTCAGCAGGTTCCATTATGGCCCTGTTGTAATGTCACGATTCGGGGAACCAAACACGCCAACACACACACACACACACAAAGTGCCGTACCGGACCTTAGAGTGGCCGGGCTAAGCACACAAAGAATAGTCAGGAAGCAAGCCGAGTAAGGGGAACCAGAAGACAGAATAACGTGAAACAAGCCGAGGTCAAAGGGTAGGAGAAAGTCACAGAGTCGGATAACAAGCCAGAGAGTACGTAACCAGAAGCACAAGTTCAGAATCAATACTAACAAGCAAAGACCACAACAGGGCAAGGAGGAACAGGGAAGGTAAGTATTTAAACCATCAGGTTAATTCTGATTGGATGATTTCCAATCAGAATTAACAATCACACATGGGAGATATTTAGACCTCCCACTGTGATTGTGGCACTTTGCCTTTAACGCCGGGTCAGGTGACTGAACCCGGCGTGTATAACCCTGGGCGGTCTCCCAGCGTGCAGCGTCATGCATGCTGCCGCTGGGGGACGTGGAGGGAACGGCGGGCGGCATCCGAGGCTGGAAGGATGCCGCTCGCCGTACCCACGAGGTGGAGGGGACCGCGGACGGCTGGAGGGTGAGTACTGCGAGCGGAGTGCAGCCTCCCCTCGCAGCCGTCCGCGGGAGCCTGACACATTGTGTGTATGTGATGAATGTCAATCTCTCCTCCCGCTCCAATTTCCTTCTCCTCCTCCCAATTTCTCTCTCTCACCCCCGCTCCTATTTTCTCACCCCCCCTTATTTATCTTTCTCACCCCCCCTTATTTCTCTTTCACCACCCCCCTTATTTCTCTCTCACCCCCCCTTATTTCTCTTTCTCACCCCCCTTATTTCTCTCTCACCCCTTGTCTTTCTCACCCCCCTTATTTCTTTCTCACCCCCCTTATTTCTCTTTCTCACCCCATTTCTTCTCACCCCCCTTATTTCTCTTTCACCCCCCTTATTTCTCTTTCTCACCCCTTATTTCTCTTTCTCCACCCGCCCCTTATTTCTCTTTCTCACCCCCCCCTTATTTCTCTTTCTCCATACCCCCTTATTTCTCTTTCTCACCCCCTTATTTCTCTTTCTCACCCCTTATTTATTTTTCTCACCCCTCTCCCACCCCCCCCTTATTTCTTTTTCTCACCCTCTCACCCCCTTATTTCTCTCTCTCACCCCCTTGTTCTCTCACCCCCTCTGCCCCTTATTTCTCCCCTCCCTCCCCCTTCTTTCTCCCCCTCCCCCCTACCTCCCTGTAGCGTGGCCGAGCCCTGTATAGTCCGCGGGTACAGGGAGCTTTTGTTTCCTGTACCCGGCGGACTAACAGGAAGTGCACACTCAGTGTGCACTTCCTGTTAGTCCGGCCGGGTACAGGAGACAGCTGCTCTCTGTACCCGTCGGACCATGCTGCAGTGAGGGAGCTGACAGGAGCGCTCCCTCCTGTCAGCCTCTCCTCAGGCTGCGCCCGGGCGGTGCGGTCCGCCCTCATGGACGCACCGCCCGGGCAAAGCTGCAGCCGCCTGAGGCTCTTCACAGAGCGCTCGGGCGGCTGCAGCATGGGGGGGGGCGGCAGGGCTGGTCATGGCACCCCCCACCCTGGTGGCACCCGGGGCGGACCGCCCCCCCTGCCCCCCCTTAGTACGCCACTGCAATACCTTATTGGCCTTAGGAACTGCCAATTGACATTGCACATTGTTACCTAGTTTGTTGTCTATAACAATTACCAAATCCTTCTTGTATGTTGTTAGCTCGAATTCACTACTATTTAGGGTGTAAGTTGCTTGTACATTTTTTACTCTGAAGGGCATAACTTTGCATTTTTCTATGTTAAATTTAATTTGCCATTCACAGATGATACAAAGCTCTGTAAAATAATACATTGTGAGGGAGACTGGGCACAACACTAAAAACAAACACTAAAACATGGCCCGGAGGGACACCACTTACCACTTTTGTCTTGCTTGAAAATTTACCATTAATGGTCTTTGTACAATAATCTTTCTACTTTATCTTTAAGCCAATGTTCTAACCAAGAACAAGAATCTTCATCTAGACCAATTTGTTTTAGTTTAAACACTAACCTGTTGCATGTGAACATCTCAAACTTCTTGGCAAACTCCAAGTAAATCATATCCACTGCAACACCCTGATCTATATTTCTGCTTACTTCTTTGTAGAATGCAATTAGTTTAGTGTGACATGACCAAGTTTTATGAAACCATGCCGATTATTCATGAATTGTATGCTTCAACAACCTTTCATATACTTTCCAAGCCACATAAATTAAGTTTACAGGTCTATAATTTCAAGGCAAATATTTTGAATTGTGATTTGTGTATATAAGAGCTACATCTGCCTTCATTCAATCCCCTGGTACATTTCCTGAAAGAAAAAAATCTTGAACGATTAAAAACAGGAGTTCACTTATTTCCACATTGACTCCTTCGGTACTCATAGGTGTTGTAACGGCTACCCAGGTAGTAAGGGGGTATCAGCCGTTGGAGACATCCTTTTCCTGGCAAGCTGCAGTTTAGTAATGGAGTTACTTATTCCCATCCACGAGATCCAAGAGTAGAGTCACGCATAGCAGTAAAAAGGAGCAAGGTAATTGTGC
>OW240923.1:117057570-117078703 GCA_933207985.1 Pelobates cultripes
AGTTTGTTTTTTGTTATAGCTATGTTAGGGGGATATCTGTGTGTGCAGGTGACTATTACTGTGCATAATTATTAGGCAACTTAACAAAAAACAAATATATACCCATTTCAATTATTTATTATTACCAGTGAAACCAATATAACATCTCAACATTCACAAATATACATTTCTGACATTCAAAAACAAAACAAAAACAACTCAGTGACCAATATAGCCACCTTTCTTTGCAAGGACACTCAAAAGCCTGCCATCCATGGATTCTGTCAGTGTTTTGATCTGTTCACCATCAACATTGCGTGCAGCAGCAACCACAGCCTCCCAGACACTGTTCAGAGAGGTGTACCGTTTTCCCTCCTTGTAAATCTCACATTTGATGATGGACCACAGGTTCTCAATGGGGTTCAGATCAGGTGAACAAGGAGGCCATGTCATTAGATTTTCTTCTTTTATACCCTTTCTTGCCAGCCACGCTGTGGAGTACTTGGACGCGTGTGATGGAGCATTGTCCTGCATGAAAATCATGTTTTTCTCGAAGGATGCAGACTTCTTCCTGTACCACTGCTTGAAGAAGGTGTCTTCCAGGAACTGGCAGTAGGACTGGGAGTTGAGCTTGACTCCATCCTCAACCCGAAAAGGCCCCACAAGCTCATCTTTGATGATACCAGCCCAAACCAGTACTCCACCTCCACCTTGCTGGCGTCTGAGTCGGACTGGAGCTCTCTGCCCTTTACCAATCCAGCCACGGGCCCATCCATCTGGCCCATCAAGACTCACTCTCATTTCATCAGTCCATAAAACCTTAGAAAAATCAGTCTTGAGATATTTCTTGGCCCAGTCTTGACGTTTCAGCTTGTGTGTCTTGTTCAGTGGTGGTCGTCTTTCAGCCTTTCTTACCTTGGCCATGTCTCTGAGTATTGCACACCTTGTGCTTTTGGGCACTCCAGTGATGTTGCAGCTCTGAAATATGGCCAAACTGGTGGCAAGTGGCATCGTGGCAGCTGCACGCTTGACTTTTCTCAGTTCATGGGCAGTTATTTTGCGCCTTGGTTTTTCCACACGCTTCTTGCGACCCTGTTGACTATTTTGAATGAAACGCTTGATTGTTCGATGATCATGCTTCAGAAGCTTTGCAATTTTAAGAGTGCTGCATCCCTCTGCAAGATATCTCACTATTTTTGACTTTTCTGAGCCTGTCAAGTCCTTCTTTTGACCCATTTTGCCAAAGGAAAGGAAGTTGCCTAATAATTATGCACACCTGATATAGGGTGTTGATGTCATTAGACCACACCCCTTCTCATTACAGAGACGCACATCACCTAATATGCTTAATTGGTAGTAGGCTTTCGAGCCTATACAGCTTGGAGTAAGACAACATGCATAAAGAGGATGATGTGGTCAAAATACTCATTTGCCTAATAATTCTGCACTCCCTGTAATGTGTCATTTCTCTCTGGTGGCATTTTAGTGCATCAAGCAATTTTGCTGAGGTCAAGCTACCCTGATTCGTTGGTATGTCCTCAAGATAAGTCATCACAGATATATGGGAAGATGTATTCAGGGAACTGGTTTCTTCTTCAAACTGAATGTTCAGTCTACCCCTGACTCTCTGGATCCTGTTTGTGTGGATCATATTATCTCCACTTCAGGTCAGTGTTTGTAGATGTATGAATATAAGGGAATGTTTGGTAAAGAGCCTTCAATTTCAAGCTGCTGCCTCTTTGATTGGGATGGAAAAGGTAGCTTTCACTGTTCATAACACTGTTAAATACTTTAATCCAGATGAATGGTCTAAGACTGTGGAAAAGCTGTCAGGACAAATAGGAATTTTAAGTCTTCATCATTTAAGACTTTTGGTGTTTCTTCTAGGACTCTGCACCTAATTGAACACTGTAGTGGTAAGTTTAGCCAACATACTACTTTATTTGTGTATATTGCAGGTTCTCTGTGAGGCTCTATGGACTAGAGTATGGATTTTAAACTTGTTAAAGCATATGTGGCAGGTTGCACAAGTTTTATTTTGTAATGGCAAAAACCTTTTTTTTGGTGGGGGGAGGGGGAGGGGAGTGATATTTATCTATGTGTAGAGAAGATTTAGCAAGATACCAGAGATGGCAGAAGAAGTTCCTCACTTATCAAGACGTCACAGGAATGAACCTTCAGTGGTCTTTACCTCAGCCGCATCAGCTGACATGATTTATGCCTGAGCCAGAAACATGGCCTTTTCTGTTTCTACTTGAAGGGCTCTTTGACTTGGATCCACAGATGCCTCTTCAAAGATCAGTCTCTGCCTTCTTCCCTTTCAGGTTATATGCTGTCTGGCCAACATGTATGTATGCATTAAAGACAGCAGAAGGGAGTAAGGCTTTTCTGTCCCAAGATTGTAGCTCCAGAAGAGCATTTCAAGTGAAAGATCTTCTCACTACACTTCCTTTTAAAATAACATATATTATAATCAAGGGAGAGAATTGGAAGGTCAGTCTTCTCTCAGAGAAGGATAATCCAGAGGTACCTCATCTGCCAATTGAGTCATTTTTATAGCATTATATTAATCACTTTAGGACAAGGTGTTATTATGGAAGTTCAATGGCAGAAAATCATTTGGAATGTATTCCCAACTGTTTCTTGCAAAGAAGGCATCAGGAGGATGGTAGCCTGATTTCATTTTTCACAGGCATTAGATATATTAGAGTATATGCAAATTCCAGCTGGAATTTCTATGGTTCATTGAAAAGTGGCTTTTCCAGGGCATTGAAGAATGTTTATGGTCTTGCAGATTTTTATTTTCAGATACCTTTATGCCTTTAAAATTTGCCTCTGAACCATATGCGCAAAGTCCCAACTGATTTGTATTGGGGAATGTGCAGAAATAGGGGAACATGTGTGCATATATGGTAGGAATGCCCACGAGTGCAAACCTTATGGTCTTATGGTGGGAAACTGAAGAACTTATCTCTAACATTTTTGACAAACCAGTGGTCCCAGACCCTTAGGTATTCTTATTATCCAAATCACTAGAAATACAGACCAATAATGAGCAAAACCATATCCATAAAATTACGTTTGCGTACAGAAGAGTGCTAACTGAGGTATGGTTAAAACCTAAAATGCCTCCAATAGGTGTGGTACACCTGGAAATTAGGCACACGTACCTGATAGATAAGTTAACTGCCCAGGTGAGGGGGACCTTAAAACCTTGCAAGGTTTTGGAGCTGTGGGACAACTTTGCGGGCAATCCTTTACCCGACCGGCGTTCTTGTCCCTATCTCTGCATCGACCCTCTTATCGCTTTATCATTTCTGATTTTAGGCTCTTAATAATTCTTCCTATTGTCTACACAAGCTGTATATTCAAAAAAATCTTATTGTGCATGCAATACCGCTGCTTATTATTGACATTCTTATTTGTCTTATTGATCCATTGTCACTGTATTTTATTGTACCTACTTTTTCAAGCAGAAATAGAGAATAAAAATATGTTAAAATCTTTTTCAAATCTGGGGGTACTTTTAGCAGAATTGAGGAAATGCTATCTAGCACTACCAGGACAGCATCAGTATTCTGGCATACAGAGAAGTTCCTTCTTCCTCATGGCTAAAAGATTAATGCCTCCTAAATCCTTTGACTCTCCTCCCAGTCCATATCAAATCTGGAAGTCCTTTTCAGCACTAAACGTGGTACAGCTCAGCCTTCTCTGTACCAAAAGAGACTTTTTTGCAAGTACAGAGAATGTTGGTTATCTATGTTTCCTCAACAGGCAAATAGTAAGTCTCCTGGAGTCCATGTCTTTACTCCGGTTGACATATGAGCACAATGAAGTATGTGGATATTTCCTTCTCCAGTTCAGGTATTCTTCTATAGCCAATCAGAATTCTATCCAGTATTTTCCCGTCCTGATATGATGGTTACAACAAAATAGTTGTTTGGTCTCTGTTTTCTCTACAGACACCAGCCATTGGGGTTAGAGATCTTCATCTACTGTGCCCAAGTGATGTGGTCTCCCTTAAATTTTTTAGATCTACTAGCTGTCTTGAGAGCCCTTATGCATTTTCAGCATCAATTTTGTGCTCTGGGTAAGGGTATGCATGCTGCAGTTTTTGTGTTCTAGGGGATACTCAGAATCACAATATGATAACAATAATGATCAGGGTTATTTAATATGTATGGATATCATCACATTGAAACTACACTGGAGAGTAGGTCACATTATTAAGAGATTTGGTGTTTAAAGCTAATGTAACGTTATATATTTTTCTGCATGATGGATCACCACCTTTCTGACTGAAGTTACAGCAGCAAGACCGAGTGCTGGAATGCACTCTGGTCAGAGAGAAAAAGATGAACAGTTTAACTACTACAACTACAACTACTGTAGGGACTTGGGATCCCTGATAGGTGCTACTTTACCTCAACTCTGTGAGTGTTTTTAATCTATTTCAATAAAAGTGTTTGTTTTATGGAGTACACTATGTCTCTTTTGTCTCTTCTCTTACAGATGTGGATTGTGGATTGTGTTCACTTTCATAATTAAGATAAAAACAAAGTAATGTAATGATAAAAGAAAATGGAATGTTCTACATTTGTCTTAGTGATATGCATTGGTTCTACTTTGATTGATATTTTTTTATTATACATTGTCATAAAATCTGTTTGTTATCCTTAATAGTTCAGGCTAGGCCTCCAGCATCTAAGTAAGAAATAAGTAGATGTATTGTTTCTGACATTTTTTTTCAGGCTAAACAGGTCTTAGGAGGTTTCTGATGGAATAATGGCTCATTTTCCAGATTCTTGTCTTCCTCATGGGCTGTCACAACTAGGTTTTCCCCAGTACTGATATATAGAGCAGCTTCCTGGGCCTCTTATCTCCTTCTCCTTCATGAAATGAATGATGACCAATTGGATATAAGAGCTGGTCATATTTTATTTTGATAAGAGTCTTCTTTGTATTTGATAATTTCAGAGTCTGAGGGTTTTCTTCTCCCTCCCCTGGTTATTACATGGGTATTACCCTTTGCTGTGCTGTCATACATATGGCCAGGAAAGACAAAAAAAATGTATTCCTGAGTACCATAGTTTTCTTTTCCTGGTCATGAATCATGGCAGAACCAAGATCCCACCCTGGGATGGGTGGGAGGGATAAGAAGGGATACCCATTGCTGTGCTACCATGTCCTATAACCAGGAAAAGAAATTGATGGTGTGTAGAAATACACTTTCTGTTTTTATATATATATATTATTTAAAATTATAGATACATAGATATAACTTTACTTCCCACTGTTAGGTTTGGATGAACAATATTAGACAACAATGTCTTCACAAATAATTCAATATGCTCTGCTATTTTAAGTCTGTTTGTGTTTTTGGCCAACTACTGTAAGATTAGCTCTTTTGGAGAATGTCAAATTAACCCATTGACCTTTTCTAATTAGCTGAATGTATCTAGCGTTCCCATTTCATTTTTGGAGTGCCAATTTCTCAACATGCAGATTCAGATATATAAATTCTGCCCAGTCAGTTCTGCTGAGAGTGTGAATGGATAAATGGATTCAAATTATTTCTAATAATCATTTTATCTAATAGGACATTTTTTCATATTATTTTCCAGTGAGAAAAAAAATGTTTTGTTATAATTTGAATTTGTTTATACTTATTTGTAGTTTTCTGAATAATTTATAAGCTCCTAGATACTTACTGAAATTGGGAATGTTCAGATATACCAATTACAGTATTTGAAAACTGACAGTCTCTATAGTCTTACATGAACAGAGAATGCACACCAAAAAACCATAGGAAATTAATATCTTGGTTTAATAAGGCCAATATCTGATTTACAAGTATGGTATAAATATAATACAAATAAAGTGATAGTTAACAGGCTAGATAAAATATCCATAGTACATATTTACCACAATTCCACAACCTGATAGGGCAGAAACACGAATACAAAGAACCACCCAATGTTTCGGCACCTCCTGGATGCCTTTATAAATGGCAGAGGATTGAGCAGTGAGGCTGCAGGGGTATGTTCTATACACCAAAACTGCTTCATTAAGCTAAAGTTGTTCAGGTGACTATTGTGTCCCTTTAAGAAATGCCCTTTTCTTAATTTTGATCTTTCACTTATTTAATTGACAAACCCCTAATTTGCTATCCTTATCAAAATGTATGGATCTAAAAAAAACCTGCTTTGATTTGTTAGGAATCCGTTCATTTTTCAGGTTGATTCAAAAATTCACACAATGATTCACATGTTGATTCAGAAATTCACACATTTCCGAATTTGGACTAATGCAGCCAAAACTTAATTAGAAACAGAGCAAATTGCACATGGGTTTGGCAGACAACTATAGTGACACATTTATGGATTTGTGGAAGAGATGGACCCCTTTAAAGCAATACTGTAATTTGTGAAAGTATAACAGTTTTTGTAGTGATCCCCAAAATAACTTGGACAGTGGAGGATGCAGATATACTTATCTGAAACCCTTTCTTCTCAGTAATGCCATCTTTAGGTCAGACATATTTTCTGCTCAAGGAGTTAAACTTCCAGGATCCTTGTCAAAGGGAGCCATGATGGAGGAATCCAGTTGCTCGATAGAGCAGCGTGGAGTTCTACATTTACTTTTATGATTTAGAACTCACAAATACAAATTTGTTTAAAAAAATAGGGCTTATCAAACATTCTATGAAAAAATCCTGAGAGACAGTTCCTCTTTAATGTCCATGATTTTGGAATACATATTTCTACCAACAATTGTGTACATGACTCTTATAATCAGGTGCTCGAGATATTCTAATGGCTCATGACAATGCATACGGGCAATGGCATTTATACCATGAACAGACAAGAATTAGAACCCTTTAAGTAGCAATAAGTGACATTATTAGTGTAGAGAATGTTTTTTTAATTGACAGTGTATAGAGATAGATACATTTAGAAATACTGAATTCATTAGCTTTTCAGCTGTTTTTTTTCTAACCTTTCTAAAACTGCTTACAGCATTATACTATAAATATAATTTGTATATGCTAAGGTGTGTAAAATTCCCGAGCTTAAGGAAATAAGAAATGTGTAATAAAATTGGTAAAAGTGAAATGCAATCCTATTTCAAAGGTTTCACTGTAAACTCAGTGGAAACATTAGTCTAGATTATAATCTTTAAACTTTTCCTTTCATTGTGGACTGCTTTGGTACACATTGATACAGATGTACATAGTTCAGATAAATATCTATATTTTTTGCTTTCTAAAAGAAAACACGGACATGTATCTTAATTAGACTTTCGTCTAATAGAAAAAGTAGAATTATTGATCCAACTTTTAATTATAGGTCTATTTAATCAAACCTTATGCAGATATTTGGGACATACAACACTTTTTACAGAATATGATTTAACAAAAAACCTATACTCAATGTCCTCAATATTGCAAGTGCAAACTAATGTTTTTGATTGTACTGTTGTGGCATATAATAATGAAGTTGGCACTTATTTTGATAGTCCTTTCTTAATAATAATAATAATAATAATATCAGATCTCCAGGCATTAAACTCTTGACTCCAAAGGTTATTTCTCAACTAACCATTGTACAGCTCGCTGGAGTTTGTTGGCGCTATATAAATAATAATAAAAATAATAATAATAATAATAACTAAGATTATTTCTTTTGATAGCTGTTTTGGGATATCTTATATCATCAGTAAGGCAAATCTCTGCAAAGTAGACTTTGGTCAACATTTGAAAAAGGAGGTAATTTATACTTTTGCTAACATTTGGTAAAGAAAGGTATTGTATAACTGGAGAGATCAGTTTTCCATCTTGTCAATGGGCAACGAGGTGCTTCTCATGCTAAAAGCTAATAAATATAATTGTGGTAAGGTAATAATTGCACCTATACCCCAGTGCACACTAGCAAATGCTAACACAACCCCATTACCCCACTATCCAACTAGCTAAAAAAGCAATTTGTCCTTTTTGTCAAATTTTTAGATATGATTGTGTTAATAAGTATTAAAATATACATGCAACAGGAAAATATTTATATTTTATATTTCAAACTCAGCACTCATTCCTAATCATATACATATTGGTGGAAAAACTGCCAAAGGAAAAATGCATTCCTTTACAAAAAAAATGTGGCATGCTATTTTTTAACCCAAATTCTACAATATAAACTTTATGATAAATGTAACATTTTCAGTGATCACTGTTTAGTGTACTGCATGCGCAAAATAAAGGCTATTAAATCCTCTCCCAAGGTTAAAATAACTAGGTCCTTCAAAAAATGTAATCTTGAATCCTATCTAAATGACATCAAGAACCTCCCATGGCACAGATTAAATATTATCCCAGATCTAGACTGTGCTGTTGAATTCTTTCAGTCTGAACTCCTACAAATTTGGAATTTGCATGCCCAGCTGCATAAGGTGAGGGTAAAAGGAGCACATATGAACTGGATCACAGCTGACCTCATCCAAATGTACCAGTTTCGGGATTCTTTGTGGTCAAAGTTTAAGCGTACTGGCTCTATGAATGATCACGGTGCATATAGACAATGGCGAAATATATGCACAAAACAGACAAAATTGGCCAAGGCCCAATATTTCTATGAAAATCTCAACAGTAACATCTCAAACCCTAGAAACTTTTGGAAAGTCATAAATAAACTACAAACTCCCCAATCCACTCCCAACCCTCCACTGTCAAAGTGGGTAACCAAACCCTGCAACTTCCCTTAGATGTAGCAAATGCCTTTAACAATTATTTTGTCGGTTGCTCTACTGCCCTGATTGCCAAGCTAATAAATGATACGCATCCTGAAACTACTAATGTGGATCAGTTCACACTAAATTTGCAAAGGCCCAATATAGACAAGTTTATTTTTAGACCTGTACCTGTTAGTGTCATTAAAAAACATCTTAACAATCTAAAAATGAAAAACCAGTCCGGACCCGATCAAATCCCAGCAATGCTGTTGAAGCTCAGTGCGCCAGCAATTGCTAAACCCATCTCAACTCTAATTAACGAATCCTTGGTGTCTGGATACATACTCAAACTTTGGAAGACTTCGAGAGTAGTGCCTATCCATAAAAGTGGTGACACTACGTTGGTTTCTAACTATCGCCCAATATCATTGCTCCCGGTATTGTCAAAAATCTTAGAAAAATGTGTCCATACGCAACTTTTTGAGTACTACCAACATTTTAACTATCTGACCCCTGATCAATCAGGCTTTCGCCAGAATCACTCGACTACAACTGCCCTCCTAAAAGTTTGCAATGACATCCAAACTGGCATGGAACAAAGAGCCCTAACTGGAGCTATTTTCCTTGATTTTGCTAAGGCCTTTGACACAGTAGACCACGACATTCTACTGTACAAACTCAAAAACTCAGGTTTTGATGATCGTTTGCTAACCCGGTTTCGATCGTATGTATCGGATCGCTCGCAATATGTGTCCATTTCTGACAGCTACTCCCTCCCTCTCCAAATCACGTGTGGTGTTCCCCAGGATTCCATTCTCGGCCCCCTACTATTTACATTATTTATAAATGATCTGCCTAATGTCTGCAAATCGTCAAATGTACACATGTACAGAGATGACACGGTAATCTATGCAAGCAAATCCGATCTACCACAACTTGTGGCTGTGCTCCAAGACCAGTTTACAGAGGTAGAAAGGTGGATCGCAAAAAACAAACTCTTCCTGAACACTGACAAAACTGTCACAATGATCTTTGGAACAGTACCTAAATTACACAAATTACACAATTCCCACCTATCCATCAAAACAAATTCAAATGGCACACTGATCACAGTCCACTCTTTCAAATACTTGGGTATGATGTTAGACCCCAATCTATCTTTTGGCCTGCACATAGAAAAGCTTGCATCTAAACTTTATCCAAAGCTAGGTGCCCTGTACAGAAACAAATCCTGCCTAAGCCCTACAGTAAAGGAAAAGATTGTACAGCAATGATTATGGGGATGTAGTATATGCATCTGCATCGCAATTCCACATTAATAAACTCAACACATTGTATAACTCGTTCTGCCGATTTGTGCTACAATGTAATTAGAGGACCCACCATTGTGACATGCTAAAAGAACTAAATTGGCTGTCGCTGGAATCCAGACGCACCCTTCATCTTTCCAGCCTTGTGTTTAAGAGCTTTTCTGGGAAACTCCCACCCTACCTGAACAAAATGCTTTCCCCAGCTGTTCCCACTTCCTATAAGCTCTGATCCAGTACCAACACTTTATTTAGTCTACCTCAATACAAAAAGAAAACGGCCAGATCCTCCTTCTCCTACAGAGCACCGCAATTGTGGAACGACCTCCCGCACAATTTAAAATCATCCCTAAGCCTAAAGTCCTTTAAGAGATCCCTCTCTACATACCTCAAAACAGAATGCACCTGTCATGGTTGATTATATATTTCCTACCTGTTCTATGTTAAATTTTTTATTTATTGTGTATTAATATTGTTTTTGTATTTTATTGTACCCTAATGTAACAATGCAATGATTTGTGGACCCAGGACATACTTGAAAATGAGAGAAATCTCAATGTATCTTTCCTGATAAAATATTTTATAAATAAATAAATATTGCACCAAATTACTAAATCGGTATGTCCTTATTTGAACGTCCTCCTATTTGGGCACTTATTTCCATCTGTAAATGGGGGTGAAAAAGTTACACTGGGGGAAAAGTTTGGATGTCTTTTTCTTTTTAATTTGCATGTTTTTTTTATTTGATTTTACACCATTCTAAAAGACTTCTGGGGAGTGTTGCTCTTGTCTCCTCATGTGAGTGTATTTATAATTTCCTTTACATACAATTTGAGTCAAAGATAATGTTCACTATGTGGTGCTCTGTATATATTCTTTCTCAAGAAAAACTAAAAAGACTACCATTTAGACGACATAAAGTTGTGGTAGAACCTTAAACCCACGAGGTACCTTTTTTTCATGAGCCTGGATTTGTCTGTGTGTGAGCGATTGATAAAATACAACAATTTAATCATTATCAATGAAGACCATGCTGTGATATTTTATTTTGTGTTTATTTTTTGAGAATATGTCAACAAAGTAAAATGGCTTTATAAAAGGGAGGTAGTAATATTATTTATATTTTGATTTTACACATTTCACTTTTTTTTTGTTTTTATGTCACCTTGTGTTTCTGTCCATATAGGGTATAATAGGTTGGTTCTTCTAGATGTGTATTTTTGTTTACATTTCATGAACTACAATTCACTGATGCTATGCTTGAGTTTACTGAGCAGATGATGCGATACAAGCAACTATTTCTGCATTGACTAATTTTGCCTCTTTATAAATTGCTGGTAAGACCACACCTTGAACATGCTGTGCAATATTGGGCACCTGTTCTAAAGAAAGATATCATGGCACTAGAAAAAGTGCAGAGACAAGCTACAAAATTGATAAAAGGAATGGAGCATTTTAGTTACGAAGAAAAGTTAAAAAATTTAAATCTGTTTAGTTTGGAAAAACAGCACCTAAGAGGGGATATGATAACAATATACAAATATATTCGGGGCCAGTACAAACTCTTATCTTGAAATCTATTCATAAACAAGGCTAGGACAAAAGGTCACACATTTAGGCTTGAAGAAAGGAGATTTCATCTAAGGCAAAGAAAATATTTTTTTACAGTAAGAGCAATAAGGATATGCATTCTCTGCCTGAAGAGGTGGTTTTGTCAGAGTCTATACAGATGTGTAAACTGCAATTGGTTAAATACTTGCAAAAACATAACAAACAGGGATATAATTTCTAATTAGTGGGGTAATTATAGCTGCTTGATCCAAGGAGACATCTGACTGCTATTTTGGGGTCAAGAAGGAATTTTTTCCTAGTTTGTTGCAAAATTGGAAGCGCTTCAGACTAAGTTTTTTTGCCTTCTTTTGGATCAACAGCAAAAACATATGTGAGGAAGGCTGAACTTGATGGACGCGAGTCTCTTTTCAGCTATGTAACTATGTTACTATGTAATCAGACACACTTTATTAATAGAACACTCAAACTGATCACTTGGAAGACGGTGTCTAGTATTTTTGTTCTATCAAAAGCAACATAAAGTGCATTTTTGTTTGGATCAACATGGATGGAAAGTGCTTTTTCATACTCATAAATGGTTTAACGCAATGAACTTCTATTTTTCTTCAAACTCAGCAACTGGATTTCTTTTCTTTCACTTAAGATAAGCAAAAATGTGCAATATGAAGATCTTTATCAAAGTGTATATGTATCTTATTTTCTTAACAATTCTATTTCAATAACCATGCAAAAGGAAATTAATTATTTAAGAATATCCTTTCAAGAGAGCATGCAAATGTGCTCCCCGATTTTAGCTACCCATCAGTCATTTTCAAAGTTTTATTCAATGGGGTAAATTCCATATACGTTAGAGTTTCCCTATATTGTATCCCATCCCACATGTGAAGTAAGAGGGTAGGAGCACATGGCATGCAGGAATGGTTATCATCATCTCATGGGTCTACAATGTTTAGTAGGTGGTATACAGTAGCATGGGATGTATGGCAGTTATATTTGTTTTTCTTCCTCTTTTCCCTTTTCATTGTAATGTTGCTCAACAAGAAACAATAAAAGTATGTAACATAAGTTCTCCAAATTCCCATTTCCAATGACCTACTTAATCCTGTGAATAGCTTACTTTCTATATTTATAAAGCAGGTCAGCTAAATTTCCAGTCCATGCTTGGACTGACCTGGATGGCTAAAATCACTTGTAATTTGTGACTTTTTGAATATTTGCCTTAAATGAACTGTCAAAATGGAGACCTTTTCTAAAGACTGCTATTTCACACATCCATGAAATAAATGTAAAAAGCTAATTAGAGAATACAATATACAATGTAATAGAAAATATATGCTCATTCGCCCAAATTTAGCACTTTGTCCTTTCGCTGCTTCATTAACTCTTTCAACTAATGTAAATACATATCCCTTTTCTCATGCTTCTGTGAGATAAGTAAATCCCAACATATTTCAATCCTTCTCTAAACAATCTTCTCACTTTTGACTTTGTGAATACTTGAGAAAGTTCATCTTTCAAAAATATTGGGCAATGTTCATCAAATCAGGTGTGAATCTGCCACAAAATGCTAAAAATTGAGCAGTATTCTACTGGTTTTTATGGTGATATCTTATTTAGCATTTTGTCCTAGAATAGAACCGTTATTGCCTTGATAAACATTTCCCCAAAAGTTCATATACAGTTTCATTTTGATTAGTTTTGATACATCTATTCCATCAACCTGCCACGGATTTTTGTATTATTGTCTTATTGTCACTCTCCTCATTTTCTTCATTAATGTTCAACATGAATCCAGTCAACTCTTTTTAAAACAACCTGTTGCTTGTAGGTTTTTATGTATGCATGTTACTGTATTATACAGAAATGTTACTGATATAGCAACTTAGCAACTCCACGAGAATATATATAAGGCAAAATAGGCATTGTTTCTATGTTAACATCTGGACATCCAGCAAATTGAGCTACTGTGTCTCTTGATCATCTCAAGCAATTTCATTTTGTAAGCTAATAAAGAAAGTATTTTTGTTTCTGTAAGATAAAATCCCTCAGGCAGACGGATCCTATCCGAACACCTAATAAGGAAAGATCACATCCACATCAATCTAGAAGGTTGTCCCCAGAAAGAGAGAGGGAAACTAGGTCTTATGTCCAAGTCATTAGAAACAAATCTGACATTAATGGAGTCAATACTCAGTATAATGATAAGGAGACAAATTTTCAAGGGGGACCCTGAGGGATAAAAGAAAAAGTTATCACCAACTATTTCCATCCCATGGCAGATAAATGAGAACATCCCACCGTTTCTCCCTTTTACATCAGGACTCCTCTCAGAAATGGAGAGGGTGGAGTATTAAGAGAAAACCCTAAAATACAACATACTCTAAGAAAAAAGGAAATAGAGAAGGGCATTTTTAATTTAACAGGGATAACATTATCAGAAGAAGAAATCAATTTATTGTCTAAAGGTATGAAATTTGCCCCGAACAAAATGGCTAATGATTTCAATCTTTTTATAGATTTAAAAAAATATATTCGATCTCTGACCATTAAAATGCATTTCTTTTTACATCCCTCCTGACCAAAAGTTGACACCATGGATGATGGTGAACGATTTACTTCAATAAAGTGCAGAAAACAGGATATAGCAGCATCCTTCAATAAAGTGCAGAAAAAAGTTCAGTGCTGTTGTATCCTGTTTACTGCACTTTATTGAAGTAAATCCATTTGAGAAAAACCTTAAAGGTTTCCTGAATATTTGGGAGTAATAGAATTCCAAGATTCATTCCAGCAACTTTATCTGCTGATAAGCCATCAGAGCCAGAGCCTGCTCTATGTGGCTCTGGGAAGAGTGAGTGACCCATTACCTCTGTGTAATATCTGCATATATACAGTATTACACTATGTACAGTTTTATATGTTACAGAGAACCAGAGACGAATTGTAAGGTCCTCCTTGATATAAGTATATCACATTGTGTGGTGGTGTTTTTAATTGCTCACCCTGTTCTTTGTACTTGATTTTGCACTTTATGAAATAAAAGGGTTTAGACAATAAACCCAAAGTTGAAAATAGGTAAACCTATAACAGAAGTTATACGTAGGAGAATAAAGATAAACCTGTAAAAGAAATTATAGGTATGAATCTTGAGGGAAAACAGAAGAGAGGATTGAGGAAATATGCCCCACAACAGGATATAAAGAAACAGGGAAACTTATAAGAGAAATTATAGGTTCGAATTAATAGAAGGAACAGAAGAGAAGGTTTAGGCAATACGCTCTAAGCGGGTTATCAGGTAACAGATTTTGTAGCAGATTTGGAATATCATGCTATGCACATGAGAGCGACTGAGGTGACTAGTGGCTAAGGAGGCCACTAGAGGCGAGAAACAGGTATTGCAGCAATAAAACAATATCTTGGTTGTCTGGATAGGATCCTGACATTAGCCCTATTTAAAGGTACATGTTGGTGGAGTTTGTTAGGCTGCTTTGTTTCAATATTTGTTATTGTTATTTGATTTTAAGGTCCCTGAGAAAGTTTCAAGTCTGGGACAAAACATGTAGGACCATCTATTGCTGTTTTTATAGCATTATAGGTGTTTATTCACATTTTTAATTTACAATAAAGCTGCTGATTTTTTTTTTACTTTCATCAATTGGAGTCCTGGTTCATAGCAGCATATACAGATTGAAAAAAAGGGATTTACAGCCCCCCAGCAACATCGGGGGAGGAACCCTTGAGCGCATTACATATCTTCATCTTGTGAGTGCATTCATTTACAGCGCACACTTCTACTTTAAAATTGTATTACACTATATGTTGTTTATGTTATTTTTTTAGCCATATTCCATGTGTTTTTCTTGTTTGTACATTGGTTAATATAAGATCATCTCCTGGGACGTGATCTTTGATTCAACAGTTAAGTATATTATATACTTGTTAATCACTACATTCACATTCACATTGTGGTGTCAGTTTGCTTTGTTTGATCCTATAAGAGTGCTGGGTACCAAATTCCAAATGTTTCCATTATCAGAAAATAGCAAAATAATGAATTTCATGCAGCCTTGCTTTCCTATTCCATCAACCATCATGAATAAAAACTGATAGGAACTGGTCATCTGTCGGCATTGGCAATGCATTTTAATGTCGACCATGCCATACTCTAGTGGTTGACTTTGCTATCTGTTCAGCAGCCTTACTCCAAAGTCATAGATTGATGGTTTTGCTATCTCTCGCCATGCACCAAATTTCTAAATTCTTAACAGCAATCACTACCATAAAACATATTAATACAAGACTTGCAGCAAGAGCCACAATTTTATATTGTGGATAAGCAAGAATAAATCTGATGAATTATTCATGAGAAAAAAAAAGCAAACATCTGTTGCTAACTTTATGTATGTAAAACATATATATCTGAAGCACCAGATAAAGTTACTGGTTTAATAAAAATGAAGTTATCTATAATCCACCCCCAAGCTTATCATTGAAAATGCTCCTAAACACATTACATTTAAATGTTTGCTTGTTACACTCTGTAACACAGTTTAATAGTTATATTTCATAAATTCCAACTTTCCCTTTCCTTATCAAAGATAGTAGCATGTACTCCAATTGCAATACCTTAGCAAGTCGCTCCTGCTTATTTCACTAAATTTAGCTGTGAAGTGTGACACTGGGGAATTCTCTGCAGATGCTTCACATCTTCTTAGAAAAAAAGGGAATTTTGTGTAATGAAACTTAGTTTACAGATTCTCCTTTTGCAATGCCATTTCAATGTGTATTTTTGTATATAGGCTAAATAGATAGACATAGATGATAGATAGACAGACAGAGAGACAGACAAATGACAGACAGACAGACAGATAGATAGACAGACAGACAGGCAGGCAGGTAGACAATCAGTCAGTCAAACAGCAGGTGTGGGCTCTAAATAATTATAGACGTTGGGGTGGATATTTCATTGTCCACCCCAATTTGTCACATGATCCATCCCATCTAAGGTGACTAAAGGCCCCAAGTCCCTAATCACCTCCTTTAAGTTAAATCATTCTAACTAATGTCTCACCCTAATAATAGTGAGGGACAATAAACTAATACTTATAAAACAAAGAAATAAAAATACTTCTTTCTTGTAAGTATGGTTAACTTCAACCCCCAAAAACAGCTAATTAACCCTTGCAGTGCAATTCTTAAAACAAAATACCTTATTCAAAACAAAAATTGCAAAAAAACATAAAAAATTTAACTTTGTATAGGCTTTCCTGTTTTGAATTCTAATCAGAGTGTTTTAATTGTCAAGTCTCACATCTTTCAAAACTTTCCTGGGACTATTACCACGATTTGAAAACCTCCCTTTCGGTAGTATGGGGGTTGGACCATGCCACTAATTGGAAAGGAGTGGTGAACAATTGCTTTCCATCTCTCCTTGTATAATTATTAAGAACAATCACCCACAGCCCATGGGTAGGCACCCAAAATATATTATTAGCATTCCTACCTACCACCAATGGGTGGGGGTAGGGACATTAGGTTCCCTCCATTATTTTGTTATAACAATCCCCACCCGCCACCAATGGCTGGGGATGGGGACATTAAGTTCCCCAAGTATTGGTTTAGAGGCCTTCACCGTGGTCAGGATGTCCCCCCATCTTTTTAAATTTAATAGCCCTCACCTACGAGCCATAGATTAGGAGAGGGTGGTGGACAGTGATCTGTCCACTCACAATTATTTAATTTAAAGTTCCACAAGTGCCCACAGGTGGGGGAATATAAGGGATTATGCCTCACTACCCCCATTATTTTACAAGCTCTATGGCTCTATTCAGAGACCTATATGCAAAATCTGGACATTGTGAAATAGCATAAACTATGTCAGGATTTTGTCATCCGAATAGCTCTGTATGCAAATGGATGGTTTTGCCCCGTTTGCTATGAGGCAGTTCAAACATTCGTAAATAATCATGTTAACATGAGAAGAATTTCAAAGAATATTATGAAAATAATGGGTGTTCCAGCTTTCAGAATTATTATTTTTTTTTATTTTTTTTTACCTAATACATAATAAGGATATACCTGTTTGTGTCTCTCATGGGTGTCATATTTCGGAATGAGCTGACATTGTGTTTTACCATAGCAAAATAATTATGCCATTTTACTTGCAAATCCATTTTGTGACAATTCATTCTTAAAATACATTAACCTTTTCAACAATGTGCTTTAATTTTATAAAAAATAAATCAATATTTGCCTGTCTCATAATAATTATACTAGGTGGTTATGTGATACAAAAAGGGTAGGTATTGATCTTGATTGTATTAAATGCCAGTATTTTTAGCTGTTATTGTTTTTCCCACTCATATAATTTTCCTATTACCCAGCAACCTATGCTAGACTTCCAATATCTATAAATGTATTTGTGAAAATATCAAGCTGTGTTTTGTGCTAGACTTTTCTGATATTTATTCCTTAAGCTAAACGTGGAGATTAGTTTCAGGCTGAACTGAAATTCAGTTGAATTTGGGCCGATTAGGTGATCGGGAGAGATGTCACTCACCAGAATCCCAGGAGAGCAACTCACGCAAGTCTGAACATTCCTCGTTCAGTTCTTTATTAACAGTGTGGTTACTAGCACCAGAGAAAAAGTGGAATGGAATAAAAAATCAGCTTTTTTTGGTGGGGTGGAGGGAGCAGATTGGGGCAAATAAACAGCTTAGTTCCCATGATGAACAATATATACGCTTATATCCTTCCATACCTAACTTATTGTAATAAGAAAAAAACTGCTTTTAAACAAGTTTTATTTTTGGCAATGTTTTTCTGTGGTTTGTAAGCTTTCCTTTCAATACCTTTAATTAGCTAGAAAAAGTCTACTTGTTTAATACTTTTTCTTGTTTGTTTAGCTTGTTCTAACAGCAAATAAATGATATATGCAACAATGCTGGTAACATAGTATTTCTACATTGCAAACACTAACCAAGCGGCCTTGGAAGTTGTCACACAGCTCTCTACATTCTAATGTAACAACACAGTGTATTTATTTTCTATGGAATATTTTAAGTGCTTTATTAAAAATAAAGAGGCAACGAATTGTTGCAATTTCAATGTTATGCTAAAAAATAATTGTTTGCAATGTTCTATGTGATGTCCAAAAACAAAGAAAAGCCTTCAAATATGAGGGCAGTTTTGTCTAGTTATGGCAAAACAAACTGCCTGTTCTGCAAACATCAACAGCAGACAAGGTGTAAGCATTTCATAACATAAACCTACTCACATGGATCTGTAATAACTCAAACATTATTTTGCCCTCTTGATATTTCAATTTAGCAGCACACAAATGTTTTGACCTGGCATTTATAAGGGGGGTAAGGGTTTGTTCTATTTTTATTTACTTTACTGTCCTGTTAACCTCATATGACGTACAATTGTTCTATTACTTGAACAAAAATGAACAGACACAGTAACATAGTTAATCTTTTGTCACCAAATATAGAGACTTCAAACTGTTTACAAGGCATTGCCAGCAGGGGGAGTGCCTGTAATGACAGTTACTCCCCCTGCTGCCTGGAAAAAAAAATAAAAGACGTTGAAACAGTGTAAAAATAAATAATATATACTTAGATTATATATATATATATATATTTTTATTATATGTATGATCAAAGTATATATATACACATACACATAAATACACATACACTGTCTAAGTGTATTTTAATATTAATATATGTATAATTATATATATATATATATATATATACATATATATATATATTAATATCAAAATACACGTACAATGATATTGATTAAATATATATATATATATATATATAAATATGTATACACATATATATATATATATAATTATTATTACAAATAAGCTAACAAATAAAATTAAAAAATAAATAAAAAATAAATAAATAAAATATATACATATGTGTAATTTCGTTCTAGCTGTATTTTTAAATTAATATATATATTGATATTAAAATACATGTAGAACAAAATAATATATATATATCTATATAAATAAGAATATACGTACATATCACTATATATATATATACCTACATATAAATAAAAATAATATTTAAAAAAGTATATATATAATAATTCTACGTATATATTTATCTAATAATTTTACATAAGTAGGTAATTTTATTAATTACAATTTGCGGCACCTGCCTGACAACCCAGGCCGAAAGTCCAGGGAATTTAATTTGCTAGCACTGTATTTAACCCTGTAACTTTCCAAGACACCATAAAACCTGTACATGGGGGTTACTGTTTTAATCGGAAGACTTTGCTGATGGTGGTTTTATGGTGGTTTCAAAAGCTACAGAGTCAAATATAAGGCTTGCGTTTCAGTTTTTTCACATTGAAATTCGCCAGATTGGTTACGTTGCCTTTAAGACTGTATGGTAGCCCAGGAATGAGAATTGCCCCCATGATGACATACCATTTGCAAAAGTAGACAACCCAAGGTATTGCAAATGGGATATTTCCAGTTTTTTTTAGTAGCCACTTAGTCACAAACACTGGCCAAAATTGGCATTCAAATTAGTTTTTTGCATTTTTCACACACAAACAAATATTAACACTAACTTTGGCCAGTGTTTGTGACCAAGTGGCTGCTAAAAAAGACTGGACATACCCCATTTGCATTACCCTGGGTTGTCTACTTTTGCAAATGGTATGCTATCATGGGGGTTATTTTCATTCCTGGGCTACCATTTGGTCTCAAAGGCAACGCAACCAATCTGGCGAATTTCAATGTGAAAAAACTGAAAAATGTAACATGCTATATTTGACCCTGTAACTTCCCAAAACACTTTAAACCCTGTACATAGGGGGTACTGTTTTACATGTGAGACATCACTGAATACAAATATGTGTATTTTATTGCAGTAAAAGCAAACAGTATTATGACATTCACAGTTAGAATGTCACGTAGAACTAAACATTTATTTAAAAATTCTTATTTTCTCGCATTTTTTTATATTTTATTCATATTAAATTGTGTTTTTTACCTAAATATTTGATGTTAAATGAAAGCCCTGTTTCCCCTGAATTAAATGATATGTAATAAGTGTGGGTGCACATAATATGAAAAAGGTGAATTACGCCTGAATAGACATACAGCGCAATTTCAGTTTTTGTTTACGTTTTGTTTTGATTACAACGTGTACATTTGACTCAGTCCTTAACCCCTTAAGGACGGAGCCAAATGTACACATTGTGAACAAAACAAAATGTAAACAAAACCTGGCATTTGCGCTACATGTCTGTCCAACCGTAATACACCTCTTTCATAGTAAATGCACCCACCCTTATTATATATCATTTTATTCAGGGGAAACAGGGCTTTCATTTAATATCAAATATTTAGCTATGAAACATAATTTAATATGAAAAAAAATGGGAGAAAATACGTTTTTTTTTGGATTTTTTAGTTCTACATGACATTTTAACGGTCAGTGTCATAATACTGTTTGCTTTTACTGCAATAAAATACACATATTTATATTCAGTAAAGTCTCACGTGTAAGACA
>OW240923.1:117078803-117388803 GCA_933207985.1 Pelobates cultripes
GCTACGACTGTATAATACTTCATATGTTGCTCAGCTATGTCGGCTGAGTGCAGCAATACCCCCGTATGTACCTTTACCAGGTATATGTGGATGTTGAAGGGGCACATTTGAGATGCAGCCATTCAGTTTTTTTCTATCTTTGAAGTTTTACACTGTGTCCATGTTCCATTTTGGAGTAGTTTAGATGGTTGGTCATAGAAACTTCCCCACAAACACATACTATTTATTAAAAAATACACCCTGGGGTAATTCAAAAGGCATATTTTGAACCTTGGCGTGGGATAATTTTTTCTCTAGTTTGTTCCAGGTGTAGTGGTAATGAGCGTTTTTAAAATGTATTTTTTTACTTTTTATAACTTTTTTACCTTTAAAACTAGTTTTTAAACTTTTGTTTTGTATAAATTTTTTTTTTAAAACTTTCCTGAACTTTCTTAAAACACAGATTTTAACATTTTTTTTTTCTAAGCTATTTTTTACTGGTAACTAACTAGCAGTCGCGGCACTAACAGTAAATTCCCACATTTCCACATAACTCCCACCCACCCCAGCTAGCAAAATATACATAATTTATAAAATATTTTAATTAATTAATTAAATAAATTGAACCCTGAGGGTTAAAAAATAAATAAAAAATTAATCCTCAGGGGTTAAAAAAAATTAGATCACAGTATAATACTGTGATCTCTATTTGATCGCTGTAGGCAGTGATCGACTGGCAGGGAAGGGGTTAATTTTTATTTGGACTAGGTAAAGGGTTTATTTTTTTATTTTTTACTTAAACGTTATTAAAACATTTTTTTAAACTTAATTTTTAACTTTTTTAAGTTTATTTTAAAACTTTTTTTAACGTTAATCCCTAGTTAGCCTAGCACGTCAAATCCCAATTCCCCACTAACTGCCTACTTTAGCTAGCTAAATATATAATTTTAAAATATTTTAATTAATTAATTAAATAAATTTAACACCTGAGGGTTAAAAAAAAAAAGAATTAACACTCAGGGGTTAAAAAAAAAAAATCAGATCATAGTAAAATGTAATTCCTGCCAATTGATCACTGTAGTCAGTGATCAATTGGCAGGGAAGGGGTTAATTTTTTATTAAAATGGGTAAGGGGGGGGACACTTTAAATTAACTTTATTTTTTTTTACAGCAGGGGGCAGGATCAGCACTGATCGGCTCCCTGCACTTCACACAGAACCCGGAAGTGCAGGGAGCCGGTAGGTGAGTATACAGAGCACATGTGCTCGCTCCGACTTGTGGTCAGAGCGAGCACATGTGCTGAACAACTGACGGTGCTCGGTATGCCTCCAATGCAGAGGCATGCAGGAACTCATTAACTAGCGATGCGCGCGATAGCGGCGATCCGAGGTAATGAGCCCAGCGTGAGACGAGGTCAAAAGATCACCCGTGGGATAAGGGTCTCCCTGTATTGAAGCGGACCTCGTCATCCACCCGTCCTGAAAGAGTTAAGGACGGAGCCAAATGTACACATTGTGAACAAAACAAAATGTAAACAAAACCTGGCATTTGCGCTACATGTCTGTCCAACCATAATACACCTCTTTCATTGTAAATGCACCCACCCTTATTATATATCATTTTATTCAGGGGAAACAGGGCTTTCATTTAATATCAAATATTTAGCTATGAAACATAATTTAATATGAGAAAAATGGGAGAAAATACGTTTTTTTTGGATTTTTTTAGTTCTACATTATATTTTAACGGTCAGTGTCATAATACTGTTTGCTTTTACTGCAATAAAATACATATTTATATTCAGTAAAAGTCTCACTACGTGTAAGACAGTACCCCCTATGTACAGGTTTTACTTGGCGTTTTGCAGGAAGTTACAGGGTCAAATATATGGCGACACATTTTAGAGGTGAAATTTGCCAGATTGGTTGAGTTGCCTTTGAGGACTGTATAGTAGCCGGAGATAGAGCTTTACACCCATAATGGCATACCATTTGCAATAGTAGACAACCCAAGGTATTTACCAAATGGGGTAGTAATCCAGTCTTTTTTAGTAGCTATTTGGTCACAAACACTGGCCAAAGTTAGCGTTAGTATTTGTTTGTGTGTGAAAAATGCAAAAAACGCCAATTTTAGCCAGTGTTTGTGACTAAGTGGCTACTAAAAAAGACTGGACATACCCCACTTGCAATACCTTGGGTTGTCTACTATTGCAAATGGTATTCCATCATAGGGGTAATTTTTATTCTTGGGCTACCATAGGGTCTCAAAGGCAACGTAACCAATCTGGCGAATTTTAATATGAAAAAAAAATGAAACACAAGCCTTATATTTGACGCTGTAACTTTTGAAAACACCATAAAACCTGTACATGAGAGGTACTGTTGTACTCGGGAGACTTCGCTGAACACAAATATTTGTGTTTCAAAACAGTAAAAAGTATTGCAGCAATAATATCGTCCGTGTAAGTACTGTTTGTGCGTGAAAAATGCAAAAAACTTCACTTTACTGGCGATATCATCGTTGTAATACATTTTACTGTTTTGAAACACTAATATTTGTGTTCAGCGAAGTCTCCCGAGTAGAACAGTACCCCCCATGTACAGGTTTTATGGTGTCTCGGAAAGTTATAGGGTTAAATATAGTGCCAGCAAATTAAATTCCCTTTACTTTCGGCATGGGTTGTCAGGCAGGTCCTGCTAATTGTAATTAATTAAGATACCTAATTATGTAAAAATATTACATAAATATATATGTAGAATTAATATATGTATATATATACGTATATGTATATATATGTATATATCTATATAATTTTTTTTAAATATTTTTATTTATATATAGGTATATATATAGTGATATATACGTATATATTTATTTATATAGATATATATTATTTCGTTCTACGTGTATTTTGATATATATATATATATATATATATATATTAATTTCACAAAACAGTTAGAACGAAATAACACACATCTATATATTTTTTAATTATTTATTTTTAATTATTTTTTTAATTTTATTTTTAACGTATTTACATTTTTATTTTTTTTATATTATATATAAATATATATATAACAATAATTATATATATATTTAATCAGTATCAGTCTACGTGTAATTTGATATTAATATGTATATATAATTATATATATATTAATAGTAAAATACACCTAGACGGTGTACGTGTGTGTATGTATATGTGTATATATATACTTAGATCATATATATATAATATATACATATGATCTAAGTATATATTATTATTTTTTTACACCAATAAATGTAATTTTAATTTTATTTCCAGCCAGCAGGGGGACCACCTGTCATTACAGGCAGCCCCCCTGCTGGCAATGCAGGAGGCAGCCTACCCGGCCATGTGATTGTGGGGTCCTCGCTAGGACCCCACTCTCACATGGCCGGGGAGCACCGGAGGAGAAGGATCTGCCGCGGGGGGGCTCCCTGGGAGTCCCCCCCACCGCGATCGCCGGCGTGGGACCGCCGGCGACCGGGTAAGTTAACAAAAACCGGAGGGCGTACAATTACGCCCGGCGGCGTTTAGAGCCGCCTATTAGAGGGCGTAATTGTACGTCCTCCGGTTTTAAGGGGTTAAAGCGTTAATTTATTCTTATTTACTTTTTTTATTTACTCTTACAGTCAATATTACTGTATGTGTATTATTTTGTATTCTGTACTTTTCCTCAAGTGAGCTTGTGCTCGAGAAGTTTAAGTAAACAGATTACATAAAAATCACTTGAAATGCTGAAATAGCATTAGCAATATAATCATAGCGCTAAATCCTTCTTCAAGAGCTTTGGTTATATCATTTATATGCACTTGCGGAGTGTTTAATGAAGGGAATAATATGTTTTTGCTAGAAGATCTGGGTCAAAATTGTTGCTATTGCAATATGTGGTCAAGTCTGAAATTCTGGTCTTTCCTCCCTCAAGTGTTGCTACTCCTGTGTCTGTCTCCCTCCAAGTCAACGGTGCTACCATCAGCTCCACCACGCAGGCTCGCTGCCTAGGTGTTCTCTTCGACTCCGACCTCTCCTTCACGCCTCATGTTCAGTCTATCGCCAAATCCTGTCTCTTCTATCTCAAAAACATTGCGCACATCCGACCCTACTTAGCTGCAACTAAGGCACTGGTCCATACCACTGTCCTTTCTCGCCTTGACTACTGTAATCTGCTTCTCAGTGGTCTTATGTGCTCCCAACTTACGCCGTTACAGTCCATAATGAATGCGGCTGCGAGGATCATCTTTCAGTCCGCCCGCACCTCCCACACCTCACCCTTCTGTTAGTCCTAACATTGGCTTCCTATAAGATATAGGGTTCAATTTAAAATTCTGGTTCTTGCTTTCAAATCTCTACATAATGCTTCTCACACCTATCTATCCTCCCTAATACACAAGTATGTCCTGTCTAGGCCCTTACGCTCTGTTGAAGACGTACATCTATCTTCTGTCCATACTCCCACCTCTGATGCTCGCCTTCAAGACTTCTCAAGGGCTGCACCGTTCCTGTGGAACTCACTTCCTTCCTCTGTTAGATGCTCACCCAGTCTCCACTTCTTCAAAAAATCATTAAAAACACACTTTTTCGTAAAAAGCGTATGAATTAAACTGTTAATAGCTCATGACTGATTCCACCCTTGCAACTGTCATTAGTCTAATACTATCCTTACCTTTTGTGTCACTTTACCCCACTCCCTCTAGCAAGTAAGCTCATTGAGCAGGGCCCTCAACCCCTCTGTTCCTGTGTGTCCAACTTGTCTGGTTAAAACTATATGTCTGTTCATCCACCCATTGTACAGCGCTGCAGAATTTGTTTGCGCTATATAAATAATAACATAATAATAATAAGTCATGCCACTAAGCCACCTGAATTAGAGAGATACGACTATTATTTTCTTCCTTGCTTTCATATCCAGGTATACTGTTACATCACAGTGCCGTCATGGCTTGTCATAGAGAATCATTGCATTTAATGATTCTCTATGATCAGAGAATTATTGGTGGATTACAGCGAACTCTAAGTATCACATTGAATTTTATTGTCACCGAAGAAGGAGTGGGTGGCAGCACCAAGGGAGACATAGGGCGGAGGGAAAAAAAGAAGGTAAATAAAATATTTTTTATTATTATTCTAAAACTAGGGACATGAAGATTATGGCATTAGGAATACATATTTTTTTTTATTTTGACACTATAATGTCCTTTTATTGGTAATGTTATTGATGTAGGCAATGTTGCATTTTTATTATTTTGATAGATAATTTGTAAAATATCTATAAATAGTGTCCAGGTGAAATCTAGAATAAATATTAAATAGACTTTTAATTAAAAGATCACAAGCAAGCTTTAAACTTTACACAGTAAATGTAATAAAACGTTAGTGAAAACAAGCTACGGAATGCATTATTAATATAATGTGACAATCCTCTTCTTGCAACAAGATTGCATTATCATTGGCTTGCTTCTTAATATCACTTGAAGAATTTTTTTAATGAAATGCTTTGGGACATTGGTTTTAGCAGTGTATACAAATGAAAATAAGCATAGTGATGACAATATCCGTTTGGATTACTGATGTGTGCACAAGTACATTTATACTGAAATGATCACATTATCTTTCTTGTTCATTTTATATTCATGTATACTGTTTCAACATTTACACTATGTTCCTACTTTAAAGGAAGTTTTGTGTATTCTTATTGATTTGACACAGGTTTAAGATATTCCCTTTAGCGTTTATGGGCTAGTATTTATGCCGATGCACTTATTCTGATTTATTTTTTTATTTTTTTATTTACCCACTCCTGTCTGAGTATGCTCGCCAGAGTTTGACTGGGTTTAGATAGTTAGGCTGCCTCGAAGCAGCAGTGGGGGATTCCTGACTAGTCTTCTCGTTAGATAGTGAGCAAAGGAATACTATGTTACCGCCTGCTATTTATTTCGAGTAAGACAGCCTGACCGGGGGCTTGAGCTCCTATACTGACGGTGCCTTGTAGCTATATAGGGGGGAGTAGGCTGACCTATGCGTGGCCACATAGCCTTTCTATATTCATAACTGGGAGGATATTACCAGCGAGTAGACTTGGTTATTAGCCCTCTGGATGACATTTAAGGTTGATGCTGTGCTTAAGGCTACTATGGAACCAAACTAAGATATAGCTTTATTTAACACTGATAGCACTACTTCAGCAACTATATGTTCCCTTAACATTGTTTAATCTTGTAGCTTTACACCCATGATTTGGGAGCATATATACCAGTCATTTAGAATTGGACAGGACTATAGAGGCAATAGTTTTTACATATACCTATGATTGAATCACTTATGTACGATTTAAATCTAGAAAACTGAGAAACATAGAAACATAGAATGTGACGGCAGATAAGAACCATTCAGCCCATCTAGTCTGCCCAATTTTTTAAAAATACTTTCATTAGTCCCTGGCCTTATTCTTATGCCTATCCCACGCATGCGTAAACTCCTTTACTGTGTTAACCTCTACCACTTCAGCTGAAAGGCTATTCCATGCATCCACTACCCTCTCAGTAAAGTAATACTTGCAGATATTATTTTTAAACCTTTGTCCCTCTAATTTAAGACTATGTCCTCTTGTTGTGGTAGTTTTTCTTCTTTTAAATATAGTCTCCTCCTTTACTGTGTTGATTCCCTTTGTGTATTTAAATGTTTCTATC
Organism: Pelobates cultripes; assembly: GCA_933207985.1. Classification (NCBI taxonomy): domain Eukaryota; kingdom Metazoa; phylum Chordata; class Amphibia; order Anura; family Pelobatidae; genus Pelobates; species Pelobates cultripes. The sequence continues at coordinate 117,085,497 of OW240923.1, forward strand.
ATATCCCCCCTGTCTGGTCTTTCCTTTAAGCTATACATGTTAAGTTCCTTTAACCTTTCCTGGTAAGTTTTATCCTGCAATCCATGAACCAGTTTAGTAGCCCTTCTCTGAACTCTCTCTAAAGTATCAATATCATTCTGGAGATACGGTCTCCAATACTCCAAGTGAGGTCTCACCAGTGTTCTGTACAATGGCATGAGCACTTCCCTCTTTCTACTGCTAATGCCTCTCCCTTTAAGTCATCAGAAATAATCACCCCAAAATCCCTTTCCTCAGATGTTCAGGTTAGGACTCTATCAAATATTCTATACTCTGCCCTTGGGTTTTTACGTCCAAGATGCATTATCTTGCACTTATCCACATTAAATGTCAGTTGCCACAATTCTGACCATATTTCTAGTTTACCTAAATCATTTGCCATTTGGCTTATCCCTCCTGGAACATCAACCCTGTTACATATCTTAGTATCATCAGCAAAAAGACATACCTTACCATCAAGACCTTCTGCAATATCACTAATAAAAATATTAAAGAGAATGGGTCCAAGTACAGATCCCTGAGGTACCCCACTGGTGACAAGTCCAAGCTTCGAATATATTCCATTGACTACAACCCTCTGTTGCCTGTCACTCAGCCACTGCCTTACCCATTCAACAATATCTGAATCCAAACTTAAAGATTGCAGTTTATTGATAAGCCTTCTATGTGCAACAGTGTCAAAAGCCTTACTGAAATCTAGGTAAGCAATGTCTACTGCACCACCCTGATCTATTATTTTAGTTACCCAATCAAAAAATCAATAAGATTAGTTTGGCATGATCTCCCTGAAGTAAACCCATGTTGTCTCTGATTTTGAAATCCATGCGTTTTTACATGTTCAACAATCCTATCCTTTAACATGATTTCCATTACTTACTGAGTATGTGGGTGTGTATTTTTTTCACTTCCCCTCTGCTTTTCCTGTCCTGATACTCTGTCCAACTCCTCACTATTTTATTTGAAAGATTGGCAACAGAGTTTGTTATAACCACTATCCCTGTTACTCCTGCTTGCATCCTATACAGTCTGTATAATTTGCAGATTTTGAATATACCACCATACCTGTACTTTAGAGGTTTCCACATTTTTACTAATCCGTTTAGGATAATTATTGTGTATCCGTGGACCTCTAGTACATAACTGTGATACCTGCAGATTCTTTACGATCTGCATATTTCCCTGACTTGAACAACCAATATATTTTATATATAAATAATAAAATAATAATAAAATAATAATAATACCTTCAATACGGAGGTCTCTACATTTCTATCTAATCACTTTAAGGATCGTTACTATATGTTATTTTGGACCCCGTATACATAATTGTGGTATTTAGAACAGACCTTCCCAGGATTTTAAAGGTGTATCACTGTCTTTTTATTTAATCACTTTTTATACACAAGTTGGGTTTGCAGGGATTTAGTACTTATTGTTTATTTTTCGGCTTAATAAAGGTTTAAACCATTATCCTGAAATTTTAACTTTAGGAGGTTTCTTTGAGTGTGAGTGGGTTCCACCTACTTTTAGTGAGTGGTTTCCCCATCCCATTCTTTCATGATTTTCATTTATTGAAACATCATCAGTATAAGCAGGGATATTTTTTACAAAAGCCCTACTTATAACTTCATAATAAACAACATATCGATATTGAGAGGCATGAAAATGGGACAGAAAATTGCATGCTCCAAGGGTATGTTTGTCTGTTACACAATGGATAGAGGGGTGCATGCCAGACTGATCAGTAGCTGGAATAGATAGCTCCACTCACAGCTGTGCATGTGCAGGGCGATATTGAAAAGCTTAGTGCCATAGTTTTGTTTACATGAAATGCTTTCATATAACGATGTGCTCTTACTGTGCTTATTACTCTGGTGTCATTTGAAATGGGACACCGAAGAACAAATATGGAACGTTGGAACACAAACCCTAATTGAGGATTGTCCTGCTAAATACGGGACTGTTGGATGTACGGTATGAAAAAAATTACATTTATATGAGATTTTCTAAACTATTAAGTTTCTTTTCACTATGATATACTATCATACACACATTTCTCATCTCTTATGTTTAACAGATGTGATTTTCCTCGAAAAGTTGGCAGTTTGTTTAATGCCCATTTTAAACTTTGTAGCTTTAATTTTGCTACTGTTGTACAAATAAAAAAAAAGTATATAGGTTCAATAAGTACTCAAAATGAAGTATAATTGCATATGTCTCCTCTAATTTAAATAGAAGTGACTCCTCTACATTAACATGTCTTATAATTGGCAGATAGATTTAGAATTATATTGTTTTCTTGAAATATGCATAAACAATTCTATGTTTATAGGAATTCAATAAAACATTCTCTAGACAGACATAACACACAGAAAGTATGCAAAAATTTGCTAAACTGCAAGTTTTGAATTTGGTGTTTAGTGAGTGCACTACATTTTTGTGTAGAATTACACTAGACAAAAAAACACCAAAATGTTGAATAAACATTGTTTTTAAATTGAGCATAATTGTACTTAATTAAAATAAAAATACAAATACAAACAAAAAAATGCAATTGGAACCAAATTATACTTTTTGCTAAATGTAAAATATTGTATGTTTATATTTCAGCAGACATTGGAGGTAATACACTTGTACAAATGTGACCCAGTTGTGTCTTGATTTAACTTTTTTCTTATCAGCTTGATTCTATTACTTATGATTTATCATGACTTTTATCTCAAAGTTCTATTATAGGATATAATTGAATAGAAAGAAAGATAAAACTATGGATATAACTTTGAAGAATTTCACCATTTCGTAAGATGTGACAAAAGATTTAAAAATGAAAAAAAATCAGTTGTCATATACTAGGTCGACAAACATACGTCTTCATAGAATCACATATATTCCATGGACTTAGATTATAGAGGCAGGAATAAATAATGTTTATGGGTAAATAATAAATATGGCAGTATATTGACTAAATGGTGACTGTAAACAAAATTGCCAAATCTCTGCTGAAATAGCCATCTGGAAAAACATCTGAATTGGAGATTCTTCCAATGCAGCTATTTAAGCCTACATTTAGCGGATTACTGGTTTATTTGTTAAACTATAAACTGCCAGGGACTCAGGAAAGGATATACTCAAAGCTTTCATTTTCCTGGTAAATTTCCAACAATTGGTGAATAACCCTGTAAGTGAATGCATTTGGCAGCGAACTGGTATTTAATTACACCATTAAAAAGGACACTATAGTCACAAGAACAACTATAACTTAATGTATAGTATACAGCTTATTGTAGATGTTCTGGTGAGTATAATCATCCCCTGAATTCTTTTTGCAGAAAACAGTGTATTTTCAGAGAAAAGGCAGTGTTTACAATACAGCCTAGTGATACCTCCACTGGTCACAACTCAGAAGGCTCCTAGAGGTGCTTCCTGGGTCAGTGCTGCACAGTATGACTGACATTCAGTGTCTCTACCCTCTGCATTGATTCAAATTGACTATCCCAGCTAATCCAAAGCTTTCCTATGGGAAAGCATTGTGATTGGCAGAGATCATCACTTCTGATGATGTCAACCAAGGAGGCAGATCAGGGGCAGAGCAAGCAGCAGCAGACTGGAATGAAGGTAAAATTCTACTATATGTAGGAGGAAGGAGGGAGGACAGGGGGGGATAGATAGTGTTTTTAACACTATCTGGTTAAGGAATACAATTTGTGTTACTGACCCTATAGTGTTCCTTTAAGAAAACATACAGATTTGTTTTAAGCACAGATAGCATTTAAAAAAAATAATTTTAATTAAAAAAAACTATAAAAAAACTATATAAAAAAACAAAATTTCCAGTGTATAAAAAGAAATCCAAAATTATGTTAGAATGTTCTAAAACTCTTAGAGGCTGATCTGCTTCCCGATCACTGCTGATTATATAAACCTTTTTCAGTGTAGCAGAAAGTTGGAAATCATTATTTTGTATTCAAACTCTTACATACCTGACTCCTTCAAGGATGAAGTTGTCATTCCTCCAGTTAAAATTATTGTTGATGTAAAATTTCAGCAGAAATTGTATTATTTTTTTTAAACATTGCTACTTTATGTCCAGAAGGATGTTATTGGTATATAGTACTTTTTCTATGCTACACAGATATTCCATAAAAATTGTGTGTATATATATAAAATAATACAAATTTAAATAAATATTACTCACTTCCAAATTTCTGTAGTTGCTCATACACTCATTTTGGTCTGTATGATCTTTTATATATATATATATACAGATTATAATTTTTGTAGGATGGGTTGATCCACAGGCATTTAATACTAGAAGGTGACCAATGGTAAAATGTAATCTAAGAAAGTAATTTAGTTTACCTTGTTATAATTATTGTCTTTATTTATTTAGTACTTTTTATTAATATTTTGGGTTGCATCTCTAGCATTCAGACTAAGGGAAAATTTGCTAATTTGTATATATTTTGCTATTCAAGGCTACTAAAAATTACAAATACGAAAATGTATATGATTTTTTTTAGTGTATACATTCATTCTTTACATAAATATTATGGGGATAATACATTTGTGTTTGGTGTTTTATTATTAAATCATAATATTTATGACCACGTCACAGATGACAAAAATAGGTATATTAAATGAAAATGGTTCAATACTATGCTTATACAAGATTATGCCTATACAGCTAAAATATATGTCAGTTCTAGGATATCCAAAGTGAACAAAAAATCAAATGGGATCTAAACTCCAAAATATCCCAAATATACAGTGAAGGAATTTGACAAAAATCCAACCTCATATAGGTCCAAATTAACCTACAAATGAAAACAAAAACTATACATTCCGGGCTAATCATGGCAGCATCACTTATGGGTAGTTCCGCCCACAGGACCAAACCAGGACAGGAATTAGAATTAAAATGAGACCAAGTGTATAAAGGGTCCCTCCTCTCTTCTCACACCAGTCTTTTTTTCTGTCCTCAGACAGACAGAAATTTCCTCATATTTTTCACCTTTTATTTTTTTGGCCACCTTCCCATGTGTACCATGGGTCTCCCAGACAAAGTTCAGCCTCTGTTTGTTCTGAAGACTCCAGTAAACAGCCTGTTTGTGAATAGCACTAATAGGAGTAGGTTTAAAATTAGTTATTTGAACTGCTATGTGGAATTCGGAGAAACTGTTCATATAACCCTCTGACTTGGGCAAATTAGGCAGAGGTGTCTCCAGATGATATCTGCAGGGCAGTCACATGGTCTTCTCCAATGATGTTTATTAAACATTATAAATTGGATCTGGCCTCCTCATGGAAACAAAGAATGTGATTACAGCTAAGAACCATTCAGCCCATCTAGTCTGTCCAATTTCATTTGTCCCTGGCCTTATCTTAGAGCTAGGATAGCCTTATACCTATCCCATGCATGCTTAAACTCCTTCACTGTGTTAACCTCTACCACTTCAGCTGGAAGGCTATTCCATGCATCCACTAACCTCTCACTAAAGTAATATTTCCTGATATTATTTTTAAACCTTTGCCAGTCTAATTTAAGACTATATCCTCTTGTTGTGGCATTTTTGTTTTTTTAAATATAGTCTCCTCCTTTACTGTGTTGATTCCCTTTATGTATTTAAATGTTTCTATCATATCCCCCTTGTTTCGTCTTTCCTCCAAGCTATACATGTTAAGATACTTTAACCTTTCCTTATAAGTTTTATCCTGCAATCCATGAACCAGTTTAGTAGCCCTTCTCTGAACTCTCTCTCTAAAGTATCAATATCCTTCTGGAGATACGGTCTCCAGTACCGCATACAATACTCCAAGTGAGGTCTCACCAGTGTTCTGTACAAAGGCATGAGCATTTCCCTCTTTCTACTGCTAATACCTCTCCCTATACAACCAAACATTCTGCTAGCATTTCCTGTTCCTCTATTACATTCTCCCATTTTGAAAAAGCCTTTGTGGCGAAACGCGTAATTGGTTTTATTAATTGTGTATTTTATATAATTAACAAAGAGATTTTGGTTACTATCTGTGCCAACTATCTTTTTACACACTATTTTATTTTATTTCACCTGGCATCTAATTGATTTTACCACGTGCTTACAAGCCTTTCCGAGGTGGGGATCATACCACCAACGCTGTTACCCTAGTGCAGTTGGCCTGCACTACACTTGTAAGTACATATTTATTTATTTAAACAACTTTTACACCGTGTTAAACAGTGAGCACTATTAGTTGTTTTTATATATCCCTTTTCCTGAGAGTTGGACACCATTCCCTCCGGAGGACAATCATCCATATATCCCATAAGCGGGGATTGTTCCGCTGTACGCCTGTTATACCTGAACTGGCTATAGCTCATTTAAATGTGAGTGGAATATTTATATCTTTATCTCACATATATTGACCGTTACACTCTATACGATTGGTCTCTTTTCTTGTGTCTTCCATATCACGAGACCAACTGGACTAGAGAAGAGACCGAGAAGAGACCCCATCACCAAAAGCACCTTATAAGACATCTATTGCCACAGTGCAACTTCTAAAATCTTTTTGGACTATTTTCGATATTTTCTTTTATAAGTTTTATTTATATGTCTTTTTACTATTTGTAGTCCACATTGATACATTTTGGCGCAGCCTTGCATTACTGTTGTTTTCCATTCTTACTATAGCGGGTTAGAGGGTTACCCTCTGCTAGGCCGCTGCCCATCCACCTTTTTATTATTAGTGCAAACCTCCTTTCTTGTTATTACATTCTCTGCCTGCCTTTAAGTCAGCTGAAATAATCACCTCTAAATCCCCTTCCTCAGATGGTGAGGTTAGGACTCTTTTGGAAGAGGTGTTTTGTCTTCCGTTCACAAGCTCAAACAAATGCACTAAATTAGTGTTGCAATCTCGGTTGTAATGGATGTTGTTTATCCCCCTTATTAGTTTGTTAAACTTAGGTATTACCCATAAGTGATGCTGCCATGATTAGCCAGGAATAAGGAAAATGTAAACCATACTTACAGTAATTTTCTTTTCCTGGCTATCAATCATGGCAGCATCTGACTCCCTCCCGAAATTAGCTTGATAATTGACTGGTGTGTGAAGGGAGGAGGGACCTTTTATACACTTCATCTAATTTGAATTCTAGTTCCTGTCCTGTTCTGGTCCTGAGGGTGGAGCTATTCAGAAGTAATGCTGCCACGAATAATAGCCAGGAAAAGAAAATTAAAGTATGGTTTAAAATGTCCTTATAGTGTAATATAGTAATAACAAAAAAATACATGGTGGAGGCGGGGAATAGAGAACTCAGAAACTAAAAATTAGCATAAGGATTATCACACCCGAGGGGTCGAATGTAGAACACATTTATTTTTGTCACATTCCTCAAAGTGTATATCAATGTATGTTTGGGATATTTTGAAGTTTAGGTTCCTTTTCACTTTTTTGTTCACTTAGTTGTGTTGGGCGTTTTTTTGTGAGGTAACACGTTGAGAGGTATCACTCCATATTTATCACTTATTATTTTCTTTTACTTGTTTTAGTGATTTTTTTTGTTTTTGTATTCTAGGATATCCAAAGCCATGTTAAAGGGAAACACTAGACACATACATCTAAAGTGCTTTATGTGTCTGGAGCTTTCTAAATAGAAATCAGCACAGAAACATGTCCTTTGTTGTCAATCAGAAAGCCAGCCTCTTCCATCAGCTCTAAAAAGCTGCCTCCCCTCTTCTCAATGAGATGTATTACAGCTTATTGAGAAATGTTTGAAAGCCACATATTCCCAGCTCCAACACAGAAATTCTCAAAAATAAGAAACCTCTGATTTAAGTATTCACAGTCTGAAAGTCTGTGCCGGGGGCAAGTAAAGGGCTTGAAAAGACTACAGACAATAAATCTGCAGCTTTTGCAAGCTGTCTCTTAATATACACCCTAAGAAGAATTACAGAAATAAATGCATGGACATTTCCATTGGGTCACATCGACTAAATTGTTTAAAAAAAACAGTGGAGTGTTTTGAATTAGAGTATTGCCTTACGGAGGTGTCTTAAAGGGACACTCTAGACATCTAGACACCTAATGCACTTCAGTTTTGCGAATGGATTTAGGGTTCACTGCATGTCACCTTTGTCCCCATTCATAAAATTGCAGATGTCAAAAGGAATTGGCCACTTTTATTAATACATTTAGGAATACTCACCAAAGCTGACAGTAAGGAGGGCTTACTACTTTACTCCACTTTAAGATTTTTCAAGAAGAAGTGAGCACTTCCAGAGAGAAGTGTTAGTTTATTGTTGACGTATGAGGTGCATTCTATTGGGCAATAGCCAAGATTGCTGCGTTTGATTGTTGCATTTGCAGCAGTGGCAGGGCATCTTCCAATTTAGTTGATACAGGAAGGGAGACTGTTGTCACTGAGAGTCTAGTGGTGAGTATTGGAGCAGCTGAGAGAGTGGAAAAAGGTAAGTAATATGTATTTTGTTTTATTTTTGAAGAGGGGCCTCTGGTATGTAAACAATAACTCCAAAAATTAGAACTGCTATTATTATTACTATTATCATTAATAATAATTATTATTATATTTTTTTTCAACATTGCAGATTTCCTTTAACTTCAAGTGAAATAACATTGCTTAGTTAAATATGATATAACGTGCATTAACATCAAATACACTGTTATGTTTAACGGCTACACTAGAATTGCTTACTAAACATTACAAAAGAAAACAAAACAAGCAAATAATCAGACTAAAGTAGTAAACATAGTTGAAACCAAACAATTAAGTTGCATAAAATTTGTGAAAATTCGATCACTAAGGTCAACACACATGGATTGAAAGATTGCAAGATAATATTTGATCTTATTCATAGACAAGACACGACTCGTTAATGAGATACAAAAACCATCCTACCCACCCATAATACATTTGGGTGGTTGAATAAAAATGACAATAATTTGCTAAAAGGCATATTATCTACATATATAAAACAACCTGTACAAATAATTGTAATTAAAGCAGCTCTGACACTCATATTGTTTGAGTTTACTGCAACATCCCTAAATGATTTATATTTAATGTAGCTAAGCTATTACCTCTTAAGGATCTAACAGTCTGTCAAAATGAAGGCAGAGATCTTGTAATTACACCATCATTTTTAAACCCTTAGAGAAATCAAATATGTATTCCAAAGAGGCAATCAGAAACTTGGATTTCCAATGGCCAACTTAAACCTGAGATTTATACTATTGAGATTATTAACTTCTGCATAATTTGGGGCATCGAGGGCATTTTGCATCATCGAGCAGTTCGAACAAGAGATGGAGAAATGTTTGTTTGAACTGTTTGATTACGTTTGATTATGCAAACTTTAATTGGTACCTAAAACAAAGCTTTCATTCATTTTTTATCAAAATAAATGCAATGCTGAGCAGATTTAAAAATTGGAATCACAAGGTGTAGGCAGTTTTTAATGTATTATATGATGTGCAAATAGCATTTTTATTAACTAACCTCTTTTCCTGAAAATGCAATGAATTGTCTTTGGATTCCGACTGATAGCTATTGTTGGATAGTATGAAACTCAAGCAATAAAATAACCGAATTCAGGTTTAATTTATATGCAATGTGTTGTTTTGAAAAAGTTGTGTCAAAACATGATAATCCATTAAAAAGGAATTTGTGCTTTTTTGTTTTATTGCAAAAGAAACTCAAGACTTTCATTGAATGATATATGAATGTTTGGTGTCTAGTTCAATTCTACATGTCCATCAACAAGAAGGGCACCGTCCAACATTTTGCTGTAAATTTAGTTCAGATGTTTTGAAACCATTAATGAATCAATAAACATTACAAAGTTTTAATTGGTATATTCTATTATGATGAGTTTTGAAAATGTTCAAATAATAACTGGCTATTTATATGATTAGTGTTTATGCTCCTAGGTACCAGTCCATAAAATTGCAAAAGAGAGGCTTCGTTGTAGTTGCTTTGCTAGAAAACCAACAATATTCTAACCATGAATTCCAAAATAGAATCTTCTCATTTTAGTTTTAAGAAGCAATTTTGATATGGTAAAATGTTCTTGTAGGCACTCGTTCAAAATAATAGTAGTGGGAACAAATGAACATGTCAGCTGAAATATTATGTTTCATAATTCAAGTTCACCACAGATGGAAAATACTTTGATACAAGACAGGTCAATTTTAAAACCTGCTTCCATTAAGCTAAGCACAGTGACTTATGGACAAAGACAGCTTCACGTCTGAATAATGTGTGTTTTAAGAAGAGATATGCTGTGAAATAAAATTTCTCAATGCCAGACAGATGTAAAAATAAAGGATGGATTTGTAATAAGCAAAAAAGAAACCAGTCTAGAACGACATATTCCAATGTATCCGTTGTTTTACAAAGCATTTCTTAATACATTCAAGTCCATCTGATTATTGCTAAAAACCTATTAACAAATCTATCATCATTTGAAAAAATCTCAAGACTAGTTTACAAACATTCATAATTTAATGGGAAAAAAACAGCATGCTTTAGAAACGTAGTACATCTTCATGCTTTTTGGACTCAAAAGAAACTGAAGATGACTGCAAATTATACATTTTTTATTTTTACGGTGACTCTTTTTCTGTATTAGTCACATTGCTACTCGTTTGTTCTTTTGTTTCTTTTTTATCCTCCGGCTTGTTCCAAGGTGGCCCATATAATTGCTGTATAAAAAGACAAAAAAAAAATAGATAAAAAAAAAAAATGCATCAAATAATATAAAGCTTTAGTACACACAATATAATATAAAGGGGTCTTCTATATAATGCTTAATTTTTTATGCATAACAATACTGTACTAAAATGTCATGTATTTATTTAGTAAAAATATTATTTAATTGAGCCTTATTTTAAGCCTAAATGAGAGATATAAGAACACACTTTTTTACAATTTGGAAGTCAACTACAGATTCCTTTTTCTAAGTCGGTTATATTATATTCTATCCACACAGGTTACACTGACATGACATCTCAAATATTGTCAACTTGCATTTAATGATACAATGAGTTAATACATAGGACATCATTTCTAATATGGGGAAGACAAAGTAAATTTGAAAAAAAAATTGAGGTCTACAGATTTTTTTAAATTTGAGTTGGATTCAGTTTCCCATTGCCCCAAATTGTTATTTTCTAATAGGAAATATTATTATCCTAATCCTGTAGACACCTATAATAAATGAAGCTACAATGCATACAAGTAAAATAGTTACACAGAAACATAGTCAAAATAAATGAGCTGATATGACACCAAACTAAGAAGGGGGTGTATACTGTGCATCTGTTAGTGTTTTGCAATAGATAATTAGCTCTCAATAACCTACCTCGACTATAAGAACTTGCTACATGATGGGAAATACTGCATAGACTTATCAATCATAAAATCCATCAGGGTCATTTATGTGGATTGGCAACCATACAACCTAAATAATTATACAAAACCAGGTATGTTTATATGAATGCATGTTTTTCTACTATAACATCCTTTATTATACAATATTTGAATACTAGAACAACTCTGAATAGATTTATAAAATGAGTATGTGCTCTAGCTGTATCCATTTAAAAGAGGATGAAGGACACCCACCCTCCAATATATGCCTAAAATTCAATTCTATTCTACCAGTAAATGTTTAAAGATAACGCTTACACATTGGGTTTACAAAGATATGAAAATCAGTCATGCTTTACCTGTATGCTTGGTTCTAATTCATCTTGTTTGTTTATTAGTGTTGCGTTGTGATGTAACCGGCATATTTCTCCAGCCTATAAGAGAGGAGTTAACGGTATGTGATAGACCATCTGTTAAAAATTAGATAAGTGCTAGGTGCAAAGAGCTATATTCACACTGAACTCATAAACAACACTAAACAGAATTAGTGATCAAATCATCGTCCCAGCAGAAGGCCAATACAGCAAGACAATTAAAAATGCATGAACTAGATGTAAGGTTTGAACATCAAATAAAGCTAACTAACAAGCGTATCTCAAGTTCTAAACCACAGAGGAAAAATGGTCAGAGAGGACAAAGCCTCAGCCCTTATCAGTCATGCAGTAAATGCACTCAAAGGTTCTGCTTTTTAAAGGCAAAGTCCATCTCTGGTTAATATTATCTGGGTTATGTACAAAACATTTGTTACAAAACGTAAAATCCATTGTGACATGTTATTGTTCGAAAGCACATTGTAATCTGCTGTGCACCTGCCCTTGGGGTTATGCTACAACTTCATATAGAGATGAATGCGTTGGTTAGGTCAAAGCTCTGAGCTTTGATTTTTTTTTCTGTAGTTTAACTTATCCCCATCCTTTTAGTTATCAAATAATAAAAAAAAAACACTATCTGTCATAGATTATACCTTGTGAAGAACTTAATTGAAAAAAGTGGTGAGTTTTTAGAATGTAAAATGTAAAAAAGCCAGTTTCTGGTATATATTTCTGCTATTATTATTTATACATTTAACATATTAAAAATATATCATATATAAAAAAAATAATTTATAAAAATATTTTTTAAAATATTAAATCATTTTAAAAGTTTACACAAAAATATGAAATGATTTGAAAAGCTTGTCCAAAAATATAAAATTGAGGCCTTAGTTGGAAAAGTAGGTAGCAAGTAAATAATAGGAACATAGATAGCTTGAAAGACTTGAAAGACTTGTGTATGTGAGATTGACAGACTTCCTCAAGTCCAATTCTCTGCTCGACCCACTTCAGTCTGGTTTCCACGCTCAGCACTCTGTGGAAACAGCACTGACCAAAGTATCAAACGATCAACTTGTTGACAACTTTCATTGCCACTACTCTATCCTTATTCTCCTTGACCTTTCCGCTGCTTTTGATACTGTTGATCATCAACAGCTTCTTCTCATCTCGGTCTATGAGATATTGCTCTCTCCTTGTGATCCTCCTACCTCATCCAACGCTCTTTTAGTGTTTCTTTCGCGGGCTCTGCCTTTTCCTCCCAACCTCTCTCTGCTGGTGTCCCCCAAGGTTCAGTCCTTGGTCCCCTACTGTTCTCAATCTACACTGTCTCCCTGTTATTTCTAACTGGATGGCTCCCACTTCCTTAAACTCAACTTGTCCAAAACAGAACTTCTGGTCTTTCCTCCCTCAAGTGTTGCTACTCCCGTCTCTGTCTCTCTTCATGTTAATGGTGCTACTATCAGCTCCACCATGCAGGCTTGCTGACAAGATGTTCTCTTTGACTCCTTCACGCCTTATGTCCAGTCGATTGCCAAATCCTGTAGCTTCCATCTCAAAAACATTGCGCGCATCCACCCTTACTTAATGCCAGATGCGGCTAAGGTGCTGGTCCATGCCACTGTCCTCTGTTGCTTTAACTACTGCAATACACTTGTTAGTGGTCTGAAATGCTCCCAACTTGTGCCGTTACAGTCTATAATTAATGTGGTAGCGAGGCTCATCTTCTTGCCCACCCACAGCTCCTATTGCTCACCCCTCTATCAGTGCCTGCATTGGCTTCCCGTAAGATATAGGGCTCAATATATAATTCTGGTTCTTCTTTTCAAATTTTTACATAATGCTACTCCTACCTATCTATCCTCCCTAATACACAAGTATGTCCCGTCTAGGCCCTTACGATCTGCTGGAGACCTGCGTCTATCCTCTGTCCGTACTCCCACCTCTGATGCTCGCATTCAAGATTTCTCGAGGGCTGCACCATTCCTGTGGAACTCCCTTCCCTTCTCCGTTAGATGCTCACCCAGTCTCCACTCCTTCAAAAAATCATTAAAAACTCACAAAAACATATCAATTAAACTGTTAATGGCTCCAAAAAAAACACCACACTAAGTCTTCATTGAGTACTATTCTACCAATTTACTTCCCTAATACTCCCCTTACCTATTGTGTCACTTTACCCCACTCCCTCTAGCATGTAAGCTCATTGAGCAGGGTCCTTAACCTCTCTGTTCCTGTGCATCACACTTAACTGGTTCAATTACATGTTTGTTAATCCACCCATTGTAAAGCACTGCGGAATTTGTTGGTGCTATATAAATGTAATAATAATAATAATAATAATAATAATAATAATAATAATAATAGCTGTAGTTCAATGCTAGTATCAATAAATGCAAAGCCAAAGGTTAAACACAAATAATTTATAGGGACACATTTACGGATTCTTCCAAGTAAGTGTCAATACATCCACCATTTTTGGTAATTCAGAATATTTTAAACTCTCCACTAGCACATGTATAGAGAAGGCCATGGTGCATATTAATGTCTATCCAGGATTTGGTTAAGTGTTCTGGAGGACATTTAAGGGCCACTCTTGGATCCATAATCCCTTTATTTCATTGAAGCGATTATGGTGTCTGGACTTAATCATAACATCTCATACTAGTAGTGGGCGACAGTGATAGGCGAAACATGTGTAACTGATGCTCTCAGCCTAACAGATTTATATATTTTTGTTACACATACAAAAATTCAGTTTGCCTTGTAATATTCTGCCAATGTTATTAATTATTATTTACAAACCCAGTACTTTTAGCTATATTCCTTCAAAGTCTTTAGGCTTTTGTTTCTTTAGTTGCTAATGTTAAAATAACATTTTCAGTGACAACCATCAGTATAATTATGTTTGCATCAGTAGATGCAAAGAATGTAGATGCCATGACCATATATTAGTAAAAATGCAATTTATACTTCTATGCTAATAATTTGAAACCTGAGCTCTGCAAGACAAGGGCTATCATGTAGTATTTAGTTCATTATACATTAATATTTCTGCAAATTACATATTAATTAATAAAAAAAAATAATTATGAAACTCGTCATGATTATAATTTCTAGGCAATATGTCTAAAAATATGTGAAACTTCTCAAGTTTCAAATACATGTCCCAATTTTTTTGTGGAATGAAAACACACTTGGTGGAGGAGTTAACTTCTTCCCGCATCTCATTGATCTGTAAAAATTCAATGGTTATTAGTATATGTTAAGAACATCCATTTATTATGCCTTCCGCTACTAATTTGTATTCTTCACAGCACACGAAGAGAGTAGGTCTCAATCTTATTCTCAGATCTCGTCGAGTTCGGTTTGTCTTGTAATAGTCTGCTAATGTTATTGAATATAATTTACAACCCAGTACTTTTAGCTATGATCCTTCAAAGTCTTTAGACTTTTCTTTCTTTAGTTGCTAATGTTAAAATAACCTTTTCAGTCTCAAACATCTGTAAAATTCTGTTTGCATCAGTAAATTCATATGCAAAGAAAACACAGTATTTGCCTTCATATTTCTGGTTCCTTGATTGGGTATTTTCAGTTTAAATGAGGTGCAGGTGCTCTATATGATGAGAAATAGGTATTCACAATGTAATAAACAGCAGGTGTTCAAGTCTGTTTAATTACATTATGAATAATTCTGAACCCATCTGAAAAACTGCTGGAATTATGGAATCCCCAATACAATATTACCTTCCCTAAACATTTCATTAAGAAATGAGTTTTATATATGTGTATATGTAAACAAGAATTTTGTACCCGACATCTTGTAGTTTGTAAAATGCCCCGGTGCAACCTCAGTATATTCCAAGATAAAGTGTTCTCACTGGACTTTACTTAAAGTTAAAATATCTGCCTTTATTTACATAATTGGCCACACAAAAAAATAGCAGTCAATGTTCAAGTCCAAACTACAGGTCTTTTCCAGGACTTTTAAATAGCTTTTTTGTTTTAGGAAAGTTCTATAAATTGGGCTGAACACCAGCCTCTGTGCAGATATTTGAACTGATCAGCTGCTAGAATCAACACAGTTATCACTTAACAGTTATCACAGTTATACCCGATTTTATAGCACTGGTCTATCTTGGACATCTTTAACTTGTGTTAACTATTTATTTCATGTGATGGTTTGTATTCTTTTAAAATATGTATTAAAATTCTAGCAAGCTGATAGCATGTTTTATCTTCTTAAAAGGAAACTCCAGTGCCAGGAAAACAATCCGTTTTCCTGGCATTGCAGGTCCCCTCTCCCTCCCACCCCCCAATCCCCAGTTGCTCTCCCTCCCACCCCCCAATCCTCTGATTGCGTCGCCGGTGGTCAAGACTGATCCCGCACACCGGCCGGGGAGACCTAATGCGCATGCACGGCAATGACGCGCATGCGCATTAGCGCTCCCTATAGGAAAGCATAGAAACTAGGAAGTGCCCTCCAGTGGCTGTCTAGTAGAAGTGGAGTTAACCCTGCAAGGTAATTACTGCAGTTTATAAAAAAACTGCAATAATTACACTTGCAGGGTTAAGAGTAGTGGGAGTTTGCACCCAGACCACTCCAATGGGCAGAAGTGGTCTGGGTGCCTGGAGTGTCCCTTTAAGCCAGTATACACACCATCATCGGCTACATATAACCTCATCATCTTCCAGGACAAGGCCCTGTTTCTTGTTGCGATCCAAGGTAAGACCCCTCTACTCTTCAAGGGCTCTACATTATAGAAGGTCCACAACCTCACACGAAGTTCCTTTACTTTGTGAAAATCCTTACAACTTCTCCTGCATTATCTGCAAAACAGTGATATTTCCTATCACTGGGGAAGACCGAAGGTAATCCTGTTCGTATACTTGGGGACAACCTCTAGATCAGGAAGCTATCTGGAGGTGGAGACCCACCTGCAAAATCTGGGCCTTGCCAGTCCCTTGGGAGTGGGCAGATCTGGTCTATCTCACCTTGGTCCTCCAAGATTGTGCAGTTCACTCCTCACTCTTCTCAGCAACCCTCATTGGTGCATGATGAGTCATAATGGGTGACAAGCCTTTAAGTCTGTAGGACCCCTACCACCATAAATCAATCATATTCCTATTGCTGCTGAAGGCTACTTATTATTTGTTTTTTTATTGTTTTGTTGTTTGTTTCATATTTCCTCATATCTTTGAAGTGTTATCTAGAGCCAGGGAACAGTGTGTCTTCCATAGCAGATAAGTACTTGACTATTTATCATTGACAATGATCATTGATTCTTTTAAACTAATGCCACATTTTCAAAGGATTATCTTATTAATGCTTTCACATCCTCCCCCCTTTCATCCCCCAGTACACTAGTAGAGCTAATGCTACAACCACCTTAGGTTCCAGGAAGGAGGGAAGCCCATAGCTGGGCATCACCATTAACATTAATGAACTACCTACAGACTGAAGCTTATGCCCATGGAGGGTAACTATCTCGTCTTTCCTACTTATGGTTGATATTTTGTTTTTTTATTATATATATATATAAAAAAAATAATTCTGCATGTCTTTCTTTGCCTGATAACGTAAAAACCTTGTGGGACGTAAATGTCTGTAAAACTACTAACTTGAAATGTCATTGCATTGCTACCATGCTGAATGAAAAAATAAAGAATTAAAAATAAAAATTCTAGCAAGTGACATCAAATTCCAGTTCAGAGCAAGTACAACCAGGACACTCAATTCAAATGAGAAGGAGAACACACATATTGTTTTGTTTTATCCTCTTTCACTATGTTCAATTTTAGAAAAGGCAACAATTGTAAAGATGATTGTCAGGTAGCCAAGATGGAGGAGCCCAGTTACAGAATATACGTGTGGCGTTCAATTTAATTTTGTTTTTCAGACTTTGTAAACATATTTGTTAAGTTTAAGGGATACTGAAACAGAATAGTAAAAATGCTGGAAAGTGACAGTTTCAAGTTAATTAAATACCTCTCCAAGTCAATGAGGACTGGTTACTGGAGTTATATGACACGTATGACCAATCAGGGTAAAGCTAAAGGTCAGAAGACACAAGAGAGGTCAGAAGACTGGAATGTTGACTGATGGAGAGAAGGACTCCTGACACTCTGACTGTCTGCAAAATTGCGATGTGCATATCTGAAGTGAGTATTTCAGTTTTTTTGAGTATACTGACATGGAAGTCCAAAAATATTTTCATAGAGCTATATATTATGATCTAACAGAGTACTGAGAAATATGTGTTCAGAGAGCACTATTCTTTAGATTGGTAGTACTGGGGCTAACAGACCTTCATATGACTCTATAGCACTTGCATAGCACAAGCTACAGTGACAAATTGCTCCAAACATGCATTATACCATTCTGTCTTGAACATAAAAAAGACTAATGTCTTTGATCCAATCGAAGCTTAAATCTACATTTCACATGTTATATAACAAATCTCTAAATATGTGTATACTTCATGTGGATTCTGATATTATATTCAAAGCCAATTAAATACAAATATTTTGTAGGTATTTAATTGAAATAAATATCTGGTTTAAATTGTTTATGTAACTACACCTATAACCCAGAGACAAGTAATATTAGACTCACTAATCAGTAAAAAGGAGTAGAGTACCAATATGGATCAGAACTTCAAAAGACTGGCTTTTAAAAAAAATAAAAAATAATCTTTTAATGAAAAACATATAACCCTGGCGCCTTTATAGGACACTACAGTGTATTTAATTCCTGTTAAAGAAGTCAGTGTGCATCAAAATGCGAATCAAACCCTATTTTATTCCCATTTGCACATATATGGTATAGTAGTGAGGGTTATTGTTTTGAGGGGGTCTATTAGCGGAGGTGGATATGTTTATTTCCCCATTAGATATGTATTTGATATACTGCAGACAAGTTCCGGCAGGTAGCTGTGAATAGATTCTATTATTAGATCAATCCTTGAATATTCCCTTTCTCCTCTCCTGGCTGTCTGCACAAACCTCCCTTTCTCCTTTAATACCTAACTAATTCTTAAGCCCTTTGCAGCTGGGATAAGTGCTTCTAAGATAAGTAGTAGATGTTATTTCTCTTTGAACCTTATATACTTTGATGTTCTAGTCGCTATTAGGTTTTGTTACACTAAATTCTACAATAACGTTGCCAGTTTTGAAAAACCTTATAGCAGTTTGTCACTTTGTTATTTACAAAGTTAAAATACATTGTTTTGATACAAGTTTGCTAACATTGTATTATTTCACTTAGCAGTCTGCCCCGAACCCTTTAGGTTTGTGATTTTACTTAAAGGGAAACAATAGGCACCGGAACAACTTTAGCTTAATAAAGTGGTTTTATTGTATAAATGATGCCCCTGTAGTCTGACTGCTCAATCATCTGTCATTTAAGAGTTAAATCAATTTGTTTTTACAGCCTAAATCACACCTTCCTTCATATGACTTGCACAGCCTTCATAAACACTTCCTGTAAAGAGTCATCTAATGTTTAAACTTAATTTATTGCACAGTCTATTTAATTTAGAATTTTCTATCTCCTGTTCTGTTAATAGCCATCTAGACCAGGGGTTCCCAACTCAGTCCTACCAGTCCAGGATTTAGGGATTATCCTGTTGTACCTAAAGTGTTTTTTCTTTGTTCTTTTCTAAAAACAAATTAGACACATCTGGGTAATCCATAAATCCTGGACTGTTAGGGGGTACCTGAGGACTAGGTTAGAAACGACTGCTCTAGACAATGCAGGAGCCTCCTGTGTGTAATTAACCACTTAAGGACACAACTTGAGAAATAAAAGGGAATCATGACGGAATATTTCCGCCATGTGTCCTTAAGGGGTTAAAGTTCAGTTTACAGATACTCACAGTCTATCGGGTGGTGAAATATACTGAAATATATAATTCTAGGCAATCAGAATGTGGTTGAAAATGGGTACATGTAAAAGCATATATTTTTATGCTTTATACGACTAATTCCAAATATCTGAATCCTCTTCTCTAACACATAGGTAATGCAAGAAGCAGAAGGCAAAACAAATGGAAATATCATAGCTTAACCCTTACTAATAGCAAATTTTACATTTTTACATTTAACTAATTTGGAGCAAATATTAATCTATTTACAAATTTAAAGAGCAACACGAGTATGCACTATGTTTATGCAGATTGTTTTTAATAACTGCAAATAATTTGACAAGTGTAGGTTAATACATGGTAGCAAAGCAGATATAGTTATGTCCGGTTTAAGTATTTGGACACACTATCCTTACTTACTTCTCTTTAACATAATATCCATTTAACAACCCCTTCCCCCCACACATATCTACCATTTAAAAAGAAATTAAATCAATTTCCAGTCAAGGATAACAAAACATCTAGTTATGGTTTACTATCGACATCTTGATGTTGGCTTTGTCAAAAAATGACTGGAATGTCGAAAAGTGCTAATATAAATAACAATATATATTAATTTCTATTTGCATAGCTTGGGTATTTACTAATTTGATTAATCATTAATGTGCCGTGATTTGTTTTGGATTGTTTTACTACATAGAAAAACAAATATTTAGTGTTATTAGTATTTAAAAAAGCATAAACTATAACAAAATATTTATTTATTTATGTTTGGAATAAAACACTTTGTTACATAGTTAGTTTACATTTTTAAGTCAATAAGTTAGTTTGATCACAAAAATCCATTAGTTTTGTAAATGAATATTTTTTTTTCTGATTTATTCATATCAAATATACGTATGCTAACCAATCAAGTGCAGCCGCAGTGTTGACATGAATGTAAAACGTGGCATCACATTTTAATAAATCCGCCTTATCAGTAAATAATAATTTTCTTGTTAGCTTGCATGACAGATTCCATTTCGTGCAACCCCAGATAGGAAATGAGTAAAAAGGAGAACATATATTTGTTTGTGATTTGTTATGTTTGATAACATACCAGGTGAATAATATGTATTTTATAATATTATAGAAGTTTCACATTCAAACACATCATTAATTTGAATAATTTATATATTTGGAATCAGCCATATAACAGTCCTCATCCAATTGCTTTTGTAAGGTAAAATAAATGATGGATCTTGGGGTTCACTACTACTGACCCATTACATTTTAACTCAAATAATCTAAAAACCCATGTCATAGGTTAAGGAGGGTGTGGGAACCTGTGTGCCTCACCCCAAAATATTGTTGTACATATCTTAAAGGGACACTGTGGTCACTATAACCATTTCATCTCTTTGGATCATAGTGCCTGGAGTTCTCTGGCACTGTCCCTCCACAGTGTTAAAGTGCATATGAACAGTTTAACAGTAAATCCGTGTCCCTAGCCACCCACAACCTAGCCCCTTCTGGAAGCTAAAGCAGAGATTAAACGCTTCCTTGTAGTCATATCGATTCATATCGTCATTTGGAGCTCTAATAGGCTAAAAAGCAGTCAGCTGACACTCTCAGCCATCACAGCTGCCCATTGCTTCTCAGGCTAATACTTTCTCATTAGCCAAAGCAGCATAGATGGGATTGGCTGCTGGAGACCCTCATTTAGCTTTATAACATCAAAATATTAAAACTGTTTAATGCTGAATGAAATGACAGTACCAGGGGACTCCAGACACTGTAACCAGTTTAATGAGATGAAGCAGAAACACTGTCTACAGTGTCCCTTTAATGAAATAATTCTATGACCTCCAAACAGTGCATGAACAGTGCCCTAGGAGAATACTAACAATGTTTTATATGTATACTGTTATGTATAAATTTATTCTGTCAGTATCTTATTTAAAGAAAACAAGGGCGTACTATGTTTTGCTGTTTTAAAAAATGTATTCTTTACGCAATCAGACTACTTTAACTGATCACATATTGTAAATAGGGAATTGTTATAAAAGACACTTCAGGTTATCAGCTAAGAACAGTTAGGGAGTTAGAAAAATAGCAGATGCCTTATTATTGTTATTATTATTGTTGTTATTTATATAGCGCCGTCAAATTCCGCAGCGCTTTACAATGGGTGGACGAACAGACATGTAGTTGTAACCAGACAAGTTGGACACACAGGAACAGAGGGGTTGAGGGCCCTGCTCAATGAGCTTACATGCTAGAGGGAGTGGGGTAAAATGACACAAAAAGGTAAGGATAGTATTAGACTAGTGACAGTTGCCGAAGAGGAATCAGTCAGGAGCTATTAACAGTTTAATTGATATGCATTTATGAAGAAGTGGGTTTTTAATGATTTTTTGAAGGAGTGGAGACTGGAGTGGAGACTGGGTGAGCTTAAACTCAGGCTTCCCCAAACTCCGGCCCTCCAGATGTTGCTGAACTACAACTCCCATGATTCTATGAATGAAATAGATAGGCTGAGAATCATGGGAGTTGTAGGTCAGTAACATCTGGAGGGCCGGAGTTTGGGGAAGCCTGCCTTAGACACTCATTGCTTTGCTGATTGGATGTTAGAGTCTATTAATTTGTTCATAGGTTGACAGGCATTTGATTCATTCAGTGCAGCTGAAAAGTCTAGTGGACATTATTATTATTATAATTACATAGGTAGCTGGGCACCCATACAAAGCTGGAAAGTGAAAATGGATATTTATACAGGAAAACATTCACTTTCAATAGAAATTCATACAAATTTTTAACAAACAAAGCCAACGAGTAACTCAGTTTGCAACAAATTGCATGTTTGATGAGTTACAGATACTTTTTGTGCAACTTTGGTGCAACAAGTGTACTTTTAGGCGATACATATAAATGTTAATACATTTGAAAATTTGTTTATCATGCATTTTTATGCGGGTATTATATATATGTTTTATATTTTTTATTGGGAATATATATATATGTATATATGCTTTTAATATATATACATGTATTTTTTATATAGCTGTATTTAGATATATATATATATTTTTAAATATATACATATACTTTTTCAATACATATTTTTAATATATTGTTTATACTTTTACTGAAATCATCATTGGGCTGGTTATCTCTTTTATATATTTGTATTTTGCACATAGCTTAATCTGTGTAATCAGTTCTTTTTAAATAGTTTTTTGGACCTCTCTTTTCTTTTGTGAACTAGCACTTTAAGATTAATTATAATTATGAGTCTATAATATGTATTAAAGATATGATATGTGATTATCTTCTTTTCTTTTTATAAATATCTCCACATGAATACCGTCCATAATGGACTTATGCACAAAGAGGGCGTTTGCCCAAACCTAAGATGGACGCCACAGTTACATGTTCCGGTTTGTGGCGCGTCACGTGACGCTTTAGGTCACGTGGGACGCGCCGAAACCAGAAGTCTGACAGCCACCAATAGGAATCATTCTGAAAAGAAGCATGGAGATTGGTTAATAAGAAGATTGACACACCAATCAGATTGAAGG
Organism: Pelobates cultripes; assembly: GCA_933207985.1. Classification (NCBI taxonomy): domain Eukaryota; kingdom Metazoa; phylum Chordata; class Amphibia; order Anura; family Pelobatidae; genus Pelobates; species Pelobates cultripes. The sequence goes on from OW240923.1 coordinate 117,108,700, forward strand.
ACACGACTTTTAAACCACAGCAAGCAGCGAATATACCACCGATTGAAAAAACTGTTAGAATACAGCGAAACGCGTCTCGGCCAGGAAGAAGGACTTACCAGGGACTTTTTATATACTTTTTTATTCTTTTCATTATATAATTTAGTACACCCCTTTTTTTTTGTTTGTATTATATTTTAATGAATAAATTTTGTCTACTATTGAAGTCCTTCTTCCATCTTCTTTGCTGCTAAAAGAAGGGTGGTAGCCTCCTTAAAGGCACAGATACCTACATACTAGGAGCCAGGTATAAGGGCTCCCCACCAGGTGAGAAGCGATTTTATTCTAATATGCATCATTGAACACTGTGATTTACTACACAAGGATTTTTCCTTTGTTCTTCACTTCCATATGTATGCATAAGGATCAACGACGATTACACGACGATTACAGGATCGATTAGGTATTGTGTCGCCTTAAGTACACACACGCCGTTGTGATCTGAGCCTATCCTAATTGGCTCAGTTACATGTGAGTGGATCTATATAGTACATCTACCTATTGTGTTTGTTACCTAGCGTTACTTGCACCATTTGTATTTATATTTGTTTCAGATCCACTGTTTCTTCTCTTTATACATTTGTATACATACCCATATGGGTAAGTTGGTTAATATTTGGGCTCTCCACACGTACGCCAGTGGTGGCTTTTTTTAATCTACTACACTGAGTGTTCACATTGTTCACATTTGAACATAACTCGATTTTTATATAATCTGCACCCCTTAATTAATTTCTCCTTCTTTTATTATTAAACTATGCCCATCCTCCCTAAAAATCAATCTCTTTCCTTGTCATATTGGTTTGACTAGTGCAGTAAGTTAATTATAAAATGAAATTCTTCTGTTGCTAAGAAACATTTATATGTTATGGTCTGGTGCTTCCAACCCTAGCCTTTGTAAGACTTAATGAATCTTCAAGCCTGAAAATATTAACTAAAGAAAGTATGATAATATTTTTTTGACAATTTTGATTTAGGCTTTACTGTCTAGTGTGCTGTAATAGATTTAACTAATCCTTTAAATTCTAAATATTTCCATCCTTTGCAATGTTAGGATTAAAATCTGTAACTTTGATTGATGACACAGGTTGGAATCTGGTGAATTTTGGCTTTCATCATAGTTTGCAGTCAGACAATGCAGAGAAAAGTCATTTAAGCAGTAAATAAAGTAAAAAACATAAAGTTTGAGTGAAATGATAAACCGTTTCTGCATCCCAGCCAGATGTGCCCCTTACCTTTAGACCTCTCCCTTTAGCTATTCACTGTGCACATTTCCAAAGTTGTTACACAATCTTCAATTGTGAGTATGTGAATTTATAAATTTATGATGTAGTCACCAGTATATTTTGCTTGTTAACAATTGTTATGATGTCATCAGTGACATCATCACAAAAAATGCATATGCATGGAACTTAGAATTGATCATATGACATGTCACAGGTAACGTCAATTATGATTACTCTCTAAAGTGTGAGTTGGTGGGAGTCCAATTCTAATTCAAAATGTAATGTATAAAAGCTGAACAGTAGACAAACTGAAAATATAGTTTACTTTGAGAATGTTTCAATTTGGCTGTTGTAGTTTAAAATGGGCAAAACCCTTCAAATTTATGTTGAGATACTGACGATACATTCTTTAGTGAATAATTATAACTATACAAATGAGTAAGTGCTTTGACATCCAGTAAAGTCATAGTGAAATCCTAGCAGTAAACAAGATACAAAAGAAGATTGCAGACTGGGGCTTTGCAACCTATCCGGATGGAAACAGAAAAAAGCATGATTTTTAAATGCAAAAAAAAAAAAAAAAAAAAAAATTTTTCTTTTATCAATTTAGTTAAATATTTTTACAAGATGATTATAATTCTTATTGAAAAGTAATTCATAAATTCCTAGCAGACTCTGTAAAATACAAGAAAATGTTTTTATTTTATTTTAAACATAACTTTTTATTTATCATCAGCATCTACAAAAGTATAAAAAGCAATGGGCACCTGTTTGCCCCTAATAGACATCTTAAACAACATTGACCTGTACATGTTGTTGGTATAGAGATGTAGACTGTCACTTTCTCAAACTGTATAAAATAAACAGATGAACTATTTCATGTACTCAAGTTTGTTTGTTTAACTGTATCATTATTTGATTTATTTAAGAACAGGAGTTAGACAGAATACCGGAACCATCAAAACCGCATAACGCTATTGCAAAGCACTGGGCTAATGCTAAAACCGCCTGTTTCATACATATTCCATAAGTTTCTCTTGTTTAAGGTGAACTTAGGTCATTTAAACGATGAGAAGATGTTACAAAGCAATAAATATAAAAGAAGGAATGTTACCTTTCAAGGCACAAGCATGAGGAATATGAGGTTCCAGTCACGGTTCTCATACAATGACCTACAGCAAGCAGTTTAATTTCCCTGAGGTCCAAGGATTGAAGAAGTAATCCTTTAAATTACCAACGGTTGATATCATTCCTGTAATATTCTATCATTTACAGAGCTGTATACAAAGGTGATAGTAATATGTGTCCATCTATCCTTTGTGTACCTACTGAGTTATGGATCTTTTGCCTGATAGTGTGTTGTTTACTGGTCCTTTATTAAAGTTATTTATATATGTTGTTGTAATGTGTTTACAGTGACTCAATCATATTGGGGACTATGAATCAGGATGTCACAATCTGCACAGTGACACAGGTTAAATTACTTCTATTAAGAAAAACTGGCTAGAATCAGAGTAAGAATGTTAGTATTTCTTCAATAGCCTGTAGACTCAAATAATACAGTAGACAATGCCTAAAGAGAAACTCGGAGCTACAAGATTATAGCAAGAGTGTGAAATTCCAATCACTGGCAGCTCTGAATGCACAGAAGTTTTCAGAATAACCATGTGCATATTAAGTGATACATAAAATTGTTGTGCAACCATAGCTCATGGGAAACTGGTTTCACATTAAAGGTTAGAGGTCTGAACTTGAGATCCTATTACAAAAGATAATACAACAATACTATAAAAAGTTAAACATCTACAATGCATTTATAATCAGCAGTACATAATTCTTATCTATCAGTATTTGAAGTGGCCATAAGAGGAACCATTTAATTAGAAGTTGTGGTAGAAGTTCATAGGACAGTGAAATATTTCAGTTGACGCCACCAAAAGTCCCAGATTTATTGAGACAATCCTGACTTGAGGATCTTGTTCAGCTGTCACAGTTTTCTATCTTGAGCCCAATTCTACAGATGTAAGAGACCAAGTCCCCAGCAACTGTATCAGCATATTTCATTAGATGCTCTTTGTCTACCCAGTACTTGCGTGAGTGGGAAAGGCTAGAGCAGCTGCCAATCAGTCTATACACCCTTTTTGGATGACTTCTTCTTTTATTAATTCTGCCCAATCATTGCTTCCTACCAGCCCTTGTGGTCCACACACTCGTTTCCCACATCTATGCCTCTCAATGTTGGAAGATGTATATTTAATTAGGGGAGTGCTGTTCAAAGGGCAAGTTGTGGTTCCTCAGGCTTGTATATTATTTATATATATATATATATATATATATATATAGCTTTTCATGGTACAGCTCAACTAACTTGATCTTCAAACACAGGTACAAACTCAGGACATACTGGAAACGTACATAGACGCACACTCCGTTCATTCTCAGCACATAAAGATACATAGGGTAACCAGATCCACCATGTTTTAGGTACACATAATTTTGTCACAATTATGAAAATGCATGAAAGGGGTTTCTCTGCAGAATATATTATACATATTTTGCAGGATTCTTATACACCTTCTTCTGAATAATACATACTACAGGGCAACCCTTTTCAAGTGCTGCCCATCAACATGTATACGTGATATGTGTCCCAGAACACATGGTGGACCTGTTAACCTTACAGATACACAGTACAATAGCACAATCTCAGCAAATAAAGTAGCCACACTCATGTACGTACATTACACACAGCAAGAACCTAATTGCAGTTATACATACACAATATGCACTGTTACGTTGTTAACCAATACTAATTGGATATGATCAGTTTCACAGAATGTATGGTTTGTTTGGTTTTTCATTTCTGCTTTTTTGATGAATATTTATTAATCTCAGTTATCAGTTAACTCCATCACTCCCTGTTTCCTCGACTGAAGAGCTTAAGTTCAAATCTCAAGACATGCAGTAGCTATGTTTACCCTCCCATTACAAAAGCAAGGGCTAAAATTGTGAACATTCTAACATACTCCATAAAATCATTATATAGCAAAAATCTCTATATGGATCCATGTATAATTATTATAGTTAGAAGTTACCTAAACTATTATTTAAATGTATGTGCATTATGTTTTTGTTGTTTGTGAGCATGTAGTATTCTCTCTAAAATGTGAGTGCCTACATGCATGTGCTATTATATAACATATACCTTTAATTAGAATAATATAAACCACATGAGTTCTATGAATTATAAAAGGGCACATGCCAACATGGTAGACCTAATATAGTAGAGAGCTGTGTCATTCATTAAGTATTTATTTACAGAATATGTAAAGTAATGAAGTAACTAAATAATATGGAATTAGCTTGTCATAAAATAGTCTCGCACAGCATACTCGACCCCCTTATCCTATAAAAGCAGGGCTTAAATGGGAAGAGAACCATACCATGTTAGGATTCAATGTTACATATATTTTGTAATAGTAAAGCCTTTAGTTTTTCCCAGGTGATATAGTACGTTTTTTTTCCCTTTTAAATAGCTTTAATGTACAAAGCCTACGCAGAGCACATTCAGCTATTGACAGTAGGAGATGAAGACTAGATTGTTACTTCAAAGAAAAATTGTAATGTAAAATTACCTCCGCAAACTGTTTAATATAGAACCCTCTGTGCCCTTTGCTCCTCTCTCTTCTGAAGTACATTCATTACAAAAATAAACAAGAACATGTTCTAAAAAAATAAATTATATTTTATTTTATGCATAACTTATAGGAATATTTTAGTTCCTGAATTGACAACTTTGAGAAACTTAAACTCAGTTTATCTCTGTTCTTGAAGTAATAGAACTCCAAAGATTTGTAATTTAAAGAGTTACTCCACTGCCAAAAATCTAGAAAAGAAAAAAAGACAAATCACTGATAGACCCCTTATCAAAACATGCATGCATATAATTAAGCAAGGTTTTAATTGGGATTATATATAAAAACAACTTCCAAAAGCTGCAAATCTCCTATTGGAAGGCTTTGCAAGCCCTCCCTATTTAACCCCGCACAGACTTCATGTGGCCATCCAATCACAGACTTCCCAATTCAGCTTAATGAGAAGTCTTTGCAAGGTAGATGCTCTGGGCAATTTCTGCCTCTTGAGTTTATCTCCAAAGAGTTAACCAAACCAGGAAGTAACATGACTAGTTTTCTGATTAACAGCTTATGGTTAATTTATAGATAGAAGTGCTATTTAAAAGTGCTATTGAAATTGGCATTTTTTGTAAATTAAAATAAAGAAGAAGTACCCTTCACACATAAAGCATTTCAGCAAGCTAACAGGCTTTAGGGGTCTGCATTGTCCTTTTAAATTGCCAAATTTATCATGCTGTCCTGGTGACTTATATCTACATACTAATGTGAAATACAATAAAATCAGTTAGTCTGTCAAGACTATTCTGTTGGGATTCCACTTTGATTAATTTATTACTTTCCATCCAGGGAAGTAATAATTATACATCTTAAAAAGTAGAACTGATATGTGACCATTAAAACAATGAATCTGAGAATGGAACTCCTTGGCTCATATATAGAACCTGTTTTGGTTCTCTAAGTGGCTATGAGTAATTACTCTGCATCTAGATGGATAGATACAGGGCTATTCACTAAACAGAGAATTCAAAGTGATGTCGAGGTGAATTTCAAATTTAAGGTAAAAGTGACCAAAATGGAAAAAATATCTAAGTGAGTTATACTTCCAGTTTGGCTACTTCAACCTTAAATTTGAAATTCACTTTGAATTCCCATTTTAGTTCATAAAAAAAAAAAAAAGACTAATTTAATTGAGCTATCTGATGAACCTTCTGAAGCATATCTGTGTAACATTCCAGGACTGAACTGGTTAATTAGAACAAGAGGCAAACTGAGATAATTGATTAGTGTATTGCCTGTAAGATCTCAGCAGAGAGATTTAGGGCTATTACAGGTAGAAAAAAAAACCAGGGAAGAATTGAATGGGAGATTTGGTTTTCAACACTCACAAAGGTGCATGCAAGAGCATGCAGGAAGTACATATGTTGATGAACAAAATGAAACAGACAAATTCAAGGATATTTTAAATTATATTTCAAGAAAAACTTCCATCACTTTTTTATTATTGTTTTATCATAAAAGATTATATAGCCTTTGTGTGTATTATTTTGATGGGCATTAGTGATGTCCCGAACGGTTTGCCGAACGGTTCGCGAACGGTTCGCCACAGACTCATCCTTGAGTTAACTTTGACCCTGTACCTCACAGTCAGCAGACACATTCCAGCCAATCAGCAGCAGACTCTCCCTCCCAGACCCTCCCACCTCCTGGACAGCTCACTAAAAATGCAGCTTCACAAAGAATGTAAAATGGATGCTGTCCAGGAGGTGGGAGGGTCCGGGAGGGAGGGTCTGCTGCTGATTGTCTGGAATGTGCTGACTGTGAGGTACAGGGTCAAAGTTTACTCACTGATGAGTCCGCGGTGAACCGTTCGTGGTGAACCGTTCGCGAACCGTTCGCGAACCGTTTGAGACATCACTAATACTTATACCTAATTATTCACTGATTATTGTCACGCATGTTACATATATTATTTTAATTATTATTGTCACAATAAATTATATTTTTATGATTCATTTGTGATTACTGTGTGAAGTAAAAATCCTCTAGTGAAACTTCCTCTAGGATCTAAGAGAATTAAAAATTGTGAGTAATTCTCAGCTTTATAGTATCATTATTCTGGGAACAGTGCCAAGATATCAATTTTGATATAATAAAAATTATTAAATTACATTTTGATAATGTTTATGAAAATATTATTTTTAATATTTATCACCCCATAAATATCCTCACAACATAGATGCATACAGTTACATGCAGACAATAACACACATATATTATGTAACATATCCACACAGTCACATACAGTCACACATGCATTCACAGAGTTACACACACACATGCACAGTCAAAAGTACACAGACACAGTAACACAGTCTGTGCATGTGACTATGTGGACTTGACTATGTAACACTGTGCATCAAAGTTACACAAACCCATTTGTGCATCTGTATCACATATAAAGACGTAGATGCACATAGACACATGGATATAATCACATGCATACACTACATCACATACAGTCACATGCAAACATACAATCACTTGGACACAGACACACAGGCACGCAGTCACGCATAATCAAAGGCATGCAGCCGCACAGAGTTCCAAACACACACAGTCAAACACAGGCACATAGTAATGCATAGTCATAGGTAAACACAAACTCACACACACAGATTCACAAGCACACACAGTCACATACAGTTATAGACATACATGCATTACATCTGCTTCATAATTGAATTACAGTCCTATGTATCTAGTGATTGAGGAAGTAGGAACTCCTACCTGCTTCCCCCTCAGCATGTTGCAGTTACAAGACAATGGGTTCTGACAGCGTATCACTTCACCTGCTGCCTGTATTGGTGAAGCAATTGCTAGACCCAGGTAGAAGATAATTTGATATTCTTCCCATGTCCGCATTGCATTGCTACAAAGAGCGACAGGTGTGAAGAAGGTTCTGTGTGTATCACAAAAACACACTCTGCGAAGGGTTCAGAGTTTCCGTTTATGCACGGGTTTAATAGCTGCAATGAGCGATGTCTCCAACCAAAGATGGCTAAATCTGGCCACCTCAACATAACGAGGATAAACAGGAAATTGATAACAACGAGCTGTTAATTTATATGTATGTATTACAAAATAATGCACATTAAGGCAATAGTGCAAGTAATTATTTATTTTCTGCATTAACATGATGGCAGTTTTTCTTTACTCTGCTGTGTATTGATCTAGGTTGAGATGTAATTATATGAAATATTGTGTACAATTATCACTGAGCCCTGTTGTACAGTAATGCCAATATATCCCTGCTAATAAGCTTCAAACATCACATGAATGTGCTCCCACACAGAATCAAGCAGAGATAGGACAGCCTTACTATCAATAATTGACAGTGGAACCAACCTAGCTAGCTCTACTTTAATTCATTGTTTAGCACATTAAAAAGCAGTGCAGTGTTCAAAACTAGATTGATTACTTTATTATTGCATGAGAACACTTTTGAAAACTTTAGTCAAATGGTGTTTAACCCCAACAAAACTATAATATATTAATTTGTTGCATCCTCCCTTCCACTTGAGGAGTTGAGGGTGCTTATATCTACATGTGGTGGACTTACCCTTTAGTTACAGGGCTTTGATATTGGGTCATCTGAGAAATTGTGGCTGCCCTTGAAGTTGATGTGGAGTCTAGCACCTGATCTAAGTTATTATATCAAAAGTGCAAAAAACAGGAGTGGAATTCCTGCGCCAACAAAATATAAAATATAAGGTGACTATAAAGAATAATATATATATATATATATATACATACAGGATAGTCCAACAATATACTGATTGGATGTCAACCTTTTTAAAAAAGAAATAAAATATGGACAATAATAGTGCAGTATGTCAAATAAAATAATCTCGTGTGAGGTATTCGGAAAACTAGTAGAAGGACTAACTCACACATTCCAGAGCTACTAAGAGCTCTACTGTATAACGCCTGGACGGTATAATCCCTGTCTTAGGATATAGGATCAGTGATGAGGCGTAACTTCTAGGTCTCCACGATAGTACATAAAACAGAGAACATAGATAAAATCCAATAGTGCAGTATATCTGGTGAATAATATATGGTAGAGAAGGTAAGTATCTTACTTACAATTTCAAGAGCAATGAACTTGCTCTGGTGATGAAAGCTTGAGGTGGTATAATCCCCACCTCAGGATTTGAGAAGTGGTGAATAATATATGGTATAGAAGGTAAGTATATGGTATAGAAGGTAAGTATCTTACTTACAATTTCCAGAGCAATGAACTTGCTCTGGTGATGAAAGCTTGAGGTGGTATGTGACAAGACCAATCTCGCCACATTGCATTGGAGAAGCCTGGTTGCTCGCCTGCTGCCTTTGGACTATGGCCCCCTGTTAAAAGACATCTTTTTTACCTGCAGAAAAGCTTCATTCGTGCTTTTCTGCCTGGGGTTCGGTAGATTTGTTTGAATGTGTTATACCCCAGATAGGAATCCCATGGAGCCCATTTGTATGAAACTGACTGTAAAGACTTTGGCTCCATGGCGATTAAACTGTATTCGTGTGGTCTGAGAGCCATTCACTTAATAATGTGCGCTCAGACCTGAGCTATCTGGGGATATGTGAAATGTCTGTGTTTTATGTATAAAAGGTGACTTTATGTATTTTAAAGTGTTTTGTGTCTTTTTGCAACCATGTGCTTAATGGAGTCTTGTGTCTGTCCTGGGAGATAATTGAATTACTTATCTCCGGGATAGAAGACTCTGAAACTGGTTTGGGCCAGAAAGCCATGCTTCATTTAGTCACAAAGGACTTTCCCTTAACTTTTGAACCCCTGGTCTGATTCGTGCCATTTTTAATATGTTGTTCCCCTGAATGGATTGATTGTGAATATGTAATTTTATGTGAATGTGATGTATGGTTTTAGAGTTATGAAAGTTGGGTAGAAAGTATGTTTTAACTGTATATGTAATTGAGTTTCCTCTCAGGATAAGGGGAGGGAATATGTGGGATGTAACTGTGATGTGATTGGTTGTTTTATACCTCCCTGTGGGCGGTCCTGTATTTGCAAGACTGTAATAAAAACCAGGCTGGGTGTGCCAGCACCTCAGACCACTGCTTGACCCTCAACACGGAGCCTTGTCTCGTTCTTGGGGGGATTCACTGTATGCTGTTAGAGACTGATTGCCAGGAGTGTAAGCTGATTGTCTGCTTTTCCTGTTCGTCTGCTAGTAGCTATTTGGGAGGTTCCAGTTCGGGAGTTGGAGTGCTATTTTGTATCCAGTTCGGGAGTTTGGTGTTCTGCAGTAGCTGTGCCTGCATCTCTGGAAAGGGGGCCGATCGCCTAAACGGTTTTTACCCCTTGTGTGCAAAACGGTCCGTTACATGGTATAATCCCCATCTCAAATCCTCAGGTGGGGATTATACCACCTCAAGCTTTCATCACCAGAGCAAGTTCATTGCTCTTGAAATTGTAAGTAAGATACTTACCTTCTCTACCATATATTATTCACCAGATATACTGCACTATTGGATTTTATCTATGTTCTCTGTTTTATGTACTATCGTGGAGACCTAGAAGTTACGCCTCATCACTGATCCTATATCCTAAGACTGGGATTATACCGTCCAGGCGTTATACAGTAGAGCTCTTAGTAGCTCTGGAAAGTGTGAGTTAGTCCTTCTACTAGTTTTCCGAATACCTCACACGAGATTATTTTATTTGACATACTGCACTATTATTGTCCATATTTTATTTCTTTTTTAAAAAGGTTGACATCCAATCAGTATATTGTTGGACTATCCTGTATGTATATATATATATTTTATTCTTTATAGTCACCTTATATTTTATATTTTGTTGGCGCGGTATTCCACTCCTGTTTTTTGCACTTTTCTGATTATTAGCAGGTACTGGGAAGCCCTGCTGGTTTGCTGCTGCTGTATCTATAGTCACTGTAGAGAGCACCTATACCTGTTTCTTTGCTACCCTCTCAAATACTTCTTCTCAGCAGCCAATATGGTGATCTTTAAGATATGACCAGAGGAGTTTTGAACACTGCACTGCTTTTAATGTGTTAAATAAATAATGAATTAAAGTAGAGCTAGCTAGGTTGGTTCCGCTGTCAATTATTGAGAGAGTTAAGCTGTCCTATACTAGTAATTACTAAACATTGGAAGGGAACCCTTCCTTCTCACTGTGTGATTCTAACCAAATCTTCTCCAAATGCCTCGGTTAACATCATTTTCGGTTTACAAATGAAAATCCATTTAAAATAATGATTCGGTTTACAAAAAAATTTCACAATACAAAGCAAGTTTCACCAGGATGCATTGCACCTGGGCTGTTTATAGCACCGCCGCCTGCATGCTGGAGCCTGTGGGAGCAGCTTTTGCATCGAGTTTTGGAGACATTCTGGAAATTGTTTTCAGTTGTTTTTGGACCTTTTGGTGCATTTCTCAAGCTGTGGAAAGGTAGGGAGCTGAGCTTCGTCGCTTGCATGCCTTTTACTGTGTGTTCTGCATTGTGGGTTGGTTTCCATGCCAGCTCATTTTTACTTTTTTTCTGCTCTTCAGAACTGATTAATTGGTTTTCAATGCATTCCTATGGGAAACCACGTTTCGGTTTATAAATGTTTCGCAATAAGAAACGTCCCAGAGAACGCATTAAATTCGTTAACCGAGATCCCACTGTATATCTCTCTCTCTCTCTATAAATATATAAATCTATATATATATACATATATATATATCTCTGAAGGAAAATGATTCTTGTCCTCTCATGTTCCACTAGAGTACATCCATTTTCAATCCCCCTTTGCCACTTTCTTTTTTTTCTGTCTTGTCTTCTTTTCCCCTACTCTTCCTCTTTCTCCTCCTTTGTCTATTCCTTTTCCTTAATTTTCTTCTTCACCTTGTTCTGAGAAAATTTTAAATTGTTTGGAAGATCTGCTAGTTATTTCTAATCAAAACTGAGTGTTCCTCATATTCATATTCTTACATTTTATGTACATCTAAGTCTATATTAACTTTTATGTGGCACTCTATTTTAACAGTTCTCTTCCATATTTTTGCTCACTTGGCAGGTACAAAGGACTGGTCAAACATTTTTCAATTATTGATCTACAGTGCAAACATATGAAAGTAAAATTGAGCATGGGCATATATAATGAAATCATATGCAAGTACACACATACTGGAGATGTGAATGTACACATTAGATTTCAATGGTTTCTTCTGGAAATTATACACGCAATCTCAGTAGTGTATCCAGAGATTGAACTGACTTTTACGCACATTCACTCAACACAACTATCAGAGTTGTTAACCAAAGTGAGAAATGGAATAACTGGAAACATAGTTGACGTTGAGCTCACTACAAGATAACACCACATCCCTCACTACCTTCCTTTTGGAAATGAAATCTAAATGAGTAGCTAAGTTTACATGGCTTGGGTAAAATGCAGCTGCTCCTCATCTTTAAGCTGCTTCTGATACTAGTTTGCTATCCATGTTCCACTCAGGTACCTGACACAGAGTTGACTAAGGACATGGTCAAGCAGACCACACATAAACAAGACCAGTGTCATCATTTTAGGTATGCGTGAAAATAAGATAATAATGACACCCAATCCCCACTGATTGACTGATACATGAAATTATGGTCAACATTGACCTTTATAAGGGAAATAATGTAACTTTCAGTAAAGATTTCAGGACCATCACTTTATGCTTCCAGTTAAGTTTTATTTAGCATGAAACCATATGATGAGGCAACGTTTCAACACCTTTAAGTATCTTTACTAGTGCTCTACAATAAGATACAGGTATAATAAAGATGAACAAAATCAGGTCACACATTTAAGTGGGCAAATACGCTCTTACAATATGTGTGATTTTAAAGGGCAATTAACACAATAATAATGTGAAAAAGTAACTTTTATAGACCATGTGTTATACATTTAAGTTGTAAATGTATTTGTCATCCTATAATTAATGGATAAATAAGTCACGTATAGCATCGTCATGATCTGATTCATAAGCCTGTCACATTATTGCCATCTCAGCTAAGGCTGGAGAAACATTGCCACAATATTGGCTAGATACATCTTTACTGAAGTTAAAGTGCTGAGGGATATTTACCAGCATTGATTACTGAGATTCAGGAATAGCTATTTCCCATGAGAACACCTCAACGTAAATAAGGAGAAAACAAAAATCAAGTGACTTCTTGCCTCATTGCTATAACTTATCAGTTTCATTACATCAAGATGATTTTAATAATCGGCGGCATTGTTTAAAGCATATCACAATCTAATTAGAGAATTGAATAAGATCTACTCAGCTACAAAATGCTTCCAGTTTGCTTGTCAGGCTTGGGTTCTGGTTTAAAAAAAAGGGCTATCAATGAAATTGTCTTCATTATCATTTCATTTTTCTAAGTTTTTTTCATATAAAAGGTTATATTCTATATGCCACAATGGTTGTGCAGGGAAAAAACTCAATAGGTTAGATTGCAAAAAACAGAGAAGATTTGCCTATCTGTCTTTCTTGATAGCCTTTCTTATTTCCACTTGAAAGAACCATGAGAATGAAAAATGCCACCAAGGAAAGGACGAATCCTCCATGGGAGAAGAACTACGACGTGTGGTTTATGAACAGAATTATGTTTCACACCATTATACGTTAAATAAGAGAGGAAGCTCTAATGACTAGAGTAGTAGTTCCCAACTCAGTCCTCAAGGTATACATATAGTACAAATTTATTCATTTCCTGATTCTGGGTTTTTTTTGTTAAAAAAAATAAAAAGTGCACTTTTCTTTCTCACTTTATGACTCTGTAACATACAATATTTATTATTTTAATGATTTCTTTTTAATTTTCTTGTATTTTTTAAGCCACAGCTATCATTCTCCACTACTTTCACAAAAGTAAAGTTAGGAAACACTTGGGCTGTGGGGTTTGAAAATCCCAGTTACACCCAATTCTCTATTCTTATTTTTACAGAGAAGTTTTAAAACCAGCTGTAAATGTTAAGTAATTTCTCTACATATGTTCTCTCGATTAATAGCACAGACAGCAATCTATAATTCTTGGAGCAATTTTTCTGTTTTCTAGGATTCCATTTTATTGAAGAGAACATTAAATTATTTTATGGTCTATGGCAAAGAAAAAAAATGTGCAGACATCAATCACCGACAACAAAATCTTCATATTTATCTTTGACATTTTAGAGTAACTTACAAACCATAAGAGAGGATGAGCAATGCAGAATTGAACAACATGTTGTCTGTGAGAAGGTCACACAGATTTTCTTGAGTTTATGATGTTTTTCTGATGGATTTAAGGAAAGGTCAAACATTCGGGACTTGCTTTGTCAACACTGACTATTATTAAAGGCATCTAGTATCATCAGAGCTTACATGCACACACAATGGTGTTTAATAATATTTTAATGCTCAGATGTTGTAGTTCATAAATTCTACTTGAGACTCCTCAATCCTTTCAACTGTTCCTATCTCATCAGAATTTTATGTAAGGACATGTTTATCTGATCCCAAACTATTAGACAAAACCATTTTCTATGTTTGTGTTCTAAATATATATATATATATATATATATATACAGGGAGAGAGAGAGAGAGAGAGAGAGAGAGAGAGAGAGGAGAGAGAAAGAAAGAGAAAGAGAGAGAGAGAATACCTAATGCTGAAGCATGTAGAGACTTCATACACCAAACATCACTGTTTTATTTCTTTTCTTTTTATCTTTTTTTTTGTGTGTGTGTTTTGTTTCACAGTGCCTGGTTCCAGAATAACAGTTTGTTCTAGTTCTAATTCATGATCTTTTTTAACCTGTTTTCATGATGGCACAAGTAGCCATTGCCTTATCCTTGCAAGTTGAATTTTAAAACCTAATTGTCTCTGAAAATAACTCAGCATAATAAGATCTCTCAGTGTCCATTTATAGAACATAGAAACATAGATTGTGACGGCAGATAAGAACCATTCGGCCTATCTAGTCTGCCCAATTTTCAAAATACTTTCATTAGTCCCTGGCCCTATCTTATAGTTAGGATAGACTTATGCCTATCTCACGCATGCTTAAACTCCTTTACTGTGTTAACCTCTACCACTTCAGCTAGAGGGCTATTCCATGCATCCACTACCCTTTCAGTAAAGTAATACTTCGTGATATTATTTTTAAACCTTTGCCTCTCTAATTTAAGACTATGTCCTCCTGTTGTGGTAGTTTTTCTTCTTTTAAATATAGTCTCCTCCTTTACTGTGTTGATTCCCTTTATGTATTTAACCCCTTAAGGACCAAACTTCTGGAATAAAAGGGAATCATGACATGTCACACATGTCAAGTGTTCTTAAGGGTTTAAATGTTTCTATCATATCTCCCCTGTCTTGTCTTTCCTCCAAGCTATACATGTTAAGTTCCTTTAATCTTCCATTGTAAGTTTTATCCTGCAAACCATGAACAGGTTTAGCAGCCCTTCTCTGAACTCTCTCTAAAGTATCAATAGATACGTTCTCCAGTACTGCGTACAAAACTCCAAGTGAGGTCTCACCAGTGTTCTGTACAATGACATGAGCACTTCCCTCTTTCTACTGCTAATACATCTCCCTATACAACCAAGCATTCTGCTAGCATTTCCTGCTGCTCTATTACATTGTCCGCCTACCTTTAAGTCATCAGAAATAATCACCCCTAAATCCCTTTCCTCAGATGCTGAGGTTAGGAATCTATCAAATATTCTGTACTCTGCCCTTGGGTTTTTACATCCAACACTATTTTTTACATCTTGCACTATTATTTATAATGTTACATCTACATAATTTGGAATATTACACAATCTCTTAATATAGGTAAATTTTAAGCAGTAATTTGAAAATAATATAAGTCAACTTTTCATTTTTAATGTCCACTTAAAAGACCAATATTTCTGAATTAATCCTTTTGCATAAGAGATGTGTAAGGATGGGGAAGACAGTGCTTCCCTTTCTACTTGTCTGTACCAATATCCCACTGCTTATTTGGTACAGTGAGGGAAAAAAGTATTTGATCTCCTGCTGATTTTGAACATTTGCCCACTGACAAAGAAATGATCAGTCTATAATTTTAATGGTAGGTGTATTTTAACAAAGAGGGATATAATAACAAAAAAAAATCCAGAAAAACACATGTCAAAAAAGTTATAGATTGATTTGCAAGTCAATGAGTGAAATAAGTATTTGACCAATTCAACTTAGTACTTGGTGGCAGAACCCTTGTTGACAATCACAGGATTAGATGTTTCTTGTAGTTGGCCATCAGGCTTGCACACATCTCAGGAGGGATTTTGTCCCACTCCTCTTTGCAGATCCTCAACAAGTCTTTAAGGTTTCGAGGCTGACATTTGGCAACTCGAACGTTCAGCTCCCTCCACAGATTTTCTATGGGATTAATTTCTGGAGACTGGCTAGGCCACTCCAGGACCTTAATGTGCTGCTTCTTGAGCCATACCTTTGTTTCCTTGGCTGTGTGCTTTGGGTCATTGTCATGCTGGAACACCTATCCATGACTTGTTTTCAATGCCCTGGCTGAAGGAAGGAGGTTCTCACCTAAGATTTGATGGTACTTGGTCCCGTCCATCGTCCCTTTGATGCGGTGTAATTGTCCTGTCCCCTTTGCAGAAAAACACCTATAAAGCATAATGTTTCCACCTCCTCGTTTTACGGTGGGGATGATGGTCTTGCGGTCATTGACAGCATTCCTCTTCCTCCAAACACAGCGAGCTGAGTTGATGCCAAAGAGCTCAATTTTTTTTTATTAACAATTTTTAGTGCATGTGACAAATCAGTAAATAGATATCACCTAATGCCAATGATACAAAAGTACAAAATGTCATGAAATGCATTCTAACTTAGTGGATATCAGACTATGATCCATTTACGCTTGAATGCCTTCTTCGTATGAGGCATACCGTCCATTAAAGCAAAAACTTGGAAACATAGTACGACTTGAAACATTTGCATAATTAGAACACTATGCACTTATTTTCTTTAAAAAAAACACAATTTTGCTCGAGTGAGGGGTGAGGAGGGGAAGGAACAGACCGGGGGGGGTTGGGGTGAAGGATCAAATTCCCATAGGTTATCATGTGTGTATTTTACTCATAACGTGGTTGTTTGATACATATCGTATTGCGTATAGTCTTGGTATACTATCGGTATAAGTTTACCATTTCCCCTAATTCCTTACATGTTTGCGGTCCGTTTGAAGTGAAAAGGATTGAATTGTAGGGTGGCAATGTGCCCTCTTACAGTTGTCTCTAGGTTGATGTAAAAAACAGGTTGATGTAATTTCGTTATGGTTTTGATGTTTGTTGAGTAGTGTTTGTCCTCAGTGGACACTGAGCTCCCCCATGTGTCGCACATCATTTAACAGATTTAGGAGCTTTCTTGTTCCATTTGCACCCTGTCTTCCTGCTACAAATCCCACCTGGTGCACTTGGACCACGGTGTGGATTATGGTTGTAAGTCTATTGGCATAGATCTTTACCAGGAGATTTGTGTCCGAATTCAAGAGCGAGATGGCCTGCATATTTTTGGGTTTATTCTGAGGTTTCCCAGGTTTTGGTATTGTGGCAATATGTTCTAGTAGCAATTTAGGCGGTATGTGTCCAGTGTCAATGATATGGTTTAGTGTTCGCAAATGTGAGGGGCAAGGGTTTTGACAAATGATTTGTAGTAGTAGTTTGTGAAGCCATCTGGGCCAGGAGATTTCCCTGTGGGAAGAGACTTGATGGTTTGGGTAAGTTTGTGGAGTGAGATTGGGGCCTGTAATGTTTCCCTATGTGTTTGGGATAGAGAGGGAAGTGTGATTTGAGATAAGAAGTCTTGTATTTCATGGTCCATAGGTTGGTGAGTTCCTTCATGTAGGTTGAATATTATTCTGTAGGAGTCTGCCATGTTATTGTTAATATCTTGTGGGCTGAATATTTTGGAACTGTTGGGTGTTATCAGGTGAGATATTTTCGATTGGCTTTGTTTGTGTCTTAGCAATGAGGCTAGGGCTTTTCCAAACTTGAGTTTAGGTCTTAAGTTGTAGTCTTTGAAGCATATGTGTAGTTGAACAGTAAAATGTTCAATTGGTTGGTGGTGTGGTCTATTTGAAGTTTCCCAGACTCTGTGAGCGATGTGAGCTGTGCACCAGTTTGGTCTCTTAGTGTTTTGAGTAGCGAGGTATACTCGGCTCATGACTTTCGCTATAGGTATGAAGTCCTACTAATTACGAGGCCGCAAATTACCGCCTTATGTGCCTACCATATAGCTGGGGATTGGATGTCTGGAGTGGTGTTGGTTTCAAAGTATGAGGAAATTAATTTTCCAGTGTGGTTTTAAAGTCTAGATCATTCAAGAGGGAGCCATTTCAAAGAGCTCAATTTTGATCTCATCTGACTACAACACTTTCATTCAGTTCTCCTCATTCAGATGTTCATTGGCAAACTTCAAAAGGGCCTGTACATGTGCTTTCTTGTGCACATAGACCTTGTGGTGCTGCAGGATTTCAGTCCTTCACAGCATAGTGTGTTGCCAATTGTTTTCTTGGTGACCATGGTCCCAGCTGCCTTGAGATCATTCAGAAGATCCTCCTGTGTAGTTCTGGGCTGATTCCTCACTCACAAAGTGAGATCTTGCATGGAGCACCAGACAAGGGAGACTGACAGTTATTTTGTGTTTCTTCCATTTGTGAATAATCGCACCAACTGTTGTCACCTTCTCACCAAGCTGCATTGGTTGATGGTCTTGTAGCCTCATTTCAGCCTTGTGTAGGTCTAAAATCTTGTCCCTGACATCCTTGGACAGCTCTTTGGTCTTGGCCATGGTGGAGAGTTAGGAATCTGATTGATTGATTTATTGATTGCTTCTGTGGACAGGCGTCTTTTATACAGGTAACAAGCTGAGATTAGGAGCGCTACCTTTAAAAGAGTGCTCCTACTCTCAGCTCGTTACCTGTATAAAAGCCATAAATCTTGCTGATAGATAGGGGATCAAATACTTGTTTCACTCATTGAAATGCAAATCAATTTATAACTTTTTTAACACGCATTTTTTTTTGTTATTCTGTATTTCACTGTTAAAATACAACTACCATTAAAATTATACCCTGATCATTACTTTGTCAGTGGACAAATGTTCAAATACTTTTTTTTCCCTCACTGGTATAGGAATGGGGAAACAATAGCAAACCCCTCAAGTTGATGAAGGGTCCACAGCATGTAAGGCCTTGTTTAATGGTCCTTATCTCACTGGTAATAATTACATTTTATTTACTAAATCTGTAAATGTACTAGTAGGAATCCTTTCTGTTATACATTATCTGTGTTAAACGGTTTTATGTATATATTTCATTGATACCTTTACATTTAAAAAAAAAACAACATTTTGAATATGTTTGTCATAGCAGTATCTACAGACTAAAAATCTCTCATTTTAAAGAGATACTATAGATATCAAAACTATGTTTGATTAATGCATTTTTGTTGTATAGCTTAAGCAACTGCAGTCTTAATTATCTGCCATTTAGGAGTTAAATCACTTTTGTTTCTGTCCATTCAGCCATAACTACAACTCCCCTAGCGGTGACTGACACAAACTACATGAAAATAATGGTTTCATTTTCAATCAGATGTTACTTACTAAGTTTGAATCTTCTGCTCTGTAACTTGAACTTGAATGACAGAAAAGTCCGTGCAGGGTCTAGAAGGCTATTAACAGAGCAAGAGGTAACATTCTAAATTGAACAGAATGTGCAATAAAGGAAGTGTAAACATTAGATGACTCTTTACAGAAAGTATTTAGGAAGACTGTATAAGTCACATAAAGGGAGGTGTTACTAGGGCTGTATAAACAAAGTAATATAACTCCTAAATGGCAGATAATTGTGCAGTGAGACTGCAGGGGCATGAATGATCTATACACCAAAACTGCTTCATTAAGCTAATTTCTCTTGGTGCATCTAGTATCCCTTTACAAATCACCAACTCATGTGGTCAAATTATTTGCTGCTGGTGCATTCTACTAATACATAATCTGTGTGCACTGTAACCTTGCTGGCAACAGTTGCATTTTAAAGCTGTACCAGATGTTTTCATTACTGCCATTTAATATTGTTCGATACTGAGATGCATATATAACAATATCTAAGCAAAAATAAGGAATAATGGCAAAATAAAAAGTAACTAAAACATGGAAGACAAATATTTTCCCGAGATCAGAATACTGTTATTAATAAAAATCAAAGAAAGAGTGTGAATGTTTGATTGATTTTAAGATATACTTACAATGTGAGAACCACATTTTTTGGGATGGTGATATTCCCTCATTGTCAGCTCTTTGGGACTAGAACTTGCATTGGAAGATACACTTCTTTGACTCTGTGAAGGATAAAAGCAGAGAATTAGTTGAGAGACTGTCACATACAAAAAACATACATCCCATAGGGGAAAGCAGTTTGCAGGCATACATTCACGTAATCCACTTGAAATGAAAGGGAGCCACATACATTTATTGCACATATGTGCACACAGAATTTTGATGTAACCTTAGCTGGCCAAAGCCTCCTCAAGTTTGATTAAAATATTTAATTTCCTTATTAAAAATAATGTTGTAATGAATGGCTACTGGAATGCATGTCTATACTGAGAGTGAATTTTAACATGTATTATTAACTTTGACAAGTGTCTCTATAAAAATGCAGTCTGAAACTCAAAAAATTATTTCTTTTTTTTTAAATTAATTTTAATATGCAAATATATACATCCACTTGACGATTGTCGTCATGAAATTCCCTTTCTTTCTTAATTAATGCCCTAGAAGATTCTTGTGATTGTTTCTAAAACCTTTTGTAAGCAAATAACATTAGTGACAGATTTAATTTTGGCAAACTTTCTCAGTTATTCCAAAAAGTTAGTGGTCTCAGAAAAGTAAGAGCTGCATATAGCCCATTAAATGTATTGAAATCACTGTGGCTGTGAAAATTTGTTCAGTGGAGTGATGCTTAAGACAAAGTAAGATCTCTGGGGACTGAAAAGACCCAAGTAGGGTTTCTCTGTATGCCGCCTTCCAGCAATGATAGGTGCCTGGCTTTGCCATCTGCCCAGTACCAATCACTATAGAATACTGTGAGTCAATAACAGACCTATAATACAATTGTATCCTACTTGGGACAAAATCCTGATTTGCACACCCCACTTCCCCAACTGGATTTCAAACACTTCCAAACTGATATATGCCCCTTTCCAGTACCCACTGGGCTCGAAAATAAGTGGGCCAAGGGGGATAATTTCCAGAACTGGTGATATCAATTTGAATAGAATTGTTAAGAAATTACTGTCAGCAGATTTTACACAATGAAGCTAGCATGTAACAGCCCAAATTCCCTGAATTAACAAGTTCCTATGCAATTATGTGCACTTAAGCAGCTAGCAAGGAGGTAGAAAATGACAGGACGATGTTAATGAGTGTATGTTCTCAGGTTAGATCTTTAGGTGACCAATCACAAAAATTGTACTACCTAAACGGTCTTGGTCTCTCTTTATTCTGCAAACTATATTCTCTGTCTGTCTATGCTAGCAGGCATAGTCTAACATTCACTTTAAAGTTTAACAGACCTGATTTACTGGTGCAAATTATAACAAGGTTAATAAATATCATGAAAGTAAGATAATCAGCTATTTTAATTAATTCAGTCAAGTAGGATGTGTTTTCACGTATGAGTCCTCTTTATAATTAGCTAATTGCCTGTATCTAATTGCGTTAATTAATATATTTAACAATATGAGTGCTGAAGGACAGTATCAAATGGATTGACATTCTATGATTCAATTAACATTAAATAATTACAACTATTCTGTATAATATTTAAGTTTAAGCACAGCCATAGAATACTACATTGTTTAAGAAAATGTATACATTCGATTGACTTGAACATAATGTACAAGATAGCTATAATTAGGGTAGGATTTGCCACAAGGTCACAAATCTCACAAATAGTTTTTATGTACAGGAACTTATAAGGCATACAAAAATTCACCCTCAATAAGATGCAGATATAAATTAAGCTGTGGTTTGTGCTTTTAACGTAATTAGGAAGACAAATTGATCTCAGACTTCCATGCCATGGCTTTGGGGTAGCATGCAGGATCAAATATTTCCTTCATCGTTAACCCATTCTCCTGCTGTGTGGCTGAGGCCCACAAGGGGGGTTTTCCAAGCTGCACCTGCAGGGCTGGTTCTTGAATAGAGGGAGGGAAGTTCCCTCTCACCTGTATTATATCTGAGTGATGCCACTACCACACTAGGTGTGCAGACATGCTACATCTCCCACTAGTCCACCATAGAATCAGATACCTCTTTCCTGGCCCAAGGTAAGCATCAGGGAGTGGGGAATACAAATTTATCCAGCCACTGTCACCACACTACAGCCTCTGTCACCACACCACAGCCCCTGTCACCCCACTACAACCCATATCACAACAGTATAGATGCTGTTACCTCAGTATAGCTTTGTCACCCCAGCCCACTGCAGCCCTTATCTAACTGCAATACCCACTCTTAACCCCCATTAGTCTATATCTCCCCATTACAGTCCCAATTTCCAAGCTATAAGGTCCTATTCCTGTTATTGTTCTTTTTCTTCTCATTATTATTATTATTACATTTCAAAGCAGCTGAACAGTAATGAAAATGGTATGGCATTTTAAAAATTAGAGAGAAAAAAACACAATACCTATATAGGAGGGTCTGGGAGGGAGTGTCTGCTGCTGATTGGCTGGAATGTGTCTGCTGACTGTGAGGTACAGGGTCAAAGCTTACTCAATTATGAGTCCGCGGCGAACCGTTCGTGGCAAACCGTTCGCGAACCGTTCGCGAACCGTTCTGCGAACAGTTCGGGACATCACTTTTAGGTGATATGTAAATAATCCAACCATTTGTTTTAGCTTTTTAATTGATGTGGTTTATGCAAATGAATGTAAAACATAGGAATGTGAATGCCTGTTTCATAGTTGTATGATGTTTATTTGTTTTATTGATTGACAATTTAATTCAAAATGAGGCAGCTAATCTTTGTGGTTCAAAAACTTTTTAAAGTGTCCCCATGGATAAATAAATAAAAAGTTTCTTGGACAAAGCTTTAAATGTCCAATACAAAAACAGTTTTTCAGCCGCAAGAATTTAACAGGACAAACAAATAGCTCTTTGTAATAGCATGCTGAACAGATTTTGTCAGTTGATTTGATTTTGCATGTTCTACACTACCACACTGCTGAAAACCATAAGTGACTTTCACAAAGTGAAATTTAGTAGATTACATTCATTTTGATCCATATGGCACTTTTAAAGTCCTTTACCCGTGATAAAATAAGTCCTTTCATTTTCTAAATACATTACTTTTTACTGTAGGAAGTAAATTGCTCCACTTATAAGCTGGCGTAGTTGAGCTATTCTAGGAAAAATTGTGAATATGGCTCCATTTCTTTTAGCACTGAATTATTCATTATTACAATGTTCAGAATTTTCCACTTTAATCATACGAGGACCAATTATAATTGATTTCATCATTGCAATTTTGTAGGATCAAACTGATAAAACAACTTAGACAATGATTAGTCCTTTACTAGATACTGTAAGAGGACACAATAACTAATTTCACTATAAGTTGTTTAACCCCTTAAGGACCAAACTTCTGGAATAAAAGGGAATCATGACATGTCACACATGGCATGTGTCCTTAAGGGGTTAAAGACCAGGCAGTTCAAAAGATTTGCAGGAAAAAAATAATAAATTCAAAAACATTTTTTAGCACTAACTGAAACCACATAAAACAGCAAATATTAACAAAAATTATAATAATAGGTTGCCACTTTGGTTACTGAATGCAGGTAATACATGGTCCCTAATGAGAAAAAAACCCTGAATATTTAGAACAATAATGCACTATTTTACTGGTCTGCACCAAAACATTCCCAGTTATCTGTATTTTCTCAATTATGATTTGCAGCGTCTACTAATCCATGATGTGGATTGACATATGTAACCAGCATAACAGTTTCTTGGAGGTTTTGTAACAAGTTTGTTACCACTCGAAGACCATAATATTCTCCAAGGAACTCAGAAAACATATACAAGTTGGGAGGCATTTATAAACAAGTGCTGAGTGTTGAGACCTTCTATTGGATACCATGGTAAATACTCATTAGCACTTTTCCCCAGAATAGGGCTTGTTTTTGCCTTGCTCAATATCCGTCAGCTAGTTTTGAAAAAAATGTGTTAAAGGTAGCGGATAATGACCAGGATCTTCCTCTCAAGTCAGTTACCACAAACAGCAGAATTCTTGTCTATGAGCTTACTGAGACTTTTGAAATCCATGCACATTCAACCTGCTTTGCTATTGAATACACCTCACATGTTCTATGTAATATTCATACCATAATACTAATACAAGTTTTCTAATTCCAGAGTTCCATATTAGAGAAGATAAAAAAATCATATACCATTTTATATATATATACGTGTATACAGTTGCAAGAAAAAGTATGTGAACCCTTTGGAATGATGTGGAGTTCTGCACAAATTGGTCAAAAAAGGTAATCTGATCATCATCTAAGTCACAACAATAGAAAATGACAGTCTGCTTAAACTAATAACACACAAAGAATGAAATGTTGCTATGTTTTTATTTAACACACCATGTAAACATTCACAGTGCAGGTGGAAAAAATATGTGAACCCCTAGACTAATGACATCTCCAAGAGCTAATTGGAGTGAGATGTCAGCCAACTGGAGTCCAATCAATGAGATGAGATTGGAGGTGTTGGTTACAGCTGCCCTGACCTATAAAAAACACACACCAGTTCTGGGTTTGCTTTTCACAAGAAGCATTGTCTGATGTGAATGATGCTTTGCACAAAAGAGCTCTCAGAAGACCTACGATTAAGAATTGTTGAGCTGGAAAGGTTTATAAAAGTATCTCCAAAAGCTTTGCTGTTCATCAGTCCACGTTAAAACAAATTGTCTATAAATGGAGAAAGTTCAGCACTGCTGCTACTCTCCCTAGGAGTAACTGTCCTGTATATAGCTTGGTGCTACTTCTAAGTGCTGTTTCTAAGTGTCTAGTTGGAGATATTCTGGAGAGTTTTACAGAAGCTTCAACTGTCTAAGAGTTGTGCTAAGAGCTTTCTTTTCTACTGTTACAGGTAAGATTCATCTGTAGGAAAAGGTTACTGATTGCACAAGGTTTGAATTCCTGTTGGTAATTATAAGGCATTTGATTTGATTAAAGCTAGTTACTTGCTGTTGATTGCTGGTTAATTAGCTATTGTTTGCAAATAAGCAGAGGCCTACCCAGGTGTTAAACATTCCTAGTGGGTGGTGATTTTAGGAGTTATATAAGGCTTGGTGTCATTAGCTTGTCTAATATAGCTTGGTGCTACTTCTAAGTGCTGTTTCTAAGTGTCTAGTTGGAGATATTCTGGAGAGTGCTGTTTCTAAGTGTGTAGTTGGAGATATTCTGGAGAGTGCTGTTTCTAAATGTCTAGTTGGAGATATTCTGGAGATAACCTGGAGGTAATCTGAGGTATTCAGGAGGATAAATACAAAGTTAAGATTTGTTAGATTTAAATTATTCTCCTAATTGGAATGGCAGACTTAGTTCAGTGTAACAATTGCTATGCATTTGTTTCACGTTCCACTTTTTGGAGGTTTGGTTGTTGTCTAATCTGTAGACAGTTCTCTATCTTGCGGCAGGAGATTGTATTTTTGAAGTCTGAGATTTGTAAATTATCTGGTGAAGAAACTCAGACTGGAACTGCTGCAAAGCCACTGCCGCAGAGACATACTAGGAAAGGCAGATGGATTACTGTAGGATCTGGTAGACTTAGAGTTGTGGATAAAAGGCATTTTGCACAGTCTGTTGCTCTTCATAATTCATTTTCTGCACTTTCAGAGTGTAATGGTGTTGTGGAGAGAGGCACTGAGGCTAGTGGTGTTGTGGAGAGAGGCACTGAGGCTAGTGGTATTGTGGAGAGAGGCACTGGTGGTATTGTGGAGAGAGGCACTGAGGCTAGTGGTGTTGTGGAGAGAGGCACTGAGACTAGTGGTGTTGTGGAGACCGGCTTGGAGACTATGGTGAGGCCTAATAGAAAGCAGTTGTTGTTGGGGGATTCCATTATAAGAGGTGTGGAGATGGACAATGGTGGTCTTGTGAGGTGTCTTCCCGGAGCTACTGCTCACAGAGACAGGAGACGTATCTGTAATATTGTTAAGCAAGCAAAGCAGGAAGGGGAATTGGATGTACTTGTCCATCTAGGGACAAATGACTTGGCTTGCAATGAGGTTTCAGAGGTTAAGGAAGTTTTTAGTGTTTTTGCCAATGATATACGGCAGGTTGCTTCCACACTGTCATTCTCTGAAGTTCTGCCTGTGCATAACACTCAGAACGACAGGCGGATGCGTATTAGGGACTTTAATTTGTGGCTTGGTGAATGGTGTCGGGAGCAAGGATTTGGCTTTATTTCTCATGGTAGCTCTGTTTGGAATGGAGATAAGCTGTACAAAAAAGATGGTTTGCATCTTTCTCAAAAGGGAACAAATGTTCTCAGTGAGCAGTTCAGAGGTTTTGCTAGGATGTATTAAAACTAGGAGGGGGGGGCAAAAGGGTGATAAAACATCAATCCAATTGTCCCCAAAACAAGGACAGAAGGTGCCTGTAGCAAGTGTGTTAAAAAATGATAAGCTTAGAGTCATGTCTACAAATGCTCGCAGTTTAGGGAATAAGATCCATGAACTTGTGGCAATAATGGCAACTGATAGTGTAGATTTAGTCGCTGTTACTGAGACATGGTACAATGAGAAAAATGACTGGGACATAGCAATACCAGGGTACTCTTTATATAGGAAAGATAGGGAAGGCAAGAAAGGGGGAGGGGTGGCCTTGTATGTGAAGGATAGCATAAAATCTAGCCTAATAAAAGTTAGTGAGGCAAACATAGAGTCCGTTTGGGCTACGTTAGAATTTGGTAATCACACAGTAACTCATGTAGGTGTGATTTATAGGCCCCCAGGACAAATTGAAGAGTTAGATAATCTACTAGTTGAGGAAATAGCTAAAATGACAATGAAGGGGGAAGTTATCATCATGGGTGACTTTAATCTTCCTGATGTAAATTGAAAACAAAATTAGCTACTTGTGCCAGGAGCACACATATTCTAAACTCACTACTGGGATTGTCTCTAAAACAAGTTGTTGAGGAGCCCACTCGTAAAGAGGCCATACTAGATTTAGTGTTAACAAATGGAGATTTGGTATCAGATATTACTGTAGGTGAAAGTTTAGGATCCAGTGATCATCAGTCAGTGTGGTTTAATATAAGAACAGTGACTGAGTCACACCACACAAAAACAAAAGTTTTAGACTTTAGAAAAACAGACTTTTCTAAAATTAGAATATGGGTAGAGGAGTCATTATCAGACTGGAGCAATTTAAATGGAGTCCAAAAGAAATGGGATTATTTAAAAGTTGCACTATGGAAGGCAACAGAAAATTGCATTAGGCTTGTCAGTAAAAGCAAAAAATTCAAGAAACCACTGTGGTACAGTGGCCAAAATAGTTAAAAACAAAAAGTTAGCATTTAGGAATTATAAAAAAAACCAGAGTGAGGAAGACAAAATGATCTATAAGATTAGGCAGAAAGAGGCTAAGCAAGTTATAAGAGCTTCCAAATCACACACAGAAGAGAAAATAGCACAGTCAGTAAAAAAGGGGGATAAAACATTTTTTAGATACATAAATGAGAAAAGAAAAGTAAAACAAGGATTAGTTAGATTAAAAACAAAAGAAGGAAGGTATGTAGAAGAGGATAAAGGTCAGGCTGACTGCCTCAATGAATATTTTTGTTCTGTATTTACAGAAGAAAATGAAGGAAAGGGACCTCAGTTGAGAAAAAGGATAAATGAGTCATTTATTACACGTGAGTTTACAGAGGAAGAGGTTCTATTTCAACTGTCAAAAGTAAAGACAAATAAGTCAATGGGACCTGATGGAATACACCCAAAGCTATTAAAAGAGCTTAGTGGTGTACTAGCAAAACCATTAACAGATTTATTTAACCAATCATTGTTAACAGGAGTAGTCCCAGAAGATTGGAAGTTAGCGAATGTTGTGCCCATTTACAAGAAAGGTAATAGGGAGGAGTCGGGCAACTATAGGCCAGTAAGCCTTACTTCAGTAGTGGGGAAAGTGATGGAAACCATGTTAAAGGATAGGATTGCTGAACATCTAAAAACACATGGATTTCAAGATCAGAAACAACATGGGTTTACTTCAGGGAGATCATGCCAAACTAATCTTATTGATTTTTTTGATTGGGTAACTAAAATTATAGATCAGGGTGGTGCAGTAGACATTGCTTACCTAGATTTCAGTAAGGCTTTTGACACTGTTGCACATAGAAGGCTTATCAATAAACTGCAATCTTTAAGTTTGGATTCCAATATTGTTGAATGGGTAAGGCAGTGGCTGAGTGACAGGCAACAGAGGGTTGTAGTTAATGGAATATATTCGAAGCTTGGACTTGTCACCAGTGGGGTACCTCAGGGATCTGTACTTGGACCCATTCTCTTTAATATTTTTATTAGTGATATTGCAGAAGGTCTTGATGGTAAGGTATGTCTTTTTGCTGATGATACTAAGATATGTAACAGGGTTGATGTTCCAGGAGGGATAAGCCAAATGGCAAATGATTTAGGTAAACTAGAAAAATGGTCAGAATTGTGGCAACTGACATTTAATGTGGATAAGTGCAAGATAATGCATCTTGGACGTAAAAACCCAAGGGCAGAGTACAGAATATTTGATAAAGTCCTAACCTCAACATATGAGGAAAGGGATTTAGGGGTGATTATTTCTGATGACTTAAAGGTAGGCAGACAATGTAATAGAGCAGCAGGAAATGCTAGCAGAATGCTTGGTTGTATAGGGAGAGGTATTAGCAGTAGAAAGAGGGAAGTGCTCATGCCATTGTACAGAACACTGGTGAGACCTCACTTGGAGTATTGTACACAGTACTGGAGACCGTATCTTCAGAAGGATATTGATACCTTAGAGAGGGTCCAGAGAAGGGCTACTAAACTGGTTCATGGATTGCGGGATAAAACTTACCAGGAAAGGTTAAAGGATCTTAACATGTATAGCTTGGAGGAAAGACGAGACAGGGGGGATATGATAGAAACATTTAAATATATAAAGGGAATCAACACAGTAAAAGAGGAGACTATATTTAAAAGAAGAAAAACTACCACAACAAGAGGACATAGTCTTAAATTAGAGGGACAAAGGTTTAAAAATAATATCAGGAAGTATTACTTTACTGAGAGGGTAGTGGATGCATGGAATAGCCTTCCAGCTGAAGTGGTAGAGGTTAACACAGTAAAGGAGTTTAAGCATGCGTGGGATAGGCATAAGGCTATCCTAACTATAAGATAAGACTAGGGACTAATGAAAGTATTTAGAAAATTGGGCAGACTAGATGGGCCGAATGGTTCTTATCTGCCGTCACATTCTATGTTTCTATGTTTCTATGTTTCTATGTTTCTATGTTTCTATGTAAAGATGACTGCAAGAGCACAGTGCAGACTGCTCAATGAGGTAAAGAAGAATCCTAGAGTGTCAGCTAAAGACTTACAAAAGTCACTGGCAAATGCTAACATCCCTGTTAGCGAATCTACAATACGTAAAACACTAAACAAGAATGGATTTCATGGGAGGATACCACAGAGGAAGCCACTGCTGTCCAAACAAAACATTGCTGCACGTTTACAGTTTGCACAAGAGCACCTGGATGTTCCACAGCAGTACTGGCAAAATATTCTGTGGACAGATGAAACCAAAGTTGAGTTGTTTGGAAGAAACACACAACACTATGTGTGGCGAAAAAAAGGCACAGCACACCAACATCAAAACCTCATCCCAACTGTGAAGTATGGTGGTGGGGGCATCATAGTTTTGGGCTGCTTTGCTGCGTCAGGGTCTAGACGGATTGCTATCATCGAAGGAAAAATGAATTCCAAAGTTTATCAAGACATTTTGTAGGAGAACATAAGGCCATCTGTCTACCAGCTGAAGCTCAGCAGAAGATGGTTGTTGCAACAAGACAATGACCCAAAGCATAGAAGTAAATCAACAACAGAGTGGCTTAAACAGAAGAAAATACGCCTTCTGAAGTGGCCCAGTCAGAGTCCTGACCTCAACCCGACTGAGATGCTGTGACACCAGACATCCCAAGAATATTGCTGAACTGAAACAGTTCTGTAAAAAGGAATGGTCAAGAATTACTCCTGACCGTTGTGCACGTCTGATCTGCAACGACAGGAAACGTTTGGTTGAAATTATTGCTGCCAAAGGAGGTTCAACCAGTTATTAAATACAAAGGTTCACATACTTTTTCCACCTGCACTGTGAATGTTTACATGGTGTGTTCAATAAAAACATGGCAATATTTCATTCTTTGTGTGTTATTAGTTTAAGCAGACTGTGATTGTCTATTGTTGTGACTTAGATGATGATCAGATCACATTTTATGACCAATTTGTGCAGAAAACCATATCATTCCAAAGGGTTCACATACTTTTTCTTGCAACTGTATATATTATAAATTAATATAATACAAGTAATTCCAGAATCTCCTAATGAAACCTAGTATTATTGGGTTGATTTTGTTCTCTCCTCTCGCATTAGACATTTTGTTTTTGGACTGTATCCCTGTTCACAATTTGTACATGTTCTCAACATTATCTATCTATTTCACTTGGACTATTTCTTTTTTTTTTTTTTACTTGACAATTTTTCTTGGTTCGTCATCATCATGCATATAAAAATACAGCAATCGTAATGAAGTGAAGCACTTAACATTCAGGGTACATATTGGTTATAGTTGGAACATCAATATTTACATCTTCTAAACATAATTGTTTAAAGCATAGGTTTTAATTACACATCCCAACTCTTCCTTCCTAGTTGAACCAATTGTGGGTTGTGAGTTGGGGAGGATTGTAGGGTAAGGAGGGGGAGTTGGGCTTGTGGGTAGTGGAGTTGTGTGGTTCTCCAACTTTAGCTCGCAGATTTGCTTGATCAGTTTATTTTACTATTTCGTATTTAGGGATTTGTGGGGTCCATATCTTATGGTTGGGTTCTTATAGTGAGGAGGTTTCTAGGCCTTGTGTCGACCTCAAGTACTCTTTCCAGAGATTGTGTGCCCTATGCAT
Source organism: Pelobates cultripes (assembly GCA_933207985.1). Lineage (NCBI taxonomy): Eukaryota > Metazoa > Chordata > Amphibia > Anura > Pelobatidae > Pelobates > Pelobates cultripes. Next base: position 117,139,927 of record OW240923.1, read on the forward strand.
ATGTTTTTTAAGATCAAATTGGGATGCAAACATCTCCTTGTACTGCCAGTTTAGATTTATTTCTTTCAAAAGTGATGTGTGTGAGGGTGCAATGGTGGATTTCCACAATCTGGATATCGTTATTGCAGCTGATTTAAGTACGTGCTGTACAGCCATCCATAGGTCTTTGGGCAATTTTGCTGGTGGTGTAAACAGTATGCATAATTCTATAGTTAAGTTACCTGTGTGTGACTAATTGCGCTTATGGTCTTCCTCATTTTGCCCCAGAAAGATTTGACCCTTTCACATGATCACCATATCCAGCATTTGTCTGTTGAGTTTGGCCATATTTGCTGGACTTTTGCAGGTACCAGATACCAGCGATATAGTAGTTTGCGTTGCAGATTTACAAGTGAGGCGCAAGATGTAACTCCTTTGTGTGAGGAGTATGCGAGAGACCAGTTTTTCTCTGTTATCTCTCTGCCCAGTTCTGCGTGCCATGATAGAGTGTGTCTGTCCCTGTATATGTCTCCCGTGCATGAGAGTAGTTGATATCCCAGGGATATCAGCTTTTTTAGGGGTTTCGTTCATAGACATAATTGTTCGAAGTCTCTCAAGTTGTTCTTCAGGTCTGGCCTTTGTATCTTTGGGCTGTTTAAAGCTAAACATGATTTGAGCTGAAAGTAGGAAAAGGTGAGGTGTGAGGGGAGGTTGTACTGCATCTGAAGATCTGGGAAGGTTCTTAAAGTTCCTTTCCTCCATACATGGATGACATTGGTGATGTTGTTGTCTAACCATAATTTTGCATTAAAGGTGGTGATGATACTTGCCATGGTAGAGGATGATACTTGCCATACTTGCTATGGTAGTAGCTTGGGGATTGGGTTGTATATGACCATTCGTGATTTTGAGGTGTCCCATGTATGTAGAGTGGATTGTGTTGTGGGGAGCAAGTTGTGTGTATCTGGTCGATGTGTCTTAGGAGTCCAGGATAGAATTTGTAGTTCTGAGGGCTTTACTCAATAGTTTTCAATATGGAGCCATTGAGGTGAGTCTGGTTTAAATTTGAACTGCGGTATGATGTTTAGCGCTGCCGTCTCTTTGGTACGCTAGGAGGTCAGGAGTCCCAATCCTCCTGCGTCTTGGAGCATCTGCAGTATTCTTGTGGCTACTCTTACTTTTCTATTTTGCCAGGTAAAGCTAACTAGCAACCTCATAAGTGTTTTCAAGTATCCATGTGGTAGGGGGATCTGGAGAGTTCTATATAAGTATTGTAGCTTTGGTAGTAGGGACATTTTGATAGCCGCTATGCAGTTTACCTATGATATGTACTTCCCCTCCCAAGATTGAAAGATTTGTTTAAAAGTGTGGATTAAGTTTTCATAGTTTGCCTTGAATAAATTGGTTGGGTTTTTAGTAATTTTGATCCCTAAGAATGTAAGAGAGTATTCTCGCCAGTCCAGGTGAAAAGCTCCCCTCATCCTGTCCCTCTCTTCAGTCGGTATGTTAATGCTTAGCGCTCGCGACATTGAGTTTTTGTAGTATGATACTTGTCGTTACTCGTTTATGTGTTTCATCAGGTTCGGTAAGGATATGTGTGGTTGTGTTAAGGTCAGAAAAATGTTGTCTACAAGAGGCTTAATTTGTACTCTCGTGGTCCCAGAGTCACCCGATGTATGGATCTGAACGCATCCTGGATGCCAGGGACTCTAGCACCAGAACATATAGGAGCAGGGACAGAGGAGACCCCTGTCAGGCTCCGTTCGTTGGGTTTATGTAACTTGTCGGAGTTCTTCATAATATGTTGCTAAGGCATCGCTAATATCTATTGGTGAAATTTGTTTTACATTGTTGGTGTTTATAATGTAGGGAAATCTTAGATTTTGTTCTCTTTGTTTCAGTCGTAGCGCTAGTGTTTTGCTTGCTTTTTTTTTAGGAGTGAGCCTGAAATGGTGAACTGATATTGTGGTTGGTTGAGTTTAAAGTACTCTATTAGGGAATACTATATCTTTTGTGAAGTCAGGGTTCTGTATGATTGATTTGTCAATGCGTCAGGGGCTTTTGCGTTTTTAGTCATATGTATCTTTAACTGTCATGGTTATTGCTGAGTGATCTGAACAAGTGATGGTTCCTATGAGCAGTCCAGTATCTGGTCGAGATGCATCCCCTCTACATGGAATCTGTCTATTCTTGTGTATGCATTGTGTGAGAGGGCAGAAGTATGTGTAATCTTTTTGTGGGTGAGTCACTTTCCATACATCATAGAGGTGGGTGTGTCTAGGTGTTTGGTGTACTTCGTGCATGTTTTCTGTTGTCTGATTCTAGTGGCTCGAGATGCTTTGGCTGTTGTGTCCCAGTCCACATCTACTATGGTTGAAGTCCCCACACAGGATGAGCATTTCATCCTGGACCAGCGAGATCTTAGTTATGACTTTGAATATGAAATTTTTGGGGTTCATATTCAGGGTGTATACATTGGCTATTGTGTATTTTGTATTATTTATTGTGCATATTAGAATAAGAAATCTACCTTCAGGGTCCATATGTGAGTTGTGGTGTTGAAAAGACACTCCCCGGGATTTGTGTCCAATCACTGCATGATATTGGAATGGGTAGAGAGAGTGTTTTGAGGTTAGGGGGTGTTTTAAGGTATGTTTCTTGTAGGCAAACTATGTCTGGATCCAAGCGTTTTAAGTCACGAAATAGGCAGTGGCGTTTATAAGGGATATTGAGGCCCAGAGCATTGTGGTAATATATCTTCATACTATGTTAAGTTGTGGAGAGGAACTCCTTTGATCATTTAGATTTATTTCCCTTGCAAGCTGAAGTGAGTATTAATCTGTTTCGGTCAAGAGGAGGTGACAGGCCATTTCCCTTAGTTTCTTTTGTGAGAGTTCATTAGATTTGTGTCTCTTGTGGCCTGTTTCTCTTATGACTATACATTTTGTATCTGGGGTGTCTCCCTTGTAGGGCATTGCACCTTGTAGGTATGATCTGATGTGGCAGGCTTGGAGCTAGTGGGTCCCACACAGGAGTGTAGAGGGCAACAGGGGGTGGGAGGTCGAGCGGGCAGGGTTGAACATTGAAAAGTTAAGTAGTTAGCACTACTTGTTTGGTCGAAGTACCTTGAACTAGGTACCATATGGGAGTGTGGTGATTCGAGTTGGAAAATCATTGGGGCTTATCAGCTCAACATTTATCATAATTGGTAGCCAGTTTGTGACCATGTCTTGTATACAATACAATAACATCCTAAAACATAACATACAATAAAAGAACATTGTCCCCTCCCAGGAGGTGGTAGGTAGGATACACAGTTTTGAAGCAGATACCAGTTTTCAAGGGGGTGGGAAATTCTAGTTGAGTGTTTATGGCACCCTGGCTATCTTTAGTTTGGTGTATGATGGTGTGTCCCCTGGCATTCCTGGTGTGAATTGGATGCCACCCACAGCAAATGCCAGGCTATGGTGTGTCTCTTCTCATTCCCATGAGTTGGTGTGAACATTTGTGGGTTTTATTGAGTAGTAGGCCTTGGCATTTTGTATTGGAGTATGATAGGTCTCTGATACCATCTTAGCTTTCAACCCCAGTTTGTGGGTTTAGTGTCGCAGGTCTCGTTGTATAACCTTGTTGAAGTTTGTGCATGCTTAGGGTTGAGACCTCTGTTTGGTGGCCTTCCGGTTATGTTTCCAAGGCTGTACCCCCACCCGGTTGCACCCTTTTTACCTCTACTGTTATTCCCAATGTTGTGAGGGTGGACTCAGTGCACCTACATTTTTTCAACAGTAAGAGTGGGTGGCCACAGTATGGAATATATTCTTCTTCAGCTTATTATAATTATGTATATTGTACATATTGTAAGCATCTTCAAACAGTCTAACTTGCTAAATCATATTAACATAAGCAAACATTGGTAATGACAATTAAAGTAATATATACTGGTAATGACAATTAAAGTAATTTATGCTCAGGCCATCGGATGTCTGTGTGCCGTTGCCTCAAGTTTAGGGGATAGGCTATTAGGCCTCAGTCCTCAGGCTTCTCAGGCAGTCTTGATGGTGATGCTTGCTTGCCCCCTCTTGCTGTAGCAGAATACCCCATCTCTTGAGGAGCTTCTTTTCTTCTTCAGGGTTAGTGACAGTGGTCAGAGTTCCATTCTTGTTTGTCAGCAGGTGAACCCGATTACATGGACATGATCCGCCATATCGTTGAGCACTTCTGCATATTCACCCACGCCGTGTTCCATGCACACTGTTCTCTCTCCCAGTTCTTGCACATCCTTTTGGAGACTGGACATGACTCTATTGAAGTTGCGGAGCAGTTTGTCCAGCATATCTTCTAAGCAGGCCTGCAGTATTCCCTGCGTGACAGGTAGGCCTCTGTTGGTTGGGGAGACGGTGAATGGCAACATGTTGTCTCCGTCGCCATCTTGGTCACAGTCTTCCCCTTGTTGTGGGCCATTTGTGAGGGTCTTTTAGGATTGTTTTGCTGGCTTAATCTCAGGTTGAGTTGCTTTGTTGGGCCAATTTGGAGCGGAGTTTCACTCACAAGCATCCGTTCATGCCAGCCATCAGGCCACGCCTCCTGACAACTATTTCTTATTTTCTTTCTGGTTGCTTTCCTGCAGTTGTGATTAATGTGTTGTTTTGGTGATTCTGGGTGCTGACTCTCTAACCAATTTCTATTACTTCTGAGTACTACATTGTGGAACACATATTTTTCTATAGAGGAGAATGATCAATACATGGGCTTTTTTTCTGTGCTCTCATTTCACAATGCCTCCCCCAGATTTTACAATAGACACCTTGTTTATTTAGAATCAGTTCATAATTTTTGTTACAGTTGTCTTGATACATGAATATACTGTTCTTCTGATATCAAAATGCAACTTGTGTTTAATATATGATTTTAGTGTGATTCCACCAATTGTGTACATTGATGAATATATTCTTCTTCTACTAATTATAATTATGTATATTGTAATTATGAATCTACATGACCCTTTAAAGTCAATGTAAAAAAGACAAAAAAATATTTGAGCCCAAATAAAAATAATAAACAAAAAGATATTATAGAAGTATGAGTGAGTGTTAAAAAATGAAATATTACCCATGTGTTGTAGCGGAGCTGTAATCCTAAAACACTAAATCTCAGCTGAAATCCTCTGGAGCTGGAAGAGAGCACTGGTCAGTGATTATTGCCGAAAAATGTTGTCGATGATGTAGGTGCTATTTTTGTTAAGGGCAGTAGGACATTCAGTATAATTAACGGGACCGCAGTGGCCGGCATCCCTAAGAACGCTGCACCGTCTGGGAACCATCAGACGAGGATCCAGCAGCAATCCACCACAATCCAGATATGTTATGCCCCTTCACGGTGCAACCACTCTGCTCAGATGTGGTCGCACCGACCTGGACTTGTGCGCAGAGCCAGTATCAGTGCAGCTGCACCGATCAGACGCAGCCATGCTGTTACAAGCACCAGGGGCCATGACAGGTGCCCCGAATAGCCCTGGTCTGAGCACCCAACATATCCAAAAAATGCTCAGATTAGCCAGCCATGAGGTGATGCTTCAAAAGAGTTCCAGAGAATTCATGGCAGTGGCCGGTCTCTGTTCACTAGTTCCTGCACAAACACTGCCGAACGCTCCCCCTGGCTCCTAAGTAGTGAATGCTCCCCCTAGTCGGTAGTTCATATCTCCCGAATGTGGTTCGTGTAGATGGTCATGAAAGTGTACGGGCAGCAGTACCATCCTTGTCGGGGTTCACATGCGCATATAGCTGAAAAGAGTTCCACGTGCTCGATGACAAAGTACCGCTGCCAGTGTTCGGGAGACAAAATTAACGAAAGGCGGCCACAGCCTGGGTTGATCAGTGTTTTAAGTCAATAAAGAGGGGGACCACACAAGATCTGTTCGATTCATGATGATTTCGGGCAACCTTAGGGACTGAAACCAGGTCAGCCACATAGGCCATTTTCAGCCAGTAGTATTTATAAGTTTCCAGTTTTTAATGATCCAAAGCCAAATTACATGTTATTTTCTTAAAATCCATGATTTTTAGTATTGCATTTGTTTAGTAGCTGAGTTCTGAGAATTAGGTAAGAGAACATAAATCTTCCACTGCATGTACTGTGATGGGACCTTTTCATGAATTGTACAGTACAATTTAATCGCTCACTTTTTAATGAGAACATAAAGTCATATATTTTTTTTATTTCAGTTTGCTTAAAGTGCACATGATCCCAAAGAGATAATAATTTCAAATTAATTCCAAGATTATGATCTTGTTTTGCACTCATAAGTGTTCAGATGTGATAAGAAACATTTCTGAAACATCTTTGCATTTATGTAGAAAGTGCTTACCCAGCTCAGAATTTCTTGCCACTGGGAATTGATAGTTGTTGCAGAGAAGCTCCAGAAGGCTATTTGGTAAGAATTATGAAATGTTTAAGTCATGTTGCCGCAGCTGCAAGGCCAAATATATTTGCTGCATAAATCAGCCTAATGTATATGAGAGACAATGCTTCAAGCTCTCAGAGGGGTGTATGCATCAAGAACCGTAGGATAGATTTTTAACTTCAAGTTGGCACAAGAAAATAACAACTCCTGTTTTGTCTATTTATTATGTTGATCATTTTTTTAACTAGAAACACAGACAGATGTTTAGTAAGTAAGTTTAGTATTTAAATAGTAAATCCTGAGTGTTGGAATCCTCAACAGGTTGCTGAAGTGCAGCCATTGCACTGATGTTGGCTTTGGACCTGCCACCATCTTTTTTTTTCTGGCAGGAAAGGAGAGCTTGAGTTAGTTTAATTTGTAAAGAAGAAATTGTCTCTTTTAAATTAGTCCCATAAAGAGAAGAAAAACATTCAGAGAGAAGCTATCTGAGATATAATACAGAGTTGATAGCCTTGTACATTAGAGATTTTTTAACCCCTTCAGGGCCGGACTGTTTTGGCCATGTTGTACGTTAATGACCAGAGCTGTTTTAACACTTTTGTGGTGTTTGTGTTTAGCTGTAATTTTCTACTCTCTCATTTACTGTTCCCATACAAGTTATATATTGTGTTTTTTTAGGACAAGAAGGGCTTTCTTTACGTAACATTATTTCTATCATGTCATATAACCGACTTAAAAAACAAAAAAATATGGTGATTAAAAAAAACATGTTTTTTGAATTTTATGTGAAACATATTTTACTTATCTACAAAAGCTAATGCAAAATAACTTCTAAATAGATTTAAAATTGTGTACTGAGTTTAAAAACACCCAGTGTTTACATGCTCTTTTGCATTTTTTTGCAAGTTATAGTGCTATGAAAACAAGTAGGACATTGCTGTTTTAAAATATATATTTTTAAAATGTATCAAGTGACATTGTAACACTGTTATTTGTCATACATCTCTGAATCACACCTCACATTTTTTTAAAGTAGACAAACTAGGGTATGGCTCAATATGCGGTATGTCCAGTCTACTGAACATACCCCATTTGCAATACCTTGGATTGTCTTCTTTTACAAATGGTATGCCATCATGGGGGTAATTCTCTTCCTTGGGCTACCATATGCTCTAAAAGGCAACATAACCAACCTAGCAATTTTCAATGTAAAGAAATTTGACCCTTATACTTGACCCTGTAACTTTCAGAAACACTATAAAACCTGTACATGGGGGGTACTGTTATACTCGGAAGACTTCGCTGAACACAAATATTAGTGTTTCAAAACAGTAAAATGTATCACAACAATGATATCATCAGTGAAAGTGCCGTTGTGTGTGAAAAATGCAAAAAACATCACTTTCACTGACAATCTCGTCACTGTGATATGTTTTACTGTTTTGAAACACTAATATGTATGTTCAGCGAAGTCTTCAGAGGATAACAGTACCCCCCATGTACAGGTTTTTGAGTGTCAGAGAAAGCTACAGGGCTAAAAACAGTGCAAACAAATGAAATTCTCTGGACTTTCAGCATGGGTTGTCAGTAGTGATGTCCGAACGGTTCGCGAACGGTTTGCGAATGGTTCGCCACGAACGGTTTGCCACAGACTCATCATTGAGTAAACTTTGACCCTGTACCTCACAGTCAGCAGACACATTCCAGCCAATCAGCAGCAGACCCTCCCTCCCAGACCCTCTCACCTCCTGGACATCATCCATTTTACATTCATTGTGAAGGTGCATTGTTAGTGAGCTGTCCAGGAGGTGGGAGGGTCTGGGAGGGAGGGTCTGCTGCTGATAGGCTGGAATAACATCCGGGTTAAAGAGCAGACTGCGTCAAAAGACCAAACACGTGATGACGCCAAAATACGTAAGCGACGTCGACGGAATACGGAAGTGACGTCACAATACGGAAGTCGAAAATTTTACCCGGGAATCCCTTTTTCGAACAGGATCTATTTAAATGAGACTGGGAACGGTTGTATTATATGCACCTTTGAAGAAGAAGGAAGTCGAAACGCGTTGTGCCCTGCATGTTTTTATTTTATTTCATTTTATATTGTAATAAATCTCTTTATATCCTTACCCACTTGGCTACAATAGTCGTGGTATGATTAAAAAAGCATCCGGAGGAATTTTAAGTCAACACAGCTGGGAGAAGCAGATTGCTTGATAAGCTTGACAAGCCATTACAGTTAGAGCCTGCTATTTAATGCTCTACAGATCGTGAGTGACCCATTACTTATGTACTGTTGGTCAATCTCTCCTAGATTGATCCAGTAAGACAGTGATCGAATTATTGATGTACTGAAATAAGTATAATATTGTATTACTATCTTTGAGCACCCCTCTTCCTTTCTTTCTTTTTCACTTTTGAGTACTTGTACAGTGCCTTTGGTAATTTATTTGGCACTCGGGGGTAGTTGCTGTTCTCAACTTTACTAATAGCGGCAATCCACCTGTATATATTTCTTGAAAAGGAAATATATTTTGTTTATCTATTGTGAGACTAGGTTTAGGTTACTGTTGAATGTATCAAGCTGGCTACTGTCAATGGGAGGTAGGAAATATCAACTTTCCTTCATCCTAGTGTGATCCTAGAGTTTAGATTACACAATATAGATATACTGGTAGTGCTAAGAATTAATTAAAACCACATACTAAATCCAACAATAGCTGGAACATACAGACTATTATATTTCTGCTGTATAACAAAAAATGGTCAAATATATGGGAATAAAACCCATAAAAATATGCTCACCAAATGTAACAATGATGTGTAGTTATCTCCAAGACTCACTGACGGCAAACTGTGTTTGAAGCTTCCCTTTAAGGCCAGACTAGCCAAGCTGAAAGTTTAGCTGACTTAGAGAGTTTTTCTAGTTTGACTTTTTTGACCTCAAATATGAACTTCACTTTGAATTCACTTCTAATTCTCACTTTAGCGAAACACCCTGTTTATTTAAGCCGTGCGTAAATGTTAAGTTTTTTACCTCATTTATGGAGAGCAAAAAACAAGGCACAAGAGTGTACCTCATTTATCTCATTTATGTTTAATAAATTATTAATTGTGTTAGTTTTATAAAACAATTAAAATTTTTCATTGCAGTGGTTTTGCCCTGCATGCTTCAGTCTTGCCGCATGACTTGCCAGCTTCCTCCACAGATGACTTGGTAAATGTTTTTTTTTTTAAACTGAAGAATAGCAAACTGTGTGAGAAAGCTTTTTTTTCTTGTCAGGATGGAAGAGATGAGTTGGTGGCAAAAGGGAGGCTGACATTTCCTTTCATTTTTTGAAAAATAATTCTGGCAAATTATAAACATCAAGGAAAAACAAAATACGTGTGTACCCAAACCAAAAGTGCAATTAGTGCAAAATAAGATATTAGCAGACAGAAACTTCCCTGTACAAGGTGAAGCTTCCAAAGGTACCCCAAAGACTTCCTCCTGTCTTTCACAAAATATATACAAAGATTAGGGGATAATCTGCTAAGCCAATAAAAACTATACTAAATTATAGAATCCATATTTTTATATATTCTTTTCTATATAGTCCTTCTTTTCAACTCATGTATGAATATCTGTTTCTGCTTTTATGTTTCATAATTTGACCGTGAATGGGGGAGATCTATGAGAAGCAGACCGCCAGAAATGTAGTCTTGCGCCCTAAAGTAAAGGAACAAACGGACAATAAAGATATACTCAAATGGAACACAACGATGCATTCCAACAGAGACACATGATACCAGAAGTAAAGCGCAATGGTGCGTCTCAGCGTGGATGCAGCGCACAAATTGATGTCATACAGAAGAGACGGAAGTTAATGAGAAGACCAGGTGAAAGCAATTAAGGACATATGAAAGGACCAAATGATCAAGGAGACCCTACACACAGAAACTGAAGAAGCCTCTGAGGGAGGTGATACGCGTTTTGCATTGTAAGAACAATCATTTTATTTTTGTTTTATATCTCCATTTGTCTTATGTACAAATAAAGTGTAACTTTAACCACATCTGATGTCCTGCAGATTCATATGGTAAACCGGAGGAGAGGTTACCTTACAAGTGTACAGAGAAGGGAGTGGGATTTCCGCTAATATTCCCAGAAGTTTGCATATTGAGCCTAGTGTTACTTGTGAGTGCATCACTTTAGAGTTTTCTTTCATACTTTCTTTACTTTCATACTTTCTTTCACACTTTAGAGTTTTCTTTCATACATTTTTAAGACCAAACAATATTGCACTGGGTATGGTCATTTTACTTTTCTTCCAGCTATGAATTATACGTATCCCGATATCAACCAATCACGACCAACCTATCTCTCAGAACCAACACGCTCCATCTATTGTATGTATTTTATATTTCTTGAAAAATGTTGTCCTCATTACGGACACAATTCTACCATCCAAATTCTTTTTTATTTTCTATCAATTTTAGTCCACTTCAGCTTCTTCTGTTTGACCTCCAGTACCCTATGCGTCATCGAAACCCATCCCATTACTACATTACTCTCTATCCCTACAGCAAACAGGTTAGTAGAGCCCTCTGTGCAGTACCCTCTGTGTTTATATCATCCTCCCTCTGTGTCTATATCAGCCTCCCTGTGTGCCTTCTCAGATGGATGCAGATGCTAGCATGTGAAATTAGTTTATACTAGGATCCATAATTTCCACCTATACCTACTTAATCTCCCCTAAATTCTCTCAGTGTGTACATTAACCTCCCAAGCTCACACCAGCAAGTGCTACCATTTTGGTTGTTTAGTTTCCATGACAACATCTTGATGTCCTGTAGAGTTTTACTAATTTTTTATTTTTTTTGTAGACAAATAAAATAGATATTATATTGTAGATAGCAGTCCCGATTTGGGTGAGCACCTTTCCATTGCGTAACAGTTGCATTTACATTTGTATATATAGGACAAGATGAAATAAAATCAGTTAATGAGGCACAAAGAATAATGTGGCAGAATAGTTTTAATGGTACAATGAGCTATGTTTCCTTCCCTCATGCACTAATAATAATGCAATGTGTGTACATAACAAGGCAGAAATACATTATTCATCTACATATGTATCTCATTATTAGTCATTGGCGACAATCTCATTAAAATATACATATTTAACACTTATGTTTATATCGGACAGAGAGTTATTGACTGAACATTATTGCTGTATATTTATTTAACCACAGATGGTATAATTAGATTTGCAGATTGCATTAAAGTAGCCCTCAAAAAAAATAGCAAATGTTTACAGAAGCCCAACAAATGTGATTTATTTTTTAATTTCATAATGTATTTATATTGTTCCATGCTAGTATGTATGTATGTTCTGTATATATGTATATCTGTTTACACAATATGAGATCCTTTAATGCAAAAAAACCCCAAACTATTTGTAACTTAAATGTAAAGTAAATATGTTGTTATAATTGCCAGTAAAGTTAACATTCTGCATTACGTTTTCAGGTGTTTAATACTTTACTATTCATATTGCAATGTGCATACTGCAGAATCAAAATCATGACATTTTTCACTTTGATAAAAAACTAATAGATACATGAATTTATAAATAAATAAACAAAATGAAAGAAAAATATTTAATAGGCTAATTTTATTTGTTATCATCTGTACCAAAAATCAATGTTTCATTCTTGTTGTTAGTATTAAATATTTACAGACATATAACATGTTTAATTGGGATGCACTGAATCCCACTTTCATCCTCAAGCCACTGGAATAAGAATGACAGTGCTTGATGTCACCCACTTATTACTTTCTGTAATGCACAGTTTGATAGTCACCATAAAGTATGGCAAAACCTGACCTCAGGGCAGCAACAGGACGAATATGTCCCAGTCAATATGAGCTGGAGTTATCGTTCAAGGCATCGACCAATAATGGTTTGTCTTACCTAAACAATAGTTCTAAAATACATCTTTCTTTTGTATGTCTCATCTGAAATGTAAAATATCACAAGTATATCCCATGGTTCCTAAAAAGAAAGAATCAGAGCTGCTTAATGGCTTAAAAGATAACTACAAGCACCATAACGACTAAGCATGCTGTAGTCACTATGGTGGAGGAGGTCCTGTTGCCCTCTCCATATAAGTAGTCAAACGATATTAGAATGGTTTGACTTCTTAGCTGGTGTCTCTCAATCATCTGTCCCTGCATATTCTTCTAGCCAAAAGATCTCTGCTTGAGTTAAGCCTGACAGTGGTCTTAAAGGGATTGGCTAATGCTCTCAGCTAATGAGCTAGCCCTACACTGCGGGTCTTAACTCAGGAGAGCAAATTAAAGTTCCTAGAAGGAGCTTCCAGCTCTCAGACAGGAAGGAGAGAGGCAGAGAGCGGCACCCAACAGATCCCTGGTAAAAAGTCAAAATATTTTAAAAGGGTTTGACAGCTTATATTAGGATTGTTACTTCAGGGCACTCTCGCACCATAACCACCACAGTGCACTGCAATGGTCTGGGTGCTTGGAGTGTTCCTTTGAGACAGTCATATGTTTGCTTCCTGCAAGCCTGAAGATCATTTGTAAATGCAACAGGTAGATTTATAAAAAGGAGAAATCAAAAAAGTGGAAAATAGTTCTAAAAGTGTTGCACTTTTCATGAAATCTAAAGGGAAGTTGTTTAATAACATGTCATTTAATATGTATGTAGATTTTCTTAACAATTGTTTTATAGGGTTAATTTTACTAGAAAGTGAACTGTGAACAACTCAATAAACGGTGTAAGCTTAAATAATTAAGCTGGAAACATTGTACAGTTCAGTGAGTTAAAGATTTTTTTTTTCTAAATTCAGTTTACAAGTCACCATTTAAAAAATAAAATACTAACTTTTGATGTTCTGAATGGACCTATTCAAGAAACAGAACTTTTTGGTGAGCTGACAAACAACTTCCGAAATGTTGATTATTTTCCAACCTAGCTATTTTAGTCTAGATTCTATAAGGAGATATTTATTTTACCACATGCTGTGTATGGACCAGCCATTTTCAAGAGGAGGATGGGGTCAATTTCATTTTCATTTAACATCAAGTCATTTTGATGGGATTTTGACACCTATATATATATCAGTCTATCTGTCTCCTAATCGCAAATGCTTCATAAAAATATACAGCAATAATAAAATGAAAGTTTACAATTTTTTCCAATAATTTTTAGTTGAACCTCTTTTTTTGACAATAAAATATATTCACAACCTGGTGAGGATACTGGCTCCTTTCTGAAACGTGTGAATGTTACAGATTCTAAGCAGTTTACATCTCAAACGTGGGCACTTTTGCTTTCCAGCTTGTTCTAATGAGCCAATTGTTGATGTAGGCTTCAAAATAAGGATAACGTTCAAGGATTTTGTGAGGAGTGATAAGTGCACACTATGTAAACAGCAGGTCAAAGCAATATTCTCAACTTCTATTAAACATACATTTCATAAACATGGTGTCCAGCGAGATGTCACAATTATTACATAAATCTAGTAGAGCTCATCTGGTCAGTCACTACATTTTCATATGGTGTAGGGCACTCCATGTTGTGTATGAGTTTTTGTTAATATTATTTATTTTTGAAGTTCTGTTTAAACTTTATCATGTAGCCAACAGCCTCTGTTAGGTACTGCAGTAATACACATCCTTGTATGGGCTCAGTATAACATACAGTGCCAATTACATTCACCTTAATAACAGATCATGAAAAGGTTCCTTCTACATCAAAGATCCTGTGTGGCAGCACATGTGGCCTTTTCAGGCCCCTGTACCGTCAGGTGCTTGATTGTAATTTCTATATAAGATATATATATATATATATATATATATATATATTTAAATTACATATATCCTAAATGCACTGTCAAAAGGAGTCGCATGGTGTGCATAAAGACGGACCCAACCTCTAAATTGAAATGTTTCAATATAGAGTATTTATTCACCTACTTTCGTGACCAGTGCTTGTATTGCAGATGCTCAGTAAAATGCACCTACCATGTAATGATAATTTTTCTGCTACAGACTTTCCAAATATGGTTTAGATGTTAAAATAAAAAATCCTAGGATTTTCTGACCATGCTAGAATCTTTCAATTCTCTTTCCAATAAATGTGTCTTCTCACATTGTGTCCAAAGTTATTGTTATGTTCTTCTGTAGCTGCAAAATATTGTTCGCACTTTCAACTTTTCAATCCACTACTCCATAATCTATTTCCTTGCTCCATTACTTTTTGTCTGGTTATGAGCTTTGAAAATAATGTCTGATCAAATACTGTAAGCGTGAAACTATCTGTAAGTGACAGGATGATCTAGTTTAGAGGATAATGATAATGAACCATATACCTCACTCCTCATCTCCCCCGTAGAAGAGTTCCAGTGCTTGATAAAAAAAACAGGATTATAATAACTCTGCAAATTGTATTGCAAAATTCGAGAATATGAGGTTATATTTTAAATGCCTCTAAATTGTATATACGTCTATATTGGAGAATAGCACTAATGTGCGTGTTCACAAAAGACAATAATTACAACAAACTCACAATTGAGTCGATTAGTGTTCGATACACTGTCAAATAGACTATCTGCTAATCATTATGTACCAACCACACACACAAACACACACACACACAGAAACACAGAAACACAGACACACTGCTACACATGCACTAACATAGCGTGATACAGTTACAATACTTTATTTCCCATACGGTAATCCCCCCATAAGAGGAACTCTTACAATTAAAAGTGGCGAAACTTATTTCTAAGGTTCACAATAAAAGCGTAGAAATGCAGAATATTGGTTGGTGAATATAAAGTTACCGCTCCGTGGGTGTTAATTCCAGACCGGTCCTGTGCACTCGGATCGATCCTCACTGAGACGCCAAATAACCAGTCTTGCTGCAGTCTCTCCAAATTCAAAAATGCCGCCAGAAACACGATCTACGCGTTTCGCTCATTCAAACGAGCTTTCTCAAAATTCCAACCAATATTCTGCATTTCTACGCTTTTATTGTGAACCTTAGAAATAAGTTTCACCACTTTTAATTGTAAGAGTTCCTCTGATGGGGGGATTACCGTATGGGAAATAAAGTATTGTAACTGTATCACGCTATGTTAGTATCTTTTTGATTAAAGGTTGGATACATATAAAGACAAAGTATTTTTACATCAATTACTGTTACAACTATCAAGTCCCTGCGGACATTTGAAAACACCCCATGAAGATTGAAACTGGGACTCTTTATTTAATTTATTCAATATATTTTTGTTGTTGACCCATATACAAAAAATAGGGGTATATTATCTAAGCGCTGATACTGTTTATAAAAAGTTATTGTCTTTACACAAATGTATATATTTTGTGTATACCCAAGTGAACATAGGTAAACCTAAGTGTCTCTTCCCTAACCAAGAGACCCTGCTCTGAAAAGAGGATAAAGTGATGACCTACCGGTCTCAAGCAACAGGGGCAAATTCCAGCTAATTCTACATAAGTTAAAAAAAATGTAGATCACAAGCAACTACCTCGGGATCCTGATGGTGTAAGTTCATTTGGGAGAATAACACCCCAAAATAGTGCAATGTTTCGGCTGACAAGACATTAAGGTTTTCCCTTAAATAAACTCCATCAGGTTCCTGGGAGTGGTACCTGCGATATTTTCATTCTCTTAGCTACTGGTGGATTTGCAGTTTCTTCATGGAGTACCTCCGGGGTAGATTTGTGGTCATTGTGGTGGCATTGTGGTGTGCAGAGATTGTTGTTGCTGGTGCTAAGTTAAAATATCTACTTAATAGAAAAGAATTAGCATTACAGTTGGGACATACTTAAAATGAAAGCTATCTCAGTCGTGTAAGTTTACTAATGTGTCTGTACCAATGATGTTTTAGATTCTGACTACTGAGACTGCCCATGAGGATGCGTCCATTCAGACATTTCTCTACCAGGTTTGGTCTTCTTTGTGTATATGGTAGAGGTATCCATTTTGGCATCACCTCATCCTTCCGCTGCCTTGACTCTCTGGAACAGTCTCCGAAATGTAAAAGATTTGCATCTATCTATGGTGTTACCCATAATTTTCAGTTGCTCTGACTATTTTACATAAAAAACAAAAAACAGGATTTTTACACTGATCAGCTACAACATTTAGACTACCTACCTAATATAAGGTTGGTCCCCCTTGTGCTGCCAAAACAGATCTAATGCATTGAGGTATGGACTCCACAAGACCTCTAAATGTGTCAGCAGATCCTTTAAGTTCTGCAAGTTGCGAGGTGGGGCCTCTATGGATTGGATTTGTTGTCCAGCACAAACCATTCCTGAACATTTTGTTGCACTGTGACAGGGTGCATTATCCTGCTAAAAGATGCCACTGCTCTCAGGCAACACCATTGCATTAAGGAGTGCTTGTGGTCTGCAACAACAATCTCTAGGTATGTGGAATGTGTCAAAGTAACATCCAAATGAATGCCTGGACAAAAGGTTATCAAGCAGGACATTGCCCAGAGCATAACACTGCCTCCACTGGCCTGCTTTCTTCCCATAGTGCATTCTGCTGCCAATCCTGGTATATGACGCACATGCACCTGAACATCCACCTGATGTAAATGAAAATGTGGTTCATCAGACCAGGATACCTTCTTCCATTGCTCCATGGTCCAGTACTGCTGCTCAAGCCCCATTTGAAAGCACTTTCTGTGGTGGACAGGGGTCATCATGGGAGCTCTGACAGGTCTGCAGCTACACAGCCCTATACGCAGTTTTGTGATGTACTGTGTGTTCTGATACCTTCCTATGATAGCCAGCATTACATTTTGCAGCAATTGGAGCTCTTCTGTGAAAGGTCCAGACAGGTTTGCTTTTGCTCCCCACGTGCATTAATGAGCCTTGGGGCGCCCATGATCCTGACACCGTCTGATAGCCTGATATATGTCTTTTGACACATATAATGAGTAAATAATTTGAAATGCTATTAAATAACATTTTTGTAAATCTTGTACAATATGTTAATAGAATTATACATGGGTTTATAAAAGACAATATACAGACAACAAAATAATGATAAAGGTGATCTCCACCTGGGGAGATCTTAAACTGCTGACAATAATAAATGGACAAAAATGGAATAACCGTACATAGATTGAAATGGCTAGTATAGGGGATCTAACTGAGGGGAAAACAAGAAAGGAGAGAAAAAGAAGGGAACATTCAACTTATAAGTTCCAAAAATACCCTTAGGTGTCCTGTTTATGGACTAGATCAAAAAGTAGTGATAATAATAGACAGAGAACCTTTATTAAATCTTTAGATTAAAATAGCCAAAATTATCCCCCCCAAAGAAGGGAAAGGCAGGACACTATACTAGATCCCCTCGATGAAAAACTGATATATGGTTGAGATAGTGCTACAGTCTTAATATATTATGGTCCCAATATTTTATATAAGAAGTAGGACTGAAAGATATTAAAGACAAAGTAGTAGGGCTTATACCTTCTAATAGAGTTGTTGATGAGCAATAATACCTATTGTAGGTATAGGTAGGGAAAAGAGGATTCATAAGGGGCTGAGGAGGTGTCATCATACACTGAAACGCGCATCGGGCGACCAGCATGCTCTCACTTCACTTATTTAGTTTCTTCTTTTCTCACTAAGGGATATGCACTGATAGGAATGTATATTTAGACCAATTTAATTTTTTTCGTTTACTTCTAGCTAGTTGGGGTTTGGAAGCAGCAGGTAGCGGGCGATACCTCTTTAGAGTGAGCATTAGATTAGAACACCCATGAAGGTGTTTTCTAAGAGCTTAGGGACTTGAGGCTTCTATATATAGTATACCAGAAAGTTTGATTTTTCTTTGTTTGCCTTACAATCCTCTTTTCCCTACCTCTACCTACAATAGGTATTATTGCTCATCAACAACTCTATTAGAAGGTATAAAATTGTCCATTTATTATTGTCAGCAGTTTAAGATCTCCCCAGGTGGAGACCACCTTTATCATTATTTCTTAGTTTACTACGGTACAAGCCCTTGGTGGAGCTGGCATCATCATTTGACCACACGGCTTTGTATTACCTCTCACGCCCCGTTGCCCATCTATCGGAGCGGTTTGGCGAACAAAGCATCAATTTTGTTGTACAATATACAGACAAGTTTAATGTACATAGGATTTGATTCAGTATTTTTGGATAAATGTTTAAAATGCTTTTTTTCAAAATACTAAAATATCAAAACTATATCATGAATTAAAGTATAGATCAATATATGAAAAAATCCAAATATTAAAATATTTTTTTCAAAATATTAGATGATTTGAAAAGTGTATCCATAAATATTGAGTTGAGATCATCATTAGAAGAGATAGGGTTAAAACAAAAGCACATGCAGTTGAATTAAAATGTGGAATACAAAAAAATCCCTGTGAATGATGCTGGATTAAGATAAAAAATAGCCTAAATTTATTGTTAATGCTTACCTTAGCCCTAAGGTATCCCTAACGAAGCACTAAATAAAAAAAATACATTTATCTATTAAATTAGTTACAACAAATAGCAATACTTTTATCAGACAGAAGGCTAGATTAAATAACTAGAGATATGTTTATCATTGATAATTGGATTTAGGACCTAAACGGAGAACTGCTGTTCAATTACCTGTTCTTAGACTCCATCTACTAATGATGAGTATTAGATTTCCTGTCCAAAAGCATATAGACAAACATACATATAAACACATGCACTTTCACAAAATTCTCATGTCACTCTAGCTGTAAATTTGAGTGCAATTCTCCTTAAGCTCAATATAAATGATTATTTGTCACATTACTGAAAATGCAACACTACAGCCTATTTTTATTATTTATTTAACTATTTTCACCCTCCGTAAATCTGTCCTGTATTCCTGGTATCGGTTTCCTAACAAATAGAATAAAATTTATTTTTTTAGAAAATAAAAATAAAGGCACACCACATATCACGGTCTGGTGTGCATATACAAGCATAGTTAGAGGTCACAGAATTAAAATGTCATCCAACACAAAAAAGAAAGGAAAACCACCTCTATTTAAGCTACATATAACATTAAGCGATTACAAAAAGCAAAATAAAACACCCTCCACATAAATAGCAAGGAAGATTGTAGAAATAGAAAAACAGATAAACAACCAGTTAATGAACAAAGCAGCCACACAGCTAGAAACTTTACAATCTAAATGGTATCTAAAGGGCAATAAGCCAGAAGCACTAATGACCAATAAACTTAAAAAAGAAAAACACAGAAGAGTAATATACAAAATAAAGGCTAAAGAAACCTATTTAATGGCCCCAGAAAAAAATAGGAAAAGCGTTTGGAAAATTCTATCGGGATTTATATAATTTACCAGAAGAAATATACGGCAAGGAAGTAGAGATTGACAAATTCTTCCAAAATATACATATGTCAAAAATTCTATCGGACCAATTAAAAAAGATAAACCAACCCATAACAGAAACAGAGGTCAGCAAATCAATAGATAAGCTTAAATTAAAGACTGCTCCAGGCCCAGATGGTTTCACAAATACATTTTATAAACTAATGAAAGAGCAGCTAAAAGAGGAAATCTCTAATTTTATTAATTATATAATGAGAACAGGACGATGTCCTGGAGAGTTGTTGAGAGCAAACATAGTCCCCATCCCAAAAACAGATAAAGACCCAGAACTGATTGGTAATTGTAGACCTATTTTGCTAATTAATATCGATATTAAAATTCTTTCTTCTGTTCTTGTGGAAAGGCTAAAAATAGTTAGACCACAATTGACAGTATCCACCCACGTAATTATTTGAACGGCTATTAAGAGATAATATTCAGGAATTCATTGGGAAGGAACTGTGTTATTAGCAATAATCAGCATGGTTTTATGAAACATTGGTCATGTCAAACTTACCTAATTGCATTCTACAAAGAAGTAAGTAGAAGTATAGATCAAGGTGTTGCAGTGGATGTGATCTACTTGGATTTTGCCATGATATGGTTCCTCACAATAGGTTAGTCTTCAAACTAAAATAAATTGGTCTAGATGAATATTCCTGTTCTTGGGTTCTTGGGTAGAACATTGGCTTAAGGATAGAATACAACGAGTTGCCATTAATGGTAAATTTTCAGGCTGGACAAAAGTGGTAAGTGGTGTCCCTCAGGGTTCGGTTTTGGGGCCGCTTCTATTTAACATATTTATAAATGATCTTGAAATGGGCATTGAAAGCCATGTATCAGTGTTTGCAGATGACACAAAACTTTGTAAAGTAAAAAAAAAGGTTGGCAGGATATTGCCTTGCTGCAAAGGGATTTGGATAGATTGGGGGACTGGGCACTAAAATGGCAGATGAAATTTAACGTAGAGAAATGCAAAGTTAGGCACTTCGGGGTTAAGAATGCACAAGCAATTTACACCTTAAATGGTAGTGAACTAGGGATAACTACACACGAGAAGGATTTGGGAATTGTTATAGACAACAAATTCTGCAGCAATATGCAATGTCAATCTGCCGTTGCTAAGGCCAGTAATGTTTTGTCATGTATAAATAGGGGCATAAATTCTCGGGATGAAAATATAATGTTTCCTCTTTATAAATTGCTGGTAAGACCACACCTTGAATATGCTGTGCAATTTTGGGCAACTGTTGTAAAGAAAGATATCATGGCACTAGAAAAAGTGCAGAGACGAGCTACAAAATTGATAAAAGGAAAGGAGCATTTTAGTTATGAAGAAAGGTTAAAAAAATTTAATCTCTTTAGTTTGGAAAAATGGCGCCTGAGAGGGTATATGATAACATTATACAAATATATTCGGGGCCAGTACAAACCATTATCTGGAAATCTATTCATAAACAGGGCTATACATAGGACACAAGGTCACACATTTAGGTTGGAAGAAAGGAGATTCCATCTAAGGCAAAGAAAAGGTTTTTTTTACAGTAAGAGCAATAAGGATATGGAATTCTCTGCTTGAAGAGGTGGTTTTGTCAGAGTCTATACAGATGTTTAAAATGCAATTGGATAAATACTTGCAAAAACATAACATACAGGGATATCATTTCTAATTAGTGGGGTAATAGCTGCTTGATCCAAGGAGACATCTGACTGCTATTTTGGGGTCAAGAAGGAATTTTTTCCTAGTTTGTTGCAAAATTGGAAGCGCTTCAGACTGGGTTTTTGCCTTCTTTTGGATCAACAGCAAAAACCTATGTGAGGAAGGCTGGACGCAAGTCTCTTTTCAGTTATG
Organism: Pelobates cultripes; assembly: GCA_933207985.1. Lineage (NCBI taxonomy): Eukaryota > Metazoa > Chordata > Amphibia > Anura > Pelobatidae > Pelobates > Pelobates cultripes. The sequence continues at coordinate 117,161,595 of OW240923.1, forward strand.
TAACTATGTAACTATGTAATCAATTAACAACGATCAAGTGGGATTTCTACCAGAGAAGTCCTCAATCAACATTCTCAGAAAAATATTAAATATATTAGAAGAAACAGACAACAACAAAACTCCTTTAATGTTATTATAAATAGACGCAGAGAAAGCATTCGATAGGGTAGGTTGGGGTTTCATATTTGCGACCTTAAAACAATTTGGAATCACTGGTTTAATACTATAAGATATAGCCGCTCTCTATACTGACCAATCAGCACAGGTTCAGGATTTACATCACAAAATTTCAATATAAAAAATGTGACAAGACAAGGATACCCTCTTTCCCCTTTATTGTACATAATGATGTTAGTACCTCTAGCGATTTCAGTAAGAGAAAATAAAAAAAAATTAAAGGCTTTACTAACATGTCAGGACAAACTAAACTAAATATTGATGCAGACTATATTTTACTAACATTAGAAGAACCAAAAATCTTGGTCCCAGAGTTATTGAAGAAGATAAATAAATACTCTAAAGTCTCAGGATATAAAAGTAACCTAGAGAAATCAATATTCATTGCTAAAATATGAATAAAAGATTAACTCATTTTCTTGTACAAAATATAGGGCTCCCTGAATATAAGGATAGACTAAACTATTTAGGCATAACCATAACTCCAGATTTAAAAGACTTAATCGAAGCTAACTTCTTACCTTCATTAAAACGAACCAACAAAAAACTAAGGGACCGGAAAGGATTAGGCTTCTCTTGGTCGAATAGAATTAATATTTTAAAAACATATATTTTACCAAAATGGCTGTACTTATGGAGAATAATCCCTCTCAACTTCCCTGAAAACTGGTTATCCCTACTACACTCATCCTTTTCAAAAAATTTGTATGGGGTGACAAAAAAGCAAGGGATAAAATTAAAAACCTGGCTAGGTCAAGGCAAGACAGAGGATCGGGGTGCCTAGAAATTTTCCAAAGTTACCTGGCTAGAAGACTTTTCCACATATTGATCTCCCAAAACTATGTGGCATCCAAAGAAACATGGTACAAAATGGAAATAATGAAAACTAGGGTAAGCGATCTATCCTCACTATTTTGGGCTTTAGACTTTAAATAAAAAATCTATTGAAGAGGCACAGAGCAAATCACAGATGCTCAAATAATTAACGAGCTGGTGGGATAAACTCACAATCAATATAGGACTTAGAAATAAAATAATAGAGGTGCTTCCATTTTCTACCATCTCAGATATGCTGGAATATATAAAAATAGACACCTGGAAGACTAGGGGGATTAGGGAATTCAAAAATATATTAGTGGAGAATACAATTAAGCCTTTCAACCAAATTATGGAAGAATTCAATATTCCCACTAAAGAAACTTTGAACTTTCTGAGAATCAAACGCTTTATTTCATAATATCTACTTAAAAATAAGGAGGAGAAAAATATAAAACTCAGACACCTTCTCGAACTAAAGAATTATAAAAACCTACTGGCAAAGTGTGCCAAAGTTATATACGGATGGAGACACGATAAACCTATAGGTCTGATTAATAAATGGGAAAAAAAGCTACAAGTACACATAGAAGAAAAAGAGTGGGTAAGCTCCCTAAATAAATTATACAAACATATACATTGCCTAAACCTCACAGAAACTCAATTCAGACTTTCTAATAGATGGTTTCTAACACCAAAACGCTTAAAAAAATCTTCCCGGAGGTGTCAGATAGGTGTTGGAAATGCAATATCAATGAAGGTAATTTGATTCACAGTTGATGGCAATGCGCACCCATAAGTCAATATTGGAAGGACTTAATGAAAGTAATAAATCAAATAGAACTGAAACTAGAATTCAAGCCTGATGGTATAGTGGTCCTTTGACTACTCTTAGCACGTAATTGGAAAACAGAGAAAATCCCATACACTCAAGAATAAATAGCACAAGTTATATGGCAAGCAAAAATGGAGAGGGGTATATTGGCGAACCTAGGAAATAGATACACCAAAAGAGAAGATTGGGAGACATGGATAAACAAATTGGAAGCTATAATTTAACAACTACAACTGGTAAAAAGTCCCTCCTGTGTCCCTAAAAAAAGCAGATCCTAAAAAAAACGGGCAGACAAAAAGAACAATAAAATTAACTATATTACATTAGACATAGTGTGTGCTCTCTCTCCCTAATGATAGGCAGGAAAGAAAGAGTTATAAACAAGAATCTACAATAGTAAGCAAGAATTAAGGTATGGGGGGATTGGGGTGGGAAGGATCAGGGTTCAATTAAGATATCCCCTCTATTTCCATCATCTCTCCCACTCACAAACTTAAGAAATAAAGGATGGAGCATATTAAATAAAGAGAGGAGAACTAGGGCTGGGAGGAGAAGGAGATAGGGAGGAGATATTTATGATGACAAGAGTACCAAGGCTTGTAACAAGAGGTACCAGTTAACATTTACAAGGCAGGTACATGTCTTAAATATAATTTTAAAAAACACAAATAGAAGAACATCAGACAGTTATTAAAGTAATAACTAGTAATGTGTGGTTGCAGTAAGACAACTGGAATGTTAAATTCACATTGACAAACTTAAATTGTTGAATCCATCTAGTAAACTTGCAATATATTTTTGAAAATTTCTCAAGTGCCTTAGGAGTATCCCTCTTTTTTAAATTATATTTCTGTGTTACTTTTTAAGTGCTCTCTCTGAATAAGCACGTACCTATGTGCATGAATAGCTACCTTACTAGCAACATACATGTCAGTACAAATAGATTAAGCATGATTTGACAATAATGGAAACACTAGTGAATTAATGAAGCAAGATAAATCTCATTGCCATTAAATTGAGGTGTTTTTATCTGTTAAAAGAGGGTAAAATTCAAGGTCAGAGTGTTGTCACAAACAAGGAATCTTTATATATATATATATATATATACAATAAAATGATAAGATGATAATAAATTATATTTAGAAATAAAAACTATGCTGCTTTATATGAACGCATCAGCAAAAATAATTAATACTTTTTTTAAATCTGATTCCTTCTTAGTAAAAAATGGTACTAGACAGGGATGCCCTTTGGCACCCCTGCTGTATATTCTTACTATTGAACCATTAGCTAGCAGGATTAGACAGAACATTAATATAAAGCCGATTAAGATACATAATGGAGAAATTAAAATTTCTCTTTTTGCAGACGATGTGCTTCTCACCCTGACAGACCCCTTAACTTCAAATCCATTGGTTCTAGAAACTTTAGACTGGTATAGTAGATTTTCAAATTATAAGATTAATATCAAAAAACTCAAATCTTATCCTCCTTTTTGTCTATGTCTCAAGAAGAACTATTGACCTCACAATTCCACTTTTCATGGAAGGGGAACGATATTGATTACCTAGGAATTAAAATCTCCTTTGATATAGAACATTTTAAACAAATTAATGATGATATATTATTAAAGAAATTTTAAATACAAGTAGATAATTGGAGAAAGATTGAGGCTTCTTGGTCAGGCAGACTAAATATGATCAAAGCATTTCTAACACCAAAATTATTGTATTATTTTAGGGTGTTGCCTTACAGAGTGGGAAAAGGAGTTCTCGAACAGTTTCAAAATGTATTCTCTAAATTTATCTGGCTTGATAAGCAGGCTAGTATATCTTATAATATGCTGCGGAAAAGCTACCCAAAAGTGGGCATATCTTTCCCGGATGTCTTTAAACTCCATGATGCTAGCATGTTATCACACTTATCCCTTTGGCTAAATTTAGAAATTGAAAGCTATTTGTGGTCTATTTTAGAACAGGAGGATAGTCCAAAGTATAAACTATATATCCTATTTTGGATTGGCATTTTAAAGCTGGGGAAGTTGGATACTGAAATATTTTATAATAAATCTCTTATTGATATGATTGGTAATTCTAAAACTCTTAGTAAAAAATTTAATTTACAAGGTAAACTAGTATACAGTGCCCCCTTGGAACTGCTACAACATGTAATAGAAGTTATAAATGTTCAGATGTTGATTCATCACGGTATAATGGAGATTTCAGATCTATGCGATAGGACTAATCTTATCCCATTTGCACAACTTAAGTAAAATATAATCTTCCATCTAAAGATCTCTTTCCGATTATTTAAAAAAATAAAATAAAAATCTAAATCTTGACATCATTACCGTCACTAATTGTACTGTCTCACTCTTAAGTGGGTCAAGGGCAATAAATCACTGTGAAAACCTACAGTAGCCTTCCTTAACGTAAACATTCCAAGAAAACTGGCCACAAACAAACATAAAAAAATGCTAAAAAAACTATAAAACATAAAAACAACATAAAAAATACATTATAGTGTATAACTGCATCACCTAATGGGTACTATCATGGGCATCACAGCTTTTTTCATATTAATATTTTAAGATATGAGTATGGGAAGAGAGGAGATAGGGTTTGTTAATGATTAAATGATGGCTGTTTACTGTGAATGTTATCCATACTTCAGAGCCTTAACCTACATCCAGCTCATAAATCTCTCATGGCTGTTTTTCCTTCAATTAAACCCTAGTTTTTTTCTATAATGTCTCTGTCATATACCAATTCAAAGGAATGGTACATTAGTCTCGGTAGAATGTAAAATGACTTAGCAATTGGTTTATGTGCATATATGTAAGTTTTAAGACAATAGTGATATGATGTGATAAATCTGTATCTCAGAAAACAGCATGTACAGTATATTAGATCAGCTGTATTAGTCCAAGAGAAGATGCTAAAATACCAGAGTATTGCACTATGCAATGATATCTTTTTTATTTGACTAACAAAACACTTAAAAGATGAGTTTTCCAGGGTTTTCCTCTCTTCCTCAGATATGAAACAATACTGATCAATATGATAGAGTTTAACACTTAAAACAACTGATGTTAGAGAAGGGGGAGTGAGTGGGGTGTCAAAAATATTAGAAGATGGGCCTGAGAGTGAAAGGTTAAAATTGGTTGAGAATAGCCAAATAGGTAAAAAGGCTCATAAAAAGAGCAGAGGTAGGCATACAAACATACAGCTGCATTTATGTGTATCTATACCTTGCTCAACTATAAGTAAAGAAAGAGTATTGAAAAATAAATATGTAAGATGTGTGTTTATATAACGATTTGGTAGTGTGTGAGAAAGCCAGAATCTATGTTAAGTCCTTCATTTATGGTGTTGAAATGTGTGTTCATTTTTATTTCAAATGTCTTCTGTTGAGTGAGAGTCTTTCAAATTTCCTTGGAGCACTTTAATCTTGAGGTTTTGGTTGCGTTGCTCAGTCCAGGTAAAATCATACCCAAAAGGGGTACAATATTTGATTTCCTCGTGGTTCTTGATTGAGTGTCTGTATAGGTACATCCTGAGATGTAGCTTAAGGCCAATTCCTCCAATGGAGCAATATGTACACTGAGTCACGTGTAACACATTTGCAGATGTGCATGGATATGATGTTTGCATGATTTGTTGTTATGGCTGGCTGTTTTTTTGACACAGATAAGTTGGCACAGTTTGCAGAGGGATTTGTTGCATCGTACAGTGGGGTCTGAGCCCAAACTTTGTCGACTGTAGGTCTTTAATAATTTTCCGCATTTCTTCTAGAGTTGAGTTGCAGGTAACTACCAGTAGAATTCTTGTTTTGTTTATCTTATCTATCCATCAAAACGAATTCAAATGGCACACTGACCGCAGTCCACTCTTTCAAATACTTGGGTATGATATTAGACCCCAATCTATCTTTTGGCCTGCACATAGAAAAGCTTGCATCTAAACTTTATCCAAAATTAGGTGCCCTGTACAGAAACAAAGCCTGCCTAAGCCCTACAGTAAAGGAAAAGATTGTACAGCAAATGCTGATGCCAATCATTGATTATGGGGATGTAGTATATGCGTCTGCATCGCAATCCCACATTAATAAACTCAACACATTGTATAACTCGTTCTGCCGATTTGTGCTACAATGTAATTACAGGACCCATCATTGTGACATGCTAAAGGAACTAAACTGGCTATCGCTGGAATCCAGACGCACCCTTCATCTTTCCAGCCTTGTTTTTAAGAGCTTTTCTGGGAAACTCCCACCCTACCTGAACAAAATGCTTTCCCCAGCTGTTCCCACTTTCTATAAGCTCCGATCCAGTACAAGCACTTTACTTAGTCTACCTCAATACAAAAAGAAAGCGGCCTGATCCTCCTTCTCCTACAGAGCGCCGCAATTGTGGAACGACCTCCCGCACAATTTAAAATCTTCCCTAAGCCTAAAGTCATTTAAGAGATCCCTCTCTACATACCTCAAAACAGAATGCATGTGTCATGGTTGATTATATATTTCCTGCCTGTTCTATGTTAAATTTTGTATTTATTGTGTATTAATATTGTTTTTGTATTTTGTTGTACCTAATGTAACAATGCAATGATTTGTGGACCCAGGACATACTTGAAAACGAGAGAAATCTCAATGTATCTTTCCTGGTAAAATATTTTATAAATAAACATAAATAAATCTTTTCCTTATATTAGAGAAGCCTTTCCAGGTTTGTCAAAATAAAGGCTAAAATACCCCTCCTTATACAAATTACTTTAGGAGACAATAATATTCATTGGAATTCTTGGAAGGAGAACAATAACAGGGTTACTCACTAAAGTGAGAATCTGGAGGTGAATTCAACGTGCATTTCAAATTTAGCACAAAGTAGTGAAACTGAAAGCATTGCCTAAATTTTGCAGTTTAATTATTTTGACCTTTAATTTCTATTCCATTTCCATGACAGTGCCGCTTTACCGCAATTTTTATGGAATACATTTCTAAGAGTTATGTATTATAACAGTAGAGTGCTTCTACAACGTTAAAGCCACTTTCTCAATTTGAGGAATAGGGATGTGATTTTTCTATCCCACAATAAATATTTAAAAATGAAGATAAAAATTTAATTAATACAATTCTCTTTGTCAAATGGAAGCTTGATAGAAATTAAAAAGAGGGGGTTGAAGACAGCATATTAACAAAGATGATGTGCAGTCATAGAATAAACACACTCCAAAATTTCCATACATAGATTACAAGTAACTGATTATTTTTTAATAAATTTCTGCTCTGCGAAAAGTACAAAATTATTACTGTAAAATACATTTCTGCTATGTGAGTAAGTACAAACAGATTATTATTTATATTTAATATGTTACAAGTATTTGTATGGAAGCTCTAATTTTAACTTATTTGATTTTATGCAAAGGCTTATTCCTTCAGAATTGTTAAAAATGTGCAGTTCCTGCTCGAATCTCATATCAATAACCTCTGGATCTCCTTGGTAGCAGAACATTATGCTGATATTGTTTTTATGAATCATTGATAAATACTTAATGCTGAAAATGCACAGCATGATTTGTTACAAAACAGACATGAAATCCTAAATATTTGAACATCTTCACTATTAAATTACACCAAGTAGATCATGTTGAAAAAAACAAAGCCTTGTTCTGGAGACATAAAGATAGTATTAATGTATGAGGGGCATAAGGTACGTTGTAGCAGTTTTGTGGGCTTTAACTAACCTTAGCTGAGTACATGCGAACAATAAAACCTGATTTCTGTTATAACAAGACTTGTTGTCAATTTAAAACAAGAAACAAAAAACATAAATTTTCATCTTTTACCCCTTAGTGACCGCGGACGTACAGGGTACGTCAGCCAAAAAACAGTCGTTAACGACCACTGATGTTCCCTGTACGTCCGCGGCACATTTGAGTGCTGGAATCGATCATAAGCACTTCCAGCCACTCCAAGGGTATTGCAGCAATGCCTCTAGGTTGAGGTATCCTGCAATACCCCCCCTCATCGCCAGGCCGCTGGGTCACTTCCGGGTTGCTCCACGTGACGCCCGGAAGTGAGGCAAAGCATCGGAAGCCATTAGGCAGGCTTCCGATGCTCGGCGAGTATGCTGAGTGCCTCAAGGGGTCAAGGCACTCAGTGAAGATAAAATCAGTGAAAAACATAATTCATCAATAAATAAAAAGAATAAAATATATGTATAAACTCCCCCTCCCCCAGTACTTCGATGTACCTAGTACGTCTGAGGTAATCCTAATTACTTACCCAATTGCACTGCCGTTCCCCCGCCGGCGATCGGTTTTCTTCTCCACTGAGGTGACTGTCTGACAGCCCAGACAGTTCCCCCTTGACTAAATAGGCGTCCATAGTGTTGCCTGCAGGGGGACTGCCTGACTTTAGACTTCAGATATATAAATATGTATATATATTTAAATTATTTTTGCATTTTTCACACACGACAGCGTTTCACTGACGATATCATTGTTGTGATATGTTTTTCTGTTTTGTAACACTAATATTTGTGTTTAGCGAAGTCTCTTGAATATAACAATACCCCCCATGTACAGGTTTAATAGTGTTTTTGAAAGTTACAGGGTCCAAATATAAGGCTTGATTTTACAATTAGTCACATTGAAATTTGCCAGATTGGTTATGTTGCCTTTGAGAGTGTATGGTAGCACAGGAATGAGAATTACCCCCATGATAGCATACCATTTGCAAAAGAAGACAATTCAAGGTATTGCAAATGGGGTATGTTCAGTATTTTTTAGTAGCCACTTAGTCACAAACACTGGCCAAAATTAGCATTCATAACTGTTTTTTTTTGTTTTCATTTTTAACACACAATCAAATATAAAAACTAACTTTGGTCAGTGTTTGTGACTAAGTGGCTACTAAAAAGACTGGAATACCCTCACATTGAATACCCCGGGTTGTCTATTTAAAAAAAATATGTTCATGTGAGCTGTGATTCGGAGATTTATGACAGATAACAGTGTTACAATGTCACTATTGATACATTTTAAAAATATATATTTTTAAACAGTAATGTCTTACTTGTACATATTGCCCTGTAACCAAAAAAAAAACAAAAAAGCTAAGAGCGTGTTAACATTGGGTATTTCTAAACTCAGGACAAAATTTAGAAACTATTTAGCACAGGTGTTTTTTGGCGGTTGTAGATGCGTAACAGATTTTGGGGGTCAAAGTTCGAAAAAATTTGTTTTTGTACATTTTATTCATCATATTTTATACTTTGTTTTATAGTAAATTATATGATACGATAAAAATAATGGCCTTTTTTAGAAAGACCATTTAATGGCGAGAAAAACAGTATATAATATGTATGGGTATAGTAAATGAGTAAGAGGAAAATTACAGCTAAACACAAACACCGCAGAAATGTAAAAACAGCCCTGGTCCCAAACAGTAAGAAAATTGAAAAGCGGTCACTAAGGGGTTAAATATCATGTTACAGTAGGGGATGTAATTTTATAAAGATTTTTTTGTTTTGTTTTTGTTTTGTTTTTGCTTGATGTAGCATTAAAATAATATGCAAGAAAGTACATAGAGATACTGGTGAAATATAACATTTAAAAGGCAATTTATCTCAAATTAAAGCATCATACTTTGCCAGTTGTCTCCAACGTTCAGTAGCTTAAATGTTCTGCAGTTGCTAAGAAACACACTACAGCATTCTGTCCCTTGCATTAAAAAAACAAAAACAACTTGAGATTAATTACAGCACAACTGTCCATTATGACTTGTAAGACTACAACATGAACATCACAAGGGAAAAAAAGCACAAACGATTCATGCAAGGGACAGAATGCTGTGAAATTGATTTAAGCGTAATGTAGTGTTTTATAAGACAGGGTAGGAGACTACTTCCATTTCAAATGCTGTAGGTCACATTTCCCGTGATGCTCTATCAAAACATGAAACCAAGAGGGCTGCACTCACCTGAACATGCATATAATATTAGGGTGCTGTTGGGGCAAATTCATAAAACATACATACATCATCCAGCACATGGAAGTGAGTGTGCTGATTTTTTAATATTGTATAAATTGGGCCCAGCAGCACCCTATAATGTATGCATGTTAAGGTGAGTGCAGCCTTTGGTTTCACATATAAATATTTTGGAGTCCAGGCCAACTCCTTGGTTTTGCACCCCTCCCTGTCACAGGGGCCTCATTCCAGGACCTTATTAAACCTTGACCTGCAGAAAGTCCCAGGGGGAAGCATTTCCCAACTAAGTGGATTAATCTCATAACAGCAGACATTAGGCTGCTAGGATACGACCTGCCAAGAATGGGGTACATTGACATTGTGGCAGGCTTATGCAATGTATGATCATATAATGTAACTAAACCCCCATTATTTTACCTAAGTCAGGTACAACTATTACATTCTTGCAGTTTTGTGAATCAGTGAGTTCTCTATCAAAAGATCCCTGGTAACGGACTGTCCTCCAGACAACATGGGGTGACGGAGCAAAAAACCAAAGCCGGACAAGATGCCCGCAATGGCTGATATCGGAGTCCTCCTACAGAGGCCCAGAAACTCCCAGAGGCCCACAATGGTGGCCCAGGTGGAAGGCTTCTATAACTCTGGATCTGAAGAGGGTGACTACGGCACTTAAGCTAAAAGCAGACCGACCCACTCACCCGCGAATCCTCTGATCACGGAGGAGAAGCCGAGGGACATGCTTGGTGAGCTGCGCCACAATATAGCAGCTGACATCGGCACTTTCCGTGAAGAGATCAGAGGAGTATCGGCCCGCTTACAAAACACAGAACTTACCACTGCCACACAGGAAAGTAGACTAATGACGATAGAGCAACAACTCTTGGCACTACAAAAAGCCCACAGACAACAACAAGACAACATGGCTGCATTCGAAGATAAGAGGCGCTGGAAAAACATCAAAATCTGCAGCCTACCTGATGCAGTGGAGACTGCTGAACTACCGCACCTATCTCGTAGAATGCTGGGAATGTTCTTCCCGGCTAAACAGGCCAAAGGGATGCCACTGGACAGTTGCTACCGGATCACCAAACCTAAGACTGGTACCTCGGAGGAACGGAGAGACGTAATAGTGCGTTTCCAACAAGGCCGAGACCGCACTGCCTTCATGGCGGCAGTACGCAACAAAACCCCCCTACACTTTGAAGGCCATTCCCTTCTATCCAGACATATCCAAAGCCACCATGGACTGGAGAAGGTCTCTGAGACCCTTAACTACAGCGCTCCTAGCACCTGATGTACCCTACCGATGGGGATCACCCAGAAGCCTGCTCATACCCAGGGAAAATGGCAACCTCAAAGTACATGAAGCAGCCGAAATCCCAGCCACACTACAGAAACTTGCACTGGAGGAGCACGCACCTGAGCAAGCTGCAGCTAAATCACAGATGTCATCAACCACATGGAACCCTGCTACAACACGCCCGTTCATACCAGCAGTCCAACGAGGAGAAACGGCATCCACTCCGATGCCCTGAAATGTCCTGTAACTATTTAATAATACCGTGACTGTTATCTATAGCCCATGGTTCCATAATTCCCAAGGTTATCGTTGGAAAGTTGGAGTTAAAATTTGTTTGCTGAATAGAAATATATGTATTTTATTGCAGTAAAAGCAAACAGTATTATGACATTGAAAGTTAAAATTTCATGGAGAACTAAAAAAATAACAAAACTTCTTATTTTCTCCCATTTTTTTCATATTAAATTAAGTTTCATAGCTAAATATTTGATATTAAATGAAAGCCCTGTTTCCCTTGAATAAAATGATATATAATAAGGGTGGGTGCATTTAATATGAAAGAGGTGAATTACGGTTGGACAGACATGTAGCGCAAATGTTTACGTTTTGTTTTGTTCACAATGTGTACATTTGGCTCAGTCCTTAAGGGGTTAAAAATAAATGTTTACGCCTAAACATCAGCCTCTGTCTGAATACGTGATGTCAGAATGCGTCTGAGTAACCACCAGAAGGAGGTGTCCATAGTGTGCCTGGTTGTCATGGCAACCACGAAACAAATGCACAAAACGATGTCACATTCATTATACCAAAGGGAAAGGGATATCCACATAGAGATAGTTTCAGTAGTTCAGAAATTAACAACTCATAAGGATAAGGGGTTCAGAGGGATTATTGGATTGCTATGACAACAAGCGGTATAGTACTCGTGATATTTAAAGCGAATAAAACATACAGAATAAAGAGGTCTTGTTCAGTTTACATTTGGAAGTGTGATTGAGTCTCACACAGTGGTATGAATCTAGACTGTAAATACTGCTAGGTCTTTAACTGAATTACATCTAATCTGCAGACTGCTTCCGAATCCAATCGAGCCATGGTAGATGGAGAATGGATCTAGGTGGAAGAAGTGATCCAAGTCAGGAGATCAGTAATGACAATAATGGAGTTTAGAGAGCCTCAGCAGAGGTGACATGAGCCTCCCAGAAAGAGCAGAGTATCCTATTAATATGTCTATTGCATATAAAGAAACAGGTGTGATCCCTGAGAAATACTTGTAATGTAACAGGGATACGAGGGGGCAAATTGCCACAAGGAATATATGATTCCACACTCTATAGGACTGTACATTTATACAGTAATTGCATTTTGAAAAGCATGAAGGGGCAAAGGGATTCACAAGTCCTATGATCTAAACAAGTCATATCAGATACAATATAAGCCAAATATAAGTAATAGTCAGGTCGGATAAGGTGTCCTCTAGTGGGTGAATGGGAAGTGGGGATACAATAAAAATAAAATAGCATACAGTTCTATCCTGGATACAAGATATCCACACTGATAGTGGGAAGTAAGCAAACAGTCAATAAAAACCAAGCAATAAATGTGTAGGGCAGAGGCAGGACAAGACTTAGGATGTTTTACACCTCCCCAAAAAACGGCATTCAGAGTTATTATCATGATGGATGCACAGCCGAACTGCCAGAATTGTAAAGTATTAAGACAGGGTAGTGGTATTTGCAGAATGCAGATATGAAAACAGTGGTAATGGAACAATTAAATGCCTATGCTTCAAAGGCTAAATAGCTTAATCCTGGATGTGTATCTGTAAATTAATTACTCATATGAATTTCTCCTAGGCAAAAACACATTGGCTGGCAAAGATTTATGAGAGTTGTTCGCTAAAATCTGGCAGTCTAGTCTGAATAATCCTGATTGTTATGTGAAATGTGTTAGAAAGGATAGTGGAATGTGCAGAATAGTTCAGTGTGTTATAAATATAACAGATAGCATGCTGAGACACAGAAATACAATATTGGTCACCCACAACATCCTGGAACCAAGCTTAAAAATGGAATTAAATGTCCCAACTTCAAAGTACAATTGATCTAACCGGAAAATGTGTTTTTATATGAAATATAACATTTACATGCAATTTATCTTACATGCATTTCGCTTCAATGAACTCTGCTAAACTGTGACAAAAAAAAAAGATTTTTACAAACTCTGTGTTTGCATTACATATAACCATGTTTAAAGAAACATCACACCTTTAATGAATGGTTTACAATTGCTACCAAGCTGAATTGACTTACCATTATAGAATGATGTTCTTTGCACAACAGTATTAATTCTAAAATGTCAGCCCTCTAGAAACTGAATATATTGCTTCAAGTCACATTATGCTGGTGCTATGAGACAAATTATCACACACAAATAAGGATGACTAGGACAATTCAAAAGAGCCGACTTGAGCTGTCTTAAATGCAATATTGATTCTGATTGCTAGGTAGCAGGGTTCAGAGAATCCCACTCTTGTTGTCTGCACTTGGGAGATATGGCAGCAGAATGTGTGGAGTTTTAATTATAAAAAATATATATTTGGTGCAGTTTGTCCGAACCAAATTAGTTATATTCCACACCAGGACAGATCGATTAGTTCAGGTGTAGCTAGCAAGAATTTTCTTGGATGGACCACTCCAATTTAATTTTTGCACAAGTTTAGTTTGAACCTAATCAGTGGTAGAGAAACATGTATTCCTCTTGTTCAGATTGTTTATTATCTGCGATAAAAGCTGACTATAGAAAGGTGACGGTCTATACTTAATTAAGCAAATTGGAATTCTTTCAAAATCAATCTTTAAATTGGACAGAGTAAGTATTGTTGCACAAAGCGACATTGCAACTTCTGTACTTCGCATGGACAGACAACTTGACAACACTGAACAAATTAGAAGCAAATTTGTGCAACGCTACTTTTTAGTAATCAGACGTATTAATGAAGACACTGTAATTCATCAATCCCTCTGTTTTTTATAGTTCTCTATAAGCCGGATAACACACAACCTATTTCTCCTACGACTTGCTAAGTAAGATGCCTTGTTTTGTACACACACGTCTATAAATACATTGATAAATATAATAAAAACACCTGCTCCAATTGAGCTTAGTACTTTCTATGGAAGATTGGGCATTTTAACAGAAATTAAAAACCCATAATAAAGGTGTAATTTTCCTTTAAGAATAGGCTATATGATTTTTGATGAAAATAAATAACTTTTCCAAAAGCATTTCTTTTTCTACAGTTTAACAACGACTTTCCTGGAGCAAAATCCATGCTCGATAGATGGTATGTAGATTTTACATTTCACATAAAAATGCTTTTTCAAGCTAGATCAGTAAAACTTTGAAGTTGGGATATTTATGGGCACAGCTTCAAATTTTGTCCCTGACGGTTTTTTTACTGCTTATCAAAAGGGACAGGATTGAGGAGCATTACTCCACAGAGAGCTCCAGAATTTTGTAAAATACATGCACATAAACAAATGAATAACCTGGATAATAAAACGAGTCTGTGAGCCCTAAGGAAAAGAATAGTCAAAATGACCGGATCACACATAGTAACTAGTCATTAATAATAAAATGCCTGCAGAATTAGAAACTCCTGGGCCAGTTAAAAAGCCCGGGGTTTATTTACAATAAATACATAAAACAATCTAAACAATGTAGTACAACAAAGATGGGGAGTATCAGAACAATCCATCCTGAATCTTCGAATAGAACAACAAACTTTGCTCTGTAAGTGACATTGTCTGTAATCAGGTTGTGGCAAAGCTAGCCACTAAAGAACTGGGAAAAGACTTTCAGGATATGAATGAACTGTGATCAGGACTTATAAAATGGCCGTATTACTATTTGGAGGGTTATCTCCAGGCAATCGGTTCCCAAACTATATTCACTGCCCTGTTCAAGAAAACGAAGTAAAATACAGAATGATGGACCACCCCAATGTGATCGTGTGCCCCTCATTACCGAAAGGCAACAATATTGCAGATGCTGTTAAGTGGGATTCGTGTGTGGCCGCCATTCGCATGCTGAACACGTGGCGGTGGCCATCTTACGCACGAATAGCGGTGTTTGGTCGTCGAGTGTCTGGAACTCAAATCGGACACTCGACTAACCAAGCACCGCTAAGACCTCCAGGGCTCCAGAAAGTGTCGAATGAAACCCAGGAACAGCCCGCCATTCGGTAGGATGAATCCTGCGAACCAGAGGATTCATCCGAATGCAAATGTAATACTGGATGGCATAGACTTTTGGGACTTTTTAAGTGTGAACAGAGACCTACCGCAGGGCCAGAACTCATGGAACTATTTTCGGCTACTGTGCCCGTGCGGTCGGTCAAATCTTGGCTCCTCAATAACTCCCGAACCCCTGGTCTGATCTGGGTGATTTTTGAATATGTTTCTCACCCAGATCAGGGCTACCAGGGGGTACCTTGTTTAAAGGTGTACCCCCATATTTGGGGTACATCCAAGTATTGGGGAAAAGTGTGTACATTTTAATGAGGTTAACTGTTAAGCTAAGGGGAGGAGATGTGGGGGAGGTACCGACTATGTGATTGGATGCTGTAATAATTATGAGAGTTGCCTCCCTTGCATGGGAAAAACACATAAAAGCAGAGCTTGTGCATTGAAAGCCAGTTGACTCCCAGACTATGTGTCGTCTAGTCATTGGGGAAAGGGATTATGCTGTAACGAGCGCTTACCTTTCCCCGCTGGTCCCGCGCAGCACCGGGTCCTCCTCCGATACTTCCGGGGGGCGGCTCAGCTATTCTGACGCCGGCCGCTCGGAACACGCCCACATTTATGACGCAGCGCATGCGCACCGACGTCAGAGTAAAAATGGCGCCAAAATTCAAACGTGGCCACGCTCCCGGACTTTTTGGGGGCGTGGCTACAAAATGAAAGCCAAAGAACCCACACTATAAAAGGGCTATCATGACACTTGTCAGATGCCCTAGTGTGGTTCTTGTTTAAGTCCCCTGGTGCTATCTTTTCTGTTTGTCCTTCCTGGTAATTGACCCTTGGCTATCTCTCTGACTATTCTGTGTTCTGGTTTCCCGTATCTTGGCTTGGATAACCGTGTGCCCGTCTTCCGTATTCCCTTGACCTCTGGCTATTTCTTTGACTATTCTCAGACGCTAGTCCGGCCATTCTAAGGTCCGGTAACCGTCTTTCTGTGGGTTTCACGCTGTGTGAAGGGGTCACTGCTGTGACTTTGGTCACTGTCGTGACATATGCTGTGTTTTATACCTTTTGTATGCTGAATCTTTATTACCAGTGGAGAGTCCTTGGATTATCCCCTGCTACTCTGCTACACAGGTGCTTAGGAAATAGCCAACTTTCTGTGTTTGTAAAATAAAGTTGGCTATTTTTCATAAATTAGACCTGGATTTAAGTGCTGGATAAGCTTTCTCAATGATTTCATATTTTTAGATAAACCTTTAAAATTACATAATAGTATGAAAAATATATATTTATTAGAATGTTGATATTTTATGCTAGAATGTTAATATATATATTTTTTAATATTTCAATATGTTGAAAAATAATTTTAAAAGTTTTTTTTCAAAAATATTAATTTGTCTGGAAAGCTTATGTAACTATATTTAATCTAGGCCTTAAACGGCAAAGAGAAGGTGATTTTGCTTAATATTCGTAATTAACCAACTTGGAAGATTTTCTCCCAAATTGTTCCCTTATCCATACCTGTTTATATTGGCAGCCAATTTGGTTATTTTCATTTTATAGTTATTTAGATACAGACTATCAAATATTTTCAAAGACCTGTTAGCCATTTAAATAATTAAATTCAGTGACGTTAAAGTCCCTTTTTTCTGAAGTTAGAACTGATGTACAAATAGTAATATTACACAGTAATTATTATAAAGTTTGTGTTGTTTTTAAAGGCATTCTATGTTGCCAGGAAAACAACTCAATTTTGTAGGGCTCTCGAGACCCTTCTCCCGCCGGCTGAAGAGATAAAAACCCTTCAGTCACTCACCTGAATCCAGCGACGATGTCTCTTGGCGTTGGGTCAGTCTCCGCCCACGCTCCTTCCCCGCTGATGCCAGCTGGTGGGGGAGACCTAATGCGCATGCGGGGCAATGGCTGCACTTGCATTAGTATTTCCCCATAGCAAAGCATTATTTAATGGTCCAATTTCAATCCGGAAGTCCCTCTAGTGGCTGTCTGGTAGACAGCCACTACAGGAGGAGTTAACCATTCAGGGTAATCATTACAGTTTCTCAGAAACTGCAATAATTACCACTGTAGGGTTAAGGGACATGGGACATTGCACCCAGACCACTTAAATGAGCTGACGTGGTCTGGGTGCCTACAGTGTCCCTTTAAGTTCACTGTTATCACTCTATCAATCTTTATCAATATTGAAAAGCTATTTTTTATTAATATTAACATTAATTCATTGTATGTATAAAATATACAAAAACATTTTTTAACAAACAAATCAACAAAAATAAAAATACTTGTTTCAGAGATTCCCAAAAATTCAACCAGTAGATGACTGTACTCTTTAAGCCAATCTTGGCTCTATCTTAGATTTATATTCGATTACTAAGAATAAGTATTTGTGTAATGTCAAATTCATTCATGCTCTGTTATGTTGCGTAAAGTATTGTTTCTCATCCATTTGACAAAAGGAATAAGAGCAAATTATGCAAGTAAATGGAAATTACCCAACAGATATCTGTAGAAAACAGCTTACTGTATATTTTGTTACTATGAGATTGTTATGATGCAAGAGGTTTTTTGTTTTCCATAATTTTTTTGCACAATTCATGTATATTGCATCATGCAAAAATATCAAGATGATTTTAGAATGAAGTTCTATCAGAGGTATATTTGCACATTTTATGTCAGAAATACTATTGTTTTGAATTCATAACAGAAATGACTGTGTGTTGACAATTAAGTAATTTTTCTAATTGCATTAATTGAATAATGTGAGATGTATTTATAATAATATTAACCACCAAAAAGACACATCCATTTAATTCAATCACTATCCATCTGTTGGACTCAGCACCCTTTGAACCTCATACAAACCAGGTCAATAAAAAAGCTGTCGACCTGCATTTTTATGGTTTCCTTAGACCAAGAGAGTTCACCACCATATATCAACAAACAACATGATTACTACATACTCTCACTACCCCACAAAAGCGAGTTAAATGGGTTATAATGTTGACATGCCATACTACTCCATGCACAACAAATGGTGCCCTGTAAAAGAATTTCCCCACACGAACACTCAATACAACCTCTACTATTCCTACATGGATCTATACTTACCACAGAATGCTATAAATGAATGCTATATATATGCATTTTGTTAATGAGCCTTGGTTTTAACACTTCTGACTCTCTGCTGCCTTTGACACTGTTGATCATGCTCTCCTTCTTCAAACTCTTCAACCACTCAGTATCTGTGACTCTGTCCTCTCATGGTTTTCCTCTTATCTCTCCCAACGCTCATTCAGTGTCTCCTTTTCTAATGATACCACCTCCCTTCGTCCTATCTGAGCTGGAATCCCCCAAGGCTCTGTCTTTGGTCCCCTTCTATTTTCTCTTTATGATGCCTCTCTTGGCAAATGTATTACCTCATTTAGATTCCACTCACATCCAGCATGTTACCAAGTCCTGTAGATTCCATCTTAAAAACATAGCCTGCATCCACCCCTTTCTTACGCAAGATGCTACTAAGGAGCTTGTCCATGCTCTAGTAATTTCCCACATGGATTATTGTAACCCTTTCCTAATTGGTCTTCCCAAAAGCCGTATTGCCCTCTGTAATGAATGCTTCTGCCAGACTGATTTTCCTCTCTAGTCAGAACTCTCACACCTCACTCCTGTCAGTCCTTACATTGGCTTCCTGTATCCTATAGGAGTCAATTCAAAGTGCTAACCCATACCTATAAAGCATTGACCAATTCTAGCCCCTCTTATATCTCTTTACAGATCCATTGGTATGCCCCTTCTCAGCCTCTCCGCTCTGCCCGTGACCTTCTCCTGTCTGCTGCTCGCACGTGTGCAGCCAACTCACGCTTGGAGGACTTCTCGTGGGCGGCTCCCTTCCTATGGAATAGCCTGCCTACCACCATCAGACTCTACCCTAGTCATCAATCATTTAAGAAGTGCCTTAAAACCCATCTCTTTAGGAAAGCTTATGGCCTCCCAGAGTAACCTCTGCCTTACATACCTGTCTCTATCTCTCTCCTAAAGGGCAGCACTTTACTCTCTCCTCCAGCTCTACTTCACTCCTACCTTATTTGATTGTTATTTCCTGCCCTATTGTGTTTTATACGCCACCTCCTATAGACTGTAAGCTCGTTTGAGCCGGATCGTCTTCAACTAATCGTTTTTGTAAATTCTCTTGTAATTGTCCTATTTATAGTTAAATCCCCCCTCTCATAATATTGTAAAGTGCCACGGAATCTGTTAGCGCCATATAAATGGCAATAATAATAATAATAATAACTATACCTTTCACTATTTCACGGCCTCAAGTAAAAACATTCCGGTACACATTATAAAAACACTAGGATGCTGGAAGTCGCCTGATTAGTCTTTCTATATCTCTCAACACGTACAAGAAATCCAACAGGCCTGATCTGAAATAATGGAATTATGATTGTTGATTGAATAAATGTATATGCTATATATGTATTATGAATAAATGTATGTTTCTTTTTGGCCCTCTTTATTACAGGCCTACTGCATCGTCGGTTCTGGCACACCACAATCGACTCTTTCATATATTATATGTTACGTCTAAACAATTTCAAGGAAAAATATGTTAAATAGTTGAAAATAGATTTGTGTCCATCAAGTTCAGCCTTTCTCACATATGTTTTTGCTCTGGATCCAAAAGAAATTAAAAACCCAGTCTGAATCGCTTTCCATTTTGCAACAAATTATTAAAAAAATGAGGAATAAAATCCTTCTTGACACCGAAATGACAGTCAGATATCTCCTTGGATCAAGAAGCTATTACCCCACTAATTAGAAATTATATCCCTGTATTTTATGTTTTTGCAAGTATAAGCACTTTCACTTATAACGGCATTGTGCCCTAAAAACAAATATATATTTTTGTCCAGCACTGACTCTCCCGGTCCTGTAGATGCCTGGGTGCAGAACTTCCGTCAATACTATAAGGTAAATGAAAAGTGCACTCACAGGTCTTTTGCAATAATAATTTTATTGTGTAAATAACAAATACACCTCAGTTCTATCAACATTTCAGTCTACATAGGACTATTTTCAAGACCTTTTTCAAGTGCTTATAAAGAGAGATAGATTTCCATTTTTCTTTCTCATTTTGCACATTGATTTGACTTTAAAATTTGTTTTATTAATGCTCATTTAGAGAGGTTCAGCATAATATAGACTTTCATTAATCCTTAAAAAAATAGCAATTCCGAGAAAAGAATAGTGTTATGTCGAACCCTTTTATGAAGTATAAGCTAAGTCCATATTAAGGGAACCGTGCACACAGAAAAAGTAGACAGGGTTATTCACTAAAAGGAAATTTCCAAGTAAATTCTAAGTGAATTTCAAATTTAAGGTCAAAACCGTAACTGTAAAAATTATCTAAACCAGCTTTCAGTACAGATAATCTGGCCTTTATGCTGAAATTCACTTTGAATTCACTTCAGTTTCTGACTTTCGTAAATAACTATGTGTCAGTCAAATAAAACAGGTAATACTTCATTATTTTGTATTATCAAATGTGTGCCTTCCATTGGTGGCATCCAGGAAGTCAGGGGTGATAATTCTTAGCTCAAGGTATCTGTTCAAATATTTGTATTTGCATTAAGAAATGTCATTTTATGCAATTTTGCAAGATGTGAAACAGTATTTTGTGTATGTACTAGTGTAGTGATTTTCATTAGTATTTTAGCCTCAAACACACCAATCACTATCAAAAAATATGAATCATTTTATTCAGGCTTAAAATGTATGGACGTAGAGTATCTCATCTGGCAGTTTTGTTTCTTTTCTCCATTGGCCAAAGTCAGGACTGTCCCATTGGAAATTAACTATTGGGAAGCATCCAGTGTGTTGTCTGAATAAACACAAGCAAACATCAATCATTTCATATGCTTTCAGGCTAGTGATGACTGCTGTCCATTATAAGAGTACATTCGTATTGCTATATTTCTATGAGCATAGTTTAACAAAGGGAGAGATAGCCTTGGACTCCCATTTGCCATTAGACTATAATTGTTATAATTCTCAGCTAATGTCAAGCAAAGAATGGTAAATATACCCCACAATCGAACAACCATAATCTAACTAATTCATTGCTGGATTCCTTATCACCGAGACTCCACTTCTTCTATAGGTTTGAAAGGTCAACTAGATTGTGTCATGTATGTCATGTATATACCTTTAAATACCATTAGACTTTATATTATCTAGACATTCAGTTAACATTTTTTCTTTCTTTTTTCATTCCTCTTTCTTTTTTCTTGTTATTTGTGGACTGTGTGCAATTTTTGTGATATGATTTATACATCTTTAAATCGTTGATTTTACTTTGTGATCTTTTTCTTTACATGTGGACAAGATATTTTGCATATTCAATTCAAAATGAATTTCTTGATTTATTATGCAAGGTTCCTATTTATTCCTAGTTAAGTCATAACCTATTTTAAAGTTAGTGGGGTGAATCAGAAAACCTTTTTATCTTCGAGCAGTGGGGGGAATGATTCAGCTGTGACTTCATTAGACATCACTATTGGAGCACCACTTGAGATTAAGATACATTTTCTAACGTTACATTTTGTATTTAATGGTATCCGACATATATCTAACATAGTTAGCCTAACATGTGCCTCCATTTAATTCTATTGGATAAGATTTTCAAATGAACACAAACTGTTAGTCAAATGATTTATCTACAGAAGGCATGATTACAGTCTATGGAACTTTTGTAGATTAATAATTTTAAAAGTTTTTCTAACAGAATGTGATCATTTGAAAAGCTTATCCAAAATAATTAAAATTGAGCCCATGTTAACGTGGAATGTAATTTAAGCACATTTAAAGAGTTGACAAAGACAGTCTTGTTTTGTATACTGGATATCAACTAACAATTTTACATTTGACTGCTCAATACAAATTTAGGAATACTAACCTGTGCTTAGACTTGGAGTCTTTCTTGGCTCAATTCTCCATCGAGTCACCCCAGTCTTTCATTTTTCTGATGTTAATTAATGAAACATATAAAGCTAATTAATACTGACAATGATGATATACTTGAAATCTGAATGCAACCTTCCTTATTAAAGGGACACTAAAGTCACCCATAACACTTCACCTCAATGAAGTGGTCTGGCTCTAGTGCCCCTGTTCTTTTAACTCTGTGATGTAAAACATTGCAGTTTTCGAGAAACTGCAGTGTTTACTCTGCAGGGCTAAGTCCACCTCTCGTGGCTGTCACAGGGACAGCAATTATATGCTATTTTGTGGCACTGACTTAGTAAAACTTGGCCACGTGATACAGAAGTCCATAAAAACCATTAACTACAATGTTTTTCTTTTAGGAATATTTTGATGCATATGGCGCTCACCTCACATGCGCATCAGGTCTCTATTGCTCCTCTACAAGGAGTATTGGATAGGACCATTTCTGACGAGGCCATGCATCCTTAATGAGATTGGAGGAGGCAGAGAGATGAGCAGCCGCCTTGAAAAAAGGTAAGCAAAACATTGATTTATTCATCTCAATGTATTCTTCCTGGTAAAATATTTTATAAATAAATAATTTTATTAATGCTTTATGGCAGATGGGCCTATATAAAAATAGGAATAGGGGCACTATACAGTTGATAATACAGGTTTGTATTCCTAATGCTAAAGTGTTTATTTAAATAGTTGTGATATTAATATTATTATTATTATTATTATTATTATTGATGTTTTTATTGGTTTTATTATTATTACTAACTGGATATTTTTTCTTTGATAGAAAAACTGTATTGTTCATTCACTAACTGCCAAGTAACATAATTATAATTAAAAACTTGCAGACCTTTGTTCACATGTCTTTACCTTTTGTGACTTTATGTTTTCTAATTGCCCCCATACTAAAGTCAGCACAAGGTATGGCCCTTAACACATGTTAATGCACACTATGCCGTAGATGATGCGGTCTTTGTGGAATAGAGAGACGGACAATAAGGTTGATACATTTTATTAGTGTTTCCAATAATTCATTAATCCTGGAAGATTTAGTTTTGTATTTAGAAACTCTTTGATGTCATGGAAGCACTTCTGAGCCCTCTATACACTATGTAAGCAGGACATTTCAAATTGGAATAGGACTTTGCATACTAGGATCATAATGCAATAATATTGTTTATCTTTTAGGAGTTAACTGAAACATCTAATATTTTATTTTTTTCCCTCGAGAGTGAAACGTGCCCTTTCTTTAATGGCTTTTTTGCAGATCATGTTTTTCAGTTAGCACTTTTACACTGATGACACATTTTAAGACTTGATTTCACATCTACTATATAGATATGGACACACTTCTTTCACACATTAAATCTCCAAAGAGAATCATCAACTCAGTCGTCACACATAGAAAACAAGTAATCTCACATGCTTTTCCATTTCTACCCTATTTTGTGTGTTAGTCATGCTACACTAGATTAAGAAATACTATTGAGCCTTTTTCTTCCAAATAATTATTTAAATTGATTATCATATTTTTTTTACAAACATCAGTAACAACCATAATTACTATTATAATATGGGATGATATGATTATTTTATGTATCACCAACTTATTTCACAGAGGTAGTAACCTTCGTAGCACCATGTGAATCATTTTTAAATATTGCTAAATCTAATAAAATATTTAAAAATTAAAACAAAGTACACCAGGCTGCATAGCTATAATGTATTGATTGTATAGGTTCTATATGAACCAGTTGTCACTTGCATGTGCTGTGCGTACAATCACATCTAAAAATAAAATAACAGTTTTAACTACTGTAGATAAAGGTTGTTTTTTTTGTTTGTTTTTTAAATCTCTGAATCTCTCGCCAGCAATATGACACTTTAAGTTTACAAAGCTGAAAAGAGTACCTCTTTGTTTGTCGTTTCAAATTGCAATCCAGGAGCATTTGAAGCTGAAGGTGTTGGTCTGTCTCTCAATTTTGATGGGATTATATTCATGGTGGGAGGTTGATTGTGCAGAACAGAAGATAGACAGAGTTGTACAGTCTCCTTCAAGGCTTTCAACTGTGACTCCTGAGAGAAAGAAGTCAAACACTTACGGATAGTCTATTGTCGACGGCGAACAATTGAACTTTAATAACTCTTACTTTAAAGAAAGCGTGTAGCATAAATTGCCGATATTCTGTCTATAAATCTTACAAATGCTGCGTTTTTATTTGATTTAGTATATGGTATTTGCATCTGTTTTTATTTTCCATTGTGATTGTCTTCTGGTTATGGACTTTTCCACATTACAAATACTATTTCAACAGCTGTAAAGTAACATAGATTGGGTTATGTTTTTTTTTCTTTGAATATATCTTTATATTTCTGTAAGACCTTATAGTGCTTTGTGTGGATAATGTAATGATTTATGCTGTATTTGTGTAGAGTCACATTGCAGAAAATGCTTATAAATCATGAGAATGAATTGAAGTAACAATTTTAGTTTTTTACAATTCTGTTATCAAGGTCAGTCATTGGAATCTTGATGTCCTATGCATTTACCGGACCATTAAAATGAATTTAGTTTTCCCCTCTCTAAGAAGAAATATAGATACAGAGATCCATATCTCAGTGCTCCTGAATTGATTATGTTTGGTCAGATGAACAAAAAGTGTTGGGGACTTTCTATTGTCCACACTGGTCATGATGCAGTGCACGTTGATGTTTCATATACCAGTCAAGAGCTCCGGAATAAAATGATTGGTTTATTTGATGGTAACAAATCTTCACTCAGAGGCGGAAGACATTTCATGTTATTAAAAATAATGTACTATTTATATTTTTTCTCTGTTAGGGCTCAAATATGTATTAGATGCACTGATATTTTTCTCTCTTCCCGAGTATACAAAGTTGCAAAGAGGGCATTTAATACAGTTATGATGTGTTAATACTGGTTTCCACCATCTGGTTTAGTCAAGGAAAAGGTCTTTAAGACATACGTAAAGAAATCAATGGTAGTGAGTACCATTAAATTCTTGTGGATCTTGAAGAAATACAGGTTTTTATCTTGAAAGACGCTAACACATCTGTCCCTATTCTTCTTCACCTATAATAAGGTTTGGATAAATATTGTTGTTTGAGAATATTGTTTGAGAACCACACCTGAAATGCTTCCCAATGCCTCCTAAAGATAGGTGTTGTAGTCCAAATGATAAGCTAAAGAATTTTGTTAACGTTATAAGCGTATATTGTTTAATTAGCAAATACTTTGCAAACTAGATTATTTACGAGTTCCAGAATACAATACGTTTGTGTAAACCCTGGACATCATCTCACACCTACTGATTTGGCATTGATATATCTCTCTGAGCAAAAACAGAAGCAGGATGATATTGAGAGTGCTTACTTTATCAAGAGAAGCCTTTTCCATATCTTCTTTTGCCACCAACATCTTTTGTTCTAGATCAGTTAGTAGTTGTGCCTGCAAAAGAGAATTTTAGAAAAGTTACAAAAACAATAATCGACAGCAGACACGTTTTTCTTTTTTGATCATTTTTGCAGGTTGATAGTGGATCAATTACTTCACATTCACTAACTGGTCAGTGAAAGGTACACATGACAATAATTTGAACTTGATAGAAAGTTATAGATTGAATGCTGCATGTAGATGTATATGGGATTCCATTGTAGAATTATCAAGAATATGCAGAGATATTATTTTATATATCCACATGCTGAGTTATATACAACATTTTTGCATGATGTTATTCCAAGAATTAATGCAATTTCCAAGAACTTTTTACTTTAGGATTATTGAGTGTCATTTACCAAGAAAAGGATTGTTTTTCACATTGTAAGTTCTGGGTTAGTGTGACACACAACTTGCAAATTGTAATAATAGTATCTGGGGCCTGTGCAATCCATTATTAACCAGAGAGCCCTAAGGAGATCCTTATTCCCACCAGCTGCATGGTATGTTAGAAAGTTAAAAAGAAAAAAATTAGTGTGGGTCCACGGCATCCCAAGACTGATTAGGGAGATGAAAAATGCTGCCTTCTCCTTTAGTCTACGTGCCCAGCAAATTGACACTTCCTACCTAGTGGAGTGCAAAGCAATAAAAGTCGATCCTCTTATCCTCTTATCCTAAATAGTGTGCCCAGTCACCTGATTCACCGTAGTTAAGACAACTATCCCTAGTAGCTAGGGGATCCACATTTTCTAACCACTAACCCATAAAACCCTGCAGAATACAAAAAAAAATCTTTCTTACATACCCATAACTCTCTAAAAAAAGACATAAAGGATCACGTAGGGTGGAGAAAGTGTGTGTGGGGGGGTGGGGTCTTAGCTGCAGCTGCAGTTGGTTGGCAGATTTAAAAAAATGGTTGGCAGATTTAAAAAAAATGCATGATGGTTGGCAGATTTAAAAAAAATATGTGGAAAATTCACATTCAAATTATCAGAGGGAGAGGGGGTCTCCCTCTGATAATTTGAATGTGAATTTTCCACATATTTTTTTTAAATCTGCCAACCATCATGCAGATTGACAGTAGGGTTCCACTGATCCCATATGTGTTTCATTTGTAATTAGATTTATTTCCTCTTTTAGCACAAAAATGAGAAAGGAGAGCAATCGTCTGCTCTGTGCAGTGGAACTGAAAATACAAACGTGACTTCTTGGGTGCAGGCAAAATTAGGTTATGCTAGTATCCTGGCTGGTAACGCCTGGCTAGTGTACCCTTACCTGTGCCCTATTTTGAATGCATGTAATGGTGCAGGGGCTACTAGGGGCCATTTTTGTTGTGATCTATAGATGCTTTGCTGCCATCTATCAGGTCAGATTTGCTGAGCTTTATATATGTTTTTTTCCAGCTAGCAAATAAAGCAAATGTAAAAATCAGTGTAGAGTGAATAATAATAAGAACACTATTACATTATATTTAAACAAAGGTCTATATAAAGTCATTTGTCTTTTTTGTTATATTTTAATGAACTAAATAATTTCGTAACCAAGGCAGTAAAACCATCAATCTCTTTTATCCAAACGGACAGAATTTCTAACACCTGTAAAAAAAAATAACTGATACAATTTCTGTAATGAATGTAAAAATGAGCAATGTGACACGTCGCATTACAGATACCGTAATTGTTGGTGTTATAACATCGTAACAAAGTGGTGATCTAATTCATAGGCATGTATATCCATTTATAATGTACTATTTAATTAACTAATTATAAAGTCACAGATGGTGACTTAAAATCAAGCCTATATGTTTCGTAAGTAAAGACTATTAAAATGAATTATACTCCCATATGTAAACATCTTAAGGCTTAACGTTTCAAAATGAACACATATTCTGCCTTCTTCGGGGAATGCACCTGCCTTATGTTAATATAATAACTGTATTTCCAAGTCTTGTACGTATAATGGTAGCATATTGTTTTTGCATGCTTGATGAATAAATACCAGGAAAAAACTCAACGGAAATGCTTTTGTTATATAATGCAATTACACCAAAATTCATATGTAAAAGGTTTTAATTCAGAATGCCATATTAGACAGTAGTTATTAGGTCACCTCCTTTAAAACCCTGTACAATAATGTATAAACGTACCAGGATTCCATGCCCTGTCTGATGTCACAGCCACCCTCTACATTGTCTAGTTAAATGTTTCTCATAAAGAAGAGTTTGATTGTACCATTCTCCAAGCTCAAGGCGCATGCACACGCTCTGAGCCAGGGGTGGGAAGGAGGAAGTAGGGATGGACAGTGGAAGGGAAGTAGGGAGGGGAAAAACAGCACCATAGGGAGGTGTAGAATGCAGGGAGAGCTCAATTGAAAGAAGAAGGAAGGAATGATCAAGGCTTCCCTTGCAGGCATAGAGTCCTACCACCATGACCACTTTTAAAAGCAGAAGTGGTCATGATGGTTAGAGTAACTCTTTAAAATAAACAGGTTGTGCAAACTACAAAGATAAAAATAGATCATAGTATTTATTTAAAATCAAAATGTCCAAAATAAATATGCAATAGAAAGATACATGACATTGCTCTCTATAAAGATGGCTAGTACAAACATAAGCAAACTCATTTTTTTAGTATGCCTTGAAATATCCTTTCCAAAATCTATATTCACACTATTGGATGTCCAGAATAATTGCTTCCATTAGTCATTAATGATTGTAAATATACGTAATAACAAACTAGCCTTGAAAAGGACACTCCGGACCTCTAAAGCCCTTAGCTTGCTAAAATGCTTTATGTGTGAAGAGTGTGCCCTCTTTTGTATTTTACAAAAAGTGCAGATTTCAGTAGATACTGGCACTTTTGTAAATTAATCTGGTTACACCCTCTTGGCTTTTAGTAAACAACCGGCCATGTTACTTCATATAGCTCAGTGGAACCAAACTCAAGAGGCTGCAATTGCTCAGATCATCTGCCTTGCAAAGACTTCTCATTGACTAGATTATGATCTCTAAGGAGTTGTGAATGTGGACTACTTAAAGGAACACTGTACTTACGATAACTACTTCATGTTATAGAAGTTGTCATAGTGCCTATAATAGATCCCTAAGTGCCCCCCAAACATTTTATTTCAGTAATTAAAAAGCTTGGATGGGCAGCTTTAATCCATGACTCTAAGCCCTCTGCATAGGAGAGCCAGGACTGTTACTGCCCCGGTCTCATACCCAGGCATTCTGTGATGTCACTTGTGCATGCGCAATCCCATCACAGTTTGCCATAGCGAATCATTTCATGCACTCCTCCTGGGTGACATTATGTGAGAAGGAGAAGACAGCAGTGTTAAGACTTAGCACTTAGCACTAGATAACAGGAGATTAAATGTATTTATTTTATAACTAAAATGCATGGGAGGGGTAATAATAACCAGGGATAGTGCGGAAATATATTACGAATACAGACTTGTATTCCTAAAATAAAACCCTCACTGATGACTCTTTAATATGTTTTATTGTTTTGCATTTTAAATTTTGAATTTTTTTTTTAATTTATACCGGTGGATTTTAAAGATTAATTAGATGTTAATGTTTAACACTAGATTTCTATGTTGGCAATATTTAGGTGAATATATTAAGAGTTGTGAGGTCTGGATGTGTAGTGCCACAGCTAAGAAATTCTTTGTTGTGTTATCACATTGAAAGCAGCCAAAAATGTTATAATTTAATAACAAACAAGTGCAGACACATCCACGTCTCTGGCGCAGAAATGTATCTAAAGCCTTATTACACACCTTATTTATTTATTTATAAAATATTTTACCAGGATGCATATATATTCTTATGTGGACAGCCCTACAAATAAATACATATTTAAAGGTATGCAAACACACATTTCATTTACATTCCTTTAAATGAATGTGTATACGTATCTCTGGATGAAAGCTGCTTCACAATACATAAGTGTTTTGACTTTTTTCATACAAAAGGTAAGGGTAGGGGTATAAAACTAGGTTGGTAGAATAGTGCTCACTGAGAGCTTGAGTATTTTTTTCTATTCTGTTTAGATCGGACAATGTTTCACCTCCTCACATGGACATTTGTCGTCATAGGTTTTTTATTTGCTAATGCTAGGAAATGTTTGAAAAGCAACAAGAAAAATGCTTATTTTATGTCAAAATAGCTTAAAATAAATAAATAGGCTTGTAAACATCTCAATAAGACAGTTTTAGCATAAGACAATGCTTTCTAAACTAACCCTCATGACACAGAAGTACAGATTTTCTCAGTAACTCCGTTGGAAAACAAAAGGAAAGTACATCAATTCTGGACCAATTTCTGCCTGGTGCTCTTACCGACCCTTGGCAGGTTTACTGATCACTCAACCTGTTGTTTTAGCTTGTTAGTGATATTAAGTTACCACTTGTTTTTGTTGTATTTTTTTCCATTAACTCCAATCATTATAAAACTATCTAGGGCAGCACAAAACCAGGATACACCACTGCAAAACATGATTTAGTAGGTATACATCTAATTTTGCATTTTCTTCTGAGCCCCTTCCATCAACTCCTTTATTAAGATCGCAGGTATTTAATTTGTTAAAACATGATTTCTACCAAAATACTGACAGGGTTATTTACTAAAATGAGAATTCCAAGCAAATTCAAACTTAAATAGACACTCCACAGCCAGAATCCAAAATATATATATACAGTTGCAAGAAAACGTATGTGAACCCTTTGGAATGATATGGCTTTCTGCACAAATTGGTCATAAAATGTGATCTGATCATCATCTAAGTTACAATAGACAATCACAGTCTGCTTAAACTAATAACACGCAAATAATGAAATGTTGCCATGTTTTTATTGAACACACCATGTAAACATTCACAGTGCAGGTGGAAAAAGTATGTGAACCCTTGGATTTAATAACTGGTTGAACCTCCTTTGGCAGCAATAACAACCAAATGTTTCCTGTAGTTTCAGATCAGACATGCACATCGGTCAGGAGTAATTCTTGACCATTCCTCTTTACAGAACTGTTTCAGTTCAGCAATATTCTTGGGATGTCTGGTGTGAATCTCTTTCTTGAGGTCATGCCACAGCATCTCAATCGGGTTGAGGTCAGGACTCTGACTGGGCCACTTCAGAAGGCGTATTTTCTTCTGTTTAAGCCATTCTGTTGTTGATTTACTTCTATGCTTTGGGTCATTGTCCTGTTGTAACACCCATCTTCTGTTGAGCTTCAGATGGCCTTAAGTTCTCCTGCAAAATGTCTTGATAAACTTGGGAATTCATTTTTCCTTCGAAGATAGCAATCCGTCCAGGCCCTGACGCAGCAAAGCAGCCCCAAACCATTATGTCCCCACCACCATACTTCACAGTTGGGATGAGGTTTTGATGTTGGTGTGCTGTGCCTTTTTTTTTGCCACACATAGTGTTGTGTGTTTCTGCCAAACAACTCAAATTTGGTTTCATCTGTCCACAGAATATTTTGCCAGTACTGCTGTGGAACATCCAGGTGCTTTTGTGCAAACTGTAAACATGCAGCAATGTTTTATTTGGACAGCAGTGGCTTCCTCTGTGGTATCCTCCCATGAAATCCATTCTTGTTTAGTGTTTTACATATTGTAGATTCGCTAACAGGGATGTTAGCATTTGCCAGTGACTTTTGTAAGTCTTTAGCTGACACTCTAGGATTCTTCTTCATCTCATTGAGCAGTCTGCGCTGTGCTCTTGCAGTCATCTTTATAGGACGGCCACTCCTAGGGAGAGTAGCAGCAGTGCTGAACTTTCTCCATTTATGGACAATTTGTCTTACCATGGACTGATGAACAGCAAGGCTTTTGAAGATACTTTTATAACCCTTTCCAGCTTTATGCAAGTAAACAATTCTTAATCGTAGGTCTTCTGAGAGCTCTTTTGTGCGAGGCATAATTCACATCAGGCAATGCTTCTTGTGAAAAGCAAACCCAGAACTGGTGTGTGTTTTTTATAGGGCAGGGCAGCTGTAACCAACACCTCCAATCTCATCTCATTGATTGGACTCCAGTTGGCTGACATCTCACTCCAATTAGCTCTTGGAGATGTCATTAGTCTAGGGGTTCACATACTTTTTCCACCTGCACTGTGAATGTTTATATGGTGTGTTCAATAAAAACATGGCAACATTTCATTCTTTGTGTGTTATTAGTTTAAGCAGACTGTGATTGTCTATTGTTGTGACTTAGATGATGATCAGATCACATTTTATGACCAATTTGTGCAGAAAGCCATATCATTCCAAAGGGTTCACATACTTTTTCTTGCAACTGTATATACATTTCAATCAAACATGCATTAATTTAATGCATTTTTTCATTGGAGTTATATCTAAAAACACCTTTCAATGGAAGCTGATATCTTGTCTGCTGCCTTTGAAAGCCCTCCCCTTCTAACCCTGCCCAGTCGTTATGTGGCTGTCCAATCACAGACTTCCCAATACAGTTCATGAAAAGTCTTTGCAAGGCAGGTGCTCTGGGCAATTGCTGCCTCTTGGATTTATCTCCACCGAGCTAACCAAACCAGGAAGTGACAGGGCATGTTGTCTGATTCTGAATAACAGTCAGGGGATTGTAACCAGGTTAATTTTTAAAAGGTCAAATTTGTGTTGTAATCACACACAATCATACACACTCTTCACACAGAAAGCATGTCAGCAACCTAATTTCTTTTAATTGGGACTTGTAAAGGTACATGAGCGTGTACAAAAAGATGGATATAGAGTTTCCAGTAAGGAGATTTTTAATCTAGCACCATATGTATTTATTGGCATTAGGGCTGTTTGTTGGGTCTTCTTCACTAGCAACAGACATTTATTTCTTTTTTTGTGGAAAATAAGTAAAAGGAAAAAAAATACTTGTATAGTTTTATATCAAAGCAAATAATTAAATGTCAAAAACATAAATTATAAAAAAAAATGAAAATAAAGAACACCTATTTTTAACTTACAAAGCAATCAAACTGTGCAATACACTGGCTTATCACAACAGCCAGCTCGGTTCCACTGTTATTAAAAAATGCATTACGTACAGAAAGCATGTTTGTAGTTTAACAGCCGCAAACCTAGTGACACAGCCTTTTCTGTTACATTACCTCTGGGGCAAACAAAGGACAATAGGAAAGGGATATTGGTCCAGATGGTTATCATTTTCAATCTAAAATTATAATGAAGCACAGTGGAATTTATGTAAATGAATATCTTTATATGTATCCCATCTCATCACTCATAAAGGACACATTGCTTGGGCGTTAGAAGTCTATGTTTTATTACTTTTACAAAGGACATTTTAGTTTTAGTAAGGGTGAGAGTGGAGTTTATGCAATCAAACAATATCACTGCCGGCATGGTGCGTACACTAATATATTAAAATGAAACACTAAAGCTCAATAATGAAATATAGCAGAAATATTGGTGACTGTTGTGAATTATGTTCTGCTGAGGTTCACAGGAAAAGTTCTTGAATTAATTTAAGACAGGGTTCTCTAAGCCAAGGAATGAGTGAGGGGAAGAACAAAAGATTGCTCTCACAAGCAGTTCTCTCTGGTCACTATCACTGTCCTCCTCATCCAGCAAATGTTTCTCACACTTCGCGGAGGAGTACAGGACGCTTTGATACTTGTGCTGACAGTGAAGTCAGTAAGTCAACGTCATCAGTGAGAAATATGCTGCATGGGGAACAATCGCTACATAGAGGGGGCAACAGAGGACAGTCAAGGATCCTCCAGAAATGGCAGTACTGCTGTGATGAGTAACAGTTAAGGACTGCTATAATAGCTCCCAAAGTCAATAAATGTATAACTTTTTATTATTAATAATATGATTATGAATTACAGGTAATTTTGAGGCTAGAATAACAGGTTTACTTCCAGGATTTGCATTCCTAAAGCCAACAGAGAATTATATGAAAATGTGTGTGATGGGCAGAGTGCCCATCCCATAATAGGAGTAATAGGAGTAATAGATAGAAGATCTCTACTAGTAAAGAAAAGCCCCCATAAAAGCTTCAAGAAATAAAAGGATAAAAGTAGGTAAAAAAACCTACACGTACTGGGAGATCCCTGACCTGATGTAGTCTCTAATACATATTGTAAATCAATTTTATGTTTTTATGTATTGATTTCCAATATGTATCAGAGACTACATCAGGTCTCCTAGTACGTGTATGTTTTTATACCTCCTTTTATCCTTTTATTTCTCAGAGAATTACATGAGGATTGCTTCCGTAAGCTAAAGAGGAGCACAGAGGATTATAGAATCGGAAATATCTTACGAATAAAAACTATTTCAACCTCTGTAAAGGAAAATAGGCACTCCAGATGGCATTGTTTATTGAAGGATCAGATCCTTTCTGTTAATGTGAATTCATATAGATGTAAAAAATAGTAAAAAGTACTTTATTCTTCTATTTCTAAATGGCCCTTATTGTGTTTTCTTACAACAGGGTTCTACATCATTGTGCACTGACCTTGATCACAATAGGTTTGCAAATGACATCACTGCCAGTAATTCAAGGGTGAAACTACAGCTTTTAAACAACGTGTATTGATGGTGTATAAGTAATATGAAGAAGCATATACTTATACACCCATCAAATTATTATTTATTATTATTGACTAAAAAAATAAATAAACAGATATATAGTGCAATCTCTTTTGAAATATGTGTTCTTCCAACACAATCCCATATGGATCTTCTCACAAATAAAGGGTGGTTGTGAGCCACTCAATCAGCTGAGCACTGGGAGGATCCAGCACTCGAGATTATTGGATCCAAAGGAAACAGATGAGTATCAATGCTCCGTAGAGATGACAGAAATGCCAGAATATGGGAAGGAGCAAGCTTTATTTCAAACCAAAACAAAGAAAAAACAGTCAATACAAAGTCATCTGCCAAAATAAATAATGACCACAATCTAAAAAATCTAAAGTAGCAATGTAGCAAAGTCGCTCTGTAATTCTTGGCATCTTACTGGTACTATGTATCCAATGCAGATGTCTGTGTGCATCAACTTGATAGACCCTCTCATACTGCCAGAGACTGACAACTCAACTAGGAACTCCTTCTCCTGGGGCTTCCTCAGGACTCCTCAGGGAACATGTTTGGTTTCATATATACACATGAATACACATGTTTGGGAATCCAGGCCAGCTTTCTTGGTTTTTCACTAGTCCCTATCACAAGTGCTTAATCTTAGGGCCAAATGCAAAGGGACACTACACTTCCCAAATGCAAAATAAATCTCTTGTCTGCTGCCTTTGCAAGCCCTTCCCTTCTAACCCCTCCCCCCAGACTTTCTGTGGCTGTCCAATCACAGACTTCTCAATGCAGCTCAATGTGCTCTGGGCAATTGCTGCCTCTAGAAACATAGAATGTGACGGCAGATAAGAACCATTTGGCTCATCTAGTCTGCCCAATTATGCTCTACAGTTTAACCGCTTAAGACCACAGGGTGTTCTATGCCGTCCTTATTTAGATGGCTCTAAATGCCGCACGGCGGCATAGAACGCCCTGCGATCTTATGTACTTACCAGGTCACTGACGTTCCCATGGGGAGCCCAGGAAGCCCCCCTCTGTCCTCTTCGGCCCCCCTGGGCCATGTGATCGCGAGGTCCTTGCAAGGACCTCACGATCACATGGACGGCATAGGTACTCCCCCTGCTGTCTGAAAAAAAAACCAGTTTAAAACAGTTGAAAATTAAATTATATATACTTAGATCATATATATATTTATAATATATATAATATATATATATATTAATATCATACAATGATATTGATTAAATGTATATATAATTTTCATTATATATATATTTATATATAATAAAAAATAAATAAATATGTAAATACATTTAAAAATAGAATTAAAAAAATAATAAAAAATAAATAAATAAAAAATATATATACAGGTGTAATTTCGTTCTAACTGTATTTTAAAATTAATATATATATATAGTGATATCAAAATACATGTAGAACAAAATAATAAATACCTATATATAAATAAAAATAATTTTAAAAAATTATATACATATATATACACATATATATATATATATATATATATATATATATATATAATAATTCTACGTATATATTTATGTAATAATTTTACATAATTAGGTCATTTTATTAATTACAATCTGCAGGACCTGCCTGACAACCCAGGCTGAAAGTTCAGGGAATTTAATTTGCTAGCACTATATTTAACCCTGTAACTTTCCAAGACACCATAAAACCTGTACACGGGGGGTACTGTTTTACTCGGAAGACTTCGCTGAACACAAATAGTAAAATATATTACAACAACGATATCGTCAGTGACAGTGAAATTTTTTGCATTTTTCACACACAAATGGCACTCACACTGACGATATAATTGTTGTGATACGTTTTACTGTTTTGAAACACTAATATTTGTGTTCAGCGAATTCTCCCGAGTATAACAGTACCCCTCATGTACAGGTTTTATGGTGTTTTCAAAAGTAGCAGAGACAAATATAAGGCTTGCATTTCAGTTTTTTTCACATTAAATTTGCCAGGTTGGTTATGTTGCCTTTGAGACCGTACGGTAGCCCAGGAATGAAAATTGCCCCCATGATGGCATACCATTTGCAATAGTAGACAACCCAGGGTATTGTAAATGGGGTATGTTCAGTATTTTTTAGTAGCCACTTAGTCACAAACACTGGCCAAAATTGGCGTTCAAATTAGTTTTTTGTATTTTCAAATATTAACACTAACTTTGGCCAGTGTTTGTGACCAAGTGGCTACTTAAAAAGACTGGACTTACCCCATTTGCAATACCTTGGGTTGTCTACTTTTGCAAATGGTATGCCATAATAGGGGTAATTCTTATTCCTGGGCTACCATATGGTCTCAAAGGCAACGTAACCAATCTGGCGAATTTCAATGTGAAAAAAATTAAAAATGTAACACGCTATATTTGACCTTGTAACTTCCCAAAACACCATAAAACCTGTACATAGGGGGTACTGTTTTATACGTGAGATATCTCTGAATACAAATATGTGTATTTTATTGCAGTAAAAGCGAACAGTATTTTGACATTCACAGTTAAAATGTCATGTAGAACTAAGAACATTTTTAAAAATCTTATTTTCTCCCATTTATTTTATTTTTTATTCATATTAAATTATGTTCCATACCTAAATATTTGATGTTAAATGAAAGCCCTGTTTCCCCTGAATACAATGATATATAATAAGTGTGGATGCATTTAATATGAAAGGTGAATTACGGTTGGACAGACATATAGCACAAATGCCAGGTTTTGTTTACGTTTTGTTTTGATCACAACTTGTACATTTGGCTGCGGTCTTAAGGGGTTAATTCCACTGAGCTATCAAACTAGGAAGTAACAGGACCTAATATCTGATTGACAGCCAGGGAGTGTAACATGGTTAATTTATAAAAGTGCCAATTCCTATTTAAATCTGCACTTTTTGCAAAATGAAAAAAGAGGACACTTTTCACACATAAAGCTTTTCAGCAGCTAAAGTGCTTTAGAGGTCCTGAGTGCCCCTTTAACTTTGTACTGCAGAGAGCCCTATGAGGAAGGATTTCCCAAGTAAGTGGGTTAATTTCATAGGAGCAGGAAATAGGTTGTTAGAATAGGACTTGCCAAAATGAGGTACATTGGCGTTGTGGCAGGTTTATGCAATGTATGATCATAAAATGTAACTAAACCCCCAGGTGTTTTTTAAAATCTGTTCAATTTTGTTAACGTTGAAGTTGGTGTTTAGTGAGTGAGTTGGATATTGTATGTTATATTAATATACGTGCAATGTATACATGTTTAGGGAAATATAAACCTAATACTGCTAGATGTTAATAATTACAGAAAGAATTCCCAGAAATACATGCATTAACTCATAAGGGACTTCATACATTATTCATAAAATAAAATCTCAGGATACTAATAGCACAGAGATTGCTTTACAGTGATCATGTACATACAGATAATAATATGCAAATATATATGTGATTAGAGTGACAGGTTTAATTACTACTGTTAAAACCGTTTTCATATCACGGGATAATATTAAGTGCAAAAACATTGCACCAGCATGAACAAGTGGGTAGGCTGAACTTGATGGGCGCAAGTCTCTTTTCAGCTATGTAACTATGTAACAATAAGGTAAAAATATTTGCCAGTTCTCTCTCCAACCCATCATTCCACTGAGTAAAACATATAACATAGGTTCTTAATATTAGTGTGTAGGGGATATTAGAAGTATATAGATATAAATATAGAAGAAATAATGATTATTGTGATCTGAAGGATATTCTGTTACACCATTGGCCTGAATTTGAATCTACGTCTTGCAAGAATTAAAATATTAGTACTATTTATTAACAGTAAGGGGAACCATATTTCACTGCAGAAAGGCATATTGAGTAAGGATAGTCAACTCTTTAAATGGTTAGTGCCTCAAAGGAGTTTGAGACTTGGCTCAGCTGGGAAAATTGGACATCTTTTTAATTCCTCAACAAATAAGGCTTCCACGTTATTTGTCATGGCACCAACTTTACTATGATAATTAACTTTTTTTGTTCTCAGTATCCAGAGACATATGCAGTATCGAAAAGTACTCACTTTTGTTGCCAGCGGTTTAGACATTAATGGCTGTGTTTTGAGGGGACAGCAAATTTACACTGTTATTCAAGCTTAACACTTACTACGTTACATTGCAGCAGAGAGTCATTTCTTCACATGAAAAAATATAATAAAATATTTACAAAAATGTGAGGGGTGTATTCACGGTATCTTCATTTCAAACAAAATTCATGCAGGCAGATTTAATGTTTAACCTTTTACTTATTGCTGGCAAGTGAGTGGTTAAAAATGGAAGAAGTGGGGAAAGAACAACCACTTCCTCCTATCCCCCAAGATCCAACTCATGGGAATGGTGGTAATATTTGAAATCCTCCCATGCCCCCCTCACACAATGCTGCAGGTAAGGGGCTGAATTAATTTTGCATGTTTAGATCAGGAGAGTTACAATTGAATATAGGAGAGTCATTATGACCCACCTATAAGTTTAAGGGATGTTTAAAACCTCTTTCATCCTGTCTGACAGTTCTCTGTCGTAAAAGACGAGTAACTGGGCTTTTGCTGCCCAATCACTAATACAATAAAGCCCAATTGCTAATACAATTGACTCAGGTCAACCATTCCTTTACAGGTCCCCCATGCTCCCACCCATGGCTGCAGGTTTGGGGCTAATAAATACTACAATGGATGGACCTAATGTGTCCCTTTTCTTACGGGGAGTTATATACATAACAACCCATTGGGACATCTTTCCCCCAGCCCCCACTCATTAGTGACAGGTGGAGGTAATAATAATAATAAGAATAATAATGACCCTGCAATCACAATTTATAAACAATAGTAAGATTAGTTTTAATGTTGGTGCAGCTTTTTTTATGAACGTAATCTTTGTATAATTATTTGTAACTAAATGTGTCAAAATTCACCACTCTTCTTGAGGAAATGCTTAAATGGACACTCCACTGCTCAAATACAAAATAAATAAAAATTACTATTTTGTAGATATACCCCCAATGAAAACATGCATGCGTTTAATTATGCATTTTTTATTGGGATATATATAAAAACTTCTGATCTCTTGTCTGCTGCATTGGAAAACCCTCCCCTTCTAACACCGCCCAGACATTATGTGACTGTCCAATCACAGACTTCCCAATGCAGCTCAATGAGAAGTCTTTGCAAGGCAGGTACTCTGGGCAATTGCTGCCTCTTGAGTTCATCTTCACTGAGCTAACCAAACCAGGAAGTAACAGGACTGGCTGTGTTCTTAAAAGCCAAGGGGGTGTAACCAGGTTAATTTATAGAAGTGTAAATTTCTATTGAAATCTGCACTTTTTGCAAAATGGAAAAAAAAATACACACTCTTCACACATAAATCTTTTCAGAAAGCTAAATTGCTTTAGGGATCTGGAGTGCCCCTTTAAATACATTTCCTATGTTGTATTGGATTTTGAAAGGCTATCATATTAACCAGTGGAAAGTTTCCCTTTAGTGTTGCACATTTCGCACTTTGCCAATTATGTCTCCACTTTTATCTTAGCTACAGAAACCTGGATTGATCCTTTACTTTGGCATTGATAACAGTGTTTACAGATGTTTAAACAATTACAAGTACCAGTATATCATTTCTATTCACTTTGATTTACTGCATGACTCCCCCAACTCATGGCAAATTAATACACTATTTTTGATAAACAAACCACACTTGTGTAGCACTGTAGTAAAAAAAAAAAAAATGTGTTGGGAATTGACAAAAATCAATGTTCCTTATGTTCAAGGTATAAAATATAGAGAAAAAGATTAGTAACTCTTTAACAATCACCTGTTTAGCTATAAAATACAGCAATCATGCAGTTTAACTTTTCTTATTAAAACAAATAAATAACTTTAGGCAGCATCTGTTAGCACTATGCTTCTAAGTCACAATGCCAGTAAGTGAAAGACATGGATTATTGCTAGATACATCAGATGATCAGATACTGACATGCACAAATTGAACTATGCTCCGTGGCAGAGAGTCATGGAACTGATGTGTCCTTCTGCGTGTGGCTCATCACACATGGTGACCTTCATTCTCATACTGGCATCTGATTATACCGACAGTTTGACTGGATGCTAGGAAATACTAGAAGACACGATCAGTGCCTCTCCAGACTTCAAGTAGGTTTCAACAATATACAATCATGTTAAAATATTCACTATAATAAACATGTTGAAAAAAACAATAAAACTGGGTTAAAATTTGCTCCAAGATGTCCTTATATTCACGACCAAAAGCAAACTCAAGGAAAAAGTAAAAAACTTAGCTGGATATAGTTTAGGTAGTGGTAGTTTAACGTTCCTTTCAGTTATTTTTCCCTAGTGGTAAACCAGCAGTATGGACACGTTAATTTGTTGTGCTGGCAGAAATTGAAACAATATAGTTCACTTTTATTAAGCATTTAGCATCTGGCCTTACAGTGGCATGGAAATTTCATCCTCGCAGCATCCTCGCAAATATGACACCGATTTCAGATATAACTCTCAAGGTCTGGTGACTTAAAGGGACACTCCAGGCACACAGACCACTTCTGCCCATTGAAGTGATCTGGGTGCCAACTTCCACTACCCTTAACCCTGCAAGTGTAATTATTGCAGTTTTTTATAAACTGCGATAATTACCTTGCAGGGTTAACTCCACCTCTAGTGGCTGTCTACTGGACAGCCACTAGAGGGCACTTCCTGCTCTATAGCACAGTAAACCTGTGCTAGAGCGTCGCTGGACGTCCTCACGCTGTGTGAGGACCTCCAGCGTCGCTCAATTTCCCATAGGAAAGCATTGAAAAGCATGTTCAATGCTTTCCTATGGGGAGCTCTAATGCGCATGCGCGGCAATGCCGCACATGCGCATTAGGTCTCCCCGGCTGGTAGGATCGGTCTCGCCCACCGGCCGACATAATGCAGAGGAGGAGTGGCGGCGGACGAAGAAACAGCAATGTGGGACATGTCGCTGCCTCTGGTAAGTGACTCAAGGGGATTCACCCCTTCAGCAACTGGGGATGGGTGGTGGGAGGGAGAGGGGACCTGCAATGCTAGGGAAATGGATTTTTTTCCTGGCACTGGAGTTTCCCTTTAAAAAAAATAATTTCACTGAACCGTCCTGCAAACAGGAAATAAAAAGAATGTATCATCATTTTAAATATATATTATCTGAGTGCGTTCCGTTGTCTATTAAGTTATTAATGCGTTTCGTATAGTAGTTAACATATAATTTAACATTATTAATTCATCTTTTGTCATCAAAAATCTCCTTCTTAGAATGTACTCTTAACTAATTAATTTTTAGAAGATAATGTGTATGAGAGAAAGAAGGACTGAATCGATGTAATGTGTGTTTATTTTAAGCAAGATTATAACTACAGAACACTCTATTATGCAGTTCAAGCAGTGCAGAAATCTGAATACAGCCAGAGCACCTTCAACAGTAAACATCTTAGAGAAAACTTAGCACAGAGTAATTATTCCATTTTGTAATGACAAATTGCCATATTAGTCAGACCAGGGAACTGATGTGCCTGTAAGGTACTCTGGGAATAGTAATGAAGGCAAAGATTTGGAATTGTCAACCTTGCAATGCATACGATATGTGTTTTATAGCATTTATAGTCCATTACTATATTAATATGAGGTCAGATGGATCAGTCATGCTTCTGTTTAATTCCAAAGAATCATACACATGGCACACAGTGAACTTTTAGTTCAAGGATAAGATAATTTGCATTGTGCATCAAATCATTGCCCTTTGTTTAAAATGTTTATGAGATCTATTGCATAGAAAGCAGAAAAACACATTCTACACATAAATAGACCTTTAAAGTTAAAGTTGGTGGAAAGGATGAGGTACAGGACAAACTCACTAACTAGAATAAAAATTATTAGATATATAAAATAAGTATTTTGTTCACATACACACTGTAGTGTCCATAAATGGTTTGTTCATGTTCACTATATGATATTCACTATAATTTCTGCTGATTGGTAGAGAGGAAGTTATTGGCTAGGCTGCTTTTACCATTTCCTCAATGAGAATTAACTTTTTGTACTTAAGTGAACATTCCCACCCTTTAACAACTGAAGCTTATTTAAGTATCTTGGTGACTCTTACCTCAGGATTAAACCATTTGGCAATGGTACCTTAAGGTACATTATTTAAAAACAAAATAAAAAGAAATAGAAAGAAATAGGATCTGTGTGAAAATGGGTGTAAAAGGGAATAAACACCACCTCCACACTGACCCCATGGACCAGGAGGGCACTCCAGCAATGCCCAAGGGCTTAACCCTAGATACTAGACACAGGAATAAAAAAAAGCAAAAATTCACAATCTGAATCTAGTGCTGACTGGAGATAAAGGCGTAGGCACCAAAGCATCCAGTGGTATGGAACAATGTAACCAGAGGGAGACCACGAAATATCTGAAGTAACACAAAGTATCAACACAGAAATAAACTGACCCTGTATAATAATAAATACCGAACTAGCCTTATAAGGCTACTTCCATGGCTAAGTAAGTGAGGAGATAAGGTTACTAAACACCTAATTCTGCAATATTCATATAGGCTTTATTAGTCCTGGCCCTTTAATGCATTGGGTGTTAGTAAATCTCCACTTAGTACCTAAGTACCAGAAAAAG
Source organism: Pelobates cultripes (assembly GCA_933207985.1). Lineage (NCBI taxonomy): Eukaryota > Metazoa > Chordata > Amphibia > Anura > Pelobatidae > Pelobates > Pelobates cultripes. The sequence goes on from OW240923.1 coordinate 117,204,722, forward strand.
TGCCAAAGGGAGAAAGGTCACTGTCTAAAGGATTGGCAGCCCTAATAATCAAAAGGAGACAGACGGGTAAAGTGAAATAAAATAAAGAAAGCCTCTCTCCTTGTGAGACTTACTAGATGGGCATAGAAGAAAAAATGTAAATCATAAATCGTAACAAACTCCCATGCCTACGTAAGTGAGGAGATGAAGTGCTAAACACCCGAGTCTGCAATATTCATATAGGCTCTATTAGTCCTGGCCTTTTAATGCACAGGGTGTTAGTAGATCTCCCCTTAATTCCTGAGCACCGGTAAAAATGCTAAAAGGAGAAAGGTTACTGTCTAGATGATCAGCAGCTCTAATAATCAAAGGTAGGACAGATAAAGTAAAGTAGAGAAAGCCCCTCTCCCTGTTAAACTTACTAAATACGCAAAGAAGAGAAAAATTGAAAGGAAAATCCTAAATCATAACAAAAACGTGTATCACACAGTGCAGCGAAGTGCCCATGTGTGTGCAAGTTAAAACTGACACATAGGAAAGAGCCTCAGGCCTATTTAGTGTTTAGCACTTCATCTCCTCACTTACGTAGGCATGGGAGTTTGTTATGATTTATGATTTACATTTTTTCTTCCATGCCCATCTAGTAAGTCTTACAAGGAGAGAGACATTCTTTATTTTATTTCACTTTATCCGTCTGTCTCCTTTTGATTATTAGGGCTGCCAATCCTTTAGACAGTGACCTTTCTCCTTTTGGCACTTTTTCTGGTACTTAGGTACTAAGTGGAGATTTACTAACACCATATGCATTAAAGGGTCAGGACTAATAAAGCCTATATGTATATTGCAGAATTAGGTGTTTAGTAACTTTATCCCCTCACTTACTTAGGCCTGGGAGTAGCCTTATTAGGCTAGTTCGGTATTTATTACTATTTGGAGTTAGTTTACTTCTGTGTTGATACTTTGTGTTACTTCAGATATTTCGTGGTCTCCCTCTGGTTACATTGTTCCATACCACTTGGTGCTTTGGTGCCTACATCTTAATCTCCAGTCAGCATTGTATTCAGTTTGTGAATTTTTGCTTTTATGTTTGTGACATTATTTAAAAAACCTTTTTGTTTATGTAAATATAGAGGGGTAGCTTATTAAGCAGCATAAAAATAGATAACATATACATGATTTTCTAAAATATGTTCATGCCACATACATCTCTATGTTAAATAAATTATATAATGAACCATGTTTTATGTTAAATATTCTGTAAAATGTGCACATTGAAAAATAAATTGTTCTTGATTTATCACATTCTCAGTATCTATTTTTAATAAATTACGATATAAAATATTCAGCTATGACACTGATGCTAAAATCTGCATTGTATTTTCTAAGATGTTCCAACATTGGCAAATATATGTAGGTCACTGTTTTAATGCTGAAAAGAATGTGATGTGGAGAGATTAGTGCAATAAATACTAAACATTTTGGTGCTTACTACTTTACTTTAGTAGTAATGCATATTAGGTGATTCTGCATTGAACTAAACATTTACAGGATTAAAATATGTCTTGGCTTTAATTTTTCTCCACTTTGAATATATTTGTGACTTTTAAATTTGGTTTAAATTTGCAGAAAAATTCTGCATTAGTTTCAATTCGCTAGAGCCGAATTTAAAATGTATCAGATGCTCTAAATGATGTCAGAACACACCACTTGACCATGCCAACCATGTGGAGCCCCGAAAATGGCACACAAATGGCAGCTGAGGAAAACGTGAAACATTTGTTGTTTGGTCCTTCAATAAACTGTATTTAGCACTGTGTGTGCACATTTAGCATCTCAAGGGTACAGGGTCAGCAGCACAGAGTTATTTAGTTTGCATTTTTGTATTATTATTTTGTTTGGGGTTTGCAGTAACCCCTCCTCTATCTATTGTGGCCATGTACAGTATTTCAGGCTGAAACACTGTGCATGCAGACTCCAACCAACACGACCACATCTAAAAGGGGAAATGGTCATGGTGATTGGAGTAACAATTTAACTCAGAATTTGGAGAACTGCTACATGAGAAAATCCCTTTGAGAAGGAAACTACATTAACAAAGCCCTTTTAATAAATTCAAACCACTGTCTACCTTTTGTCCCTGTGACAAAGGGAGTCAGATTGAAGTTTTCAACAAAATGGTAATGAAGGATCTTGAACAACTAACCAATAAAAAAAATATTGTAATAATGTGACTAAAAAGGAGATGCAAACCCTTAACCAACTAAAAAAGAGAGAAGATATAGTCATCAAGAATGCAGACAAAGTCAGAGGTATAGTCGTTATGTCTGTAGATTTCTACTTGGGAGAGTTGTATAGATTGTTGGGAGATACCAATACATATGTCAAACTCCTCAACAATCCTAATGTAAATTTCAAAAATGAATTGAAAACCTTATTAGAGGAAGCTTTAGCGACTAATGTCATCAACACCAGTATTTACCAGTTCCTTTACCAAGATTGTCCAAGACTCCTGACCTTTTACTTTCTCCTGAAAGTGCATAAATGTAAAGAGAATCCACCCGGTAGACCAATAATAAGTGGAATAGATTCCCACACATCTAGATTATCTCAATTTATAGATCATTTTTTACAAAAATATGCACAATCGACTAAGTCCTATGTAAAGGACAGCATTTGTTGCAAGAATTAGACTCCATAGAATGGCATAGTGACTACATCTGGGTTATGCTAGATGTAAGTTCCCTATATACAGTCATAATTTGGGTTTGGAGGCTGTTAAGAACAATCTTGATCAAGATACCACTTTGGATCAAGGTATTGTTTCGTTTTTACTTGAGGCAATTAGGTTCATATTGACACATCATTTTTTCATGTTCAATGAAGAGTTTTTCCTACAAGTCAAGGGTACGGCAATGGGCACGAGGTTTGCAAACCTGGTGCTCTGGCGTCAGTATTTCGATGATATCCTTGTGATTTGGAAGGGGTCTGACGAACAATTGCAAGGATTTTTCAATATTTAAACAACAATGCATTCTCACTGGTATTCACAATGGTTTTTAGTTCTGTCTCCATTGATTTTTTAGATTTGACTATTTTTATTACAGACTCAGGAATTATAACTAAAACATACTTTAAGCCAACTGATATGAATAGCTTCATCGAGCCCAGTAGTGGACAACATCCCAGATGGCTTGTAGGGCTCCCCAAAAGTCAATATAACAGACTGAGACGGATATTGCTCAGATCAAGCATTATATGTAGAGCAGGCAGAGATTCTGACCAATACATTTTTGGAGAAAGGATACAAGTGAGAACATCTACAAATGGAAGTTCAGAAAATTGGGGGTATCAACAGAGGAGATCTCCTGGTTGATAAATCCAAACCGAAGTCTAATTCCAACACCCAATACGAATTTTCCTTCAATACACAGTATAACTCCAAGGCCTTCTCCATTAATCGAATCCTTAAGAGACACTGGCCAATTCTCCAACATGACGAGTACCTGGGACGCAAACTACCAGATATCCCAAGGGTCATCTATAGAAAAGTGAGAAACTTTTCAACCCACCTTACACCTAGTTTTTTCACAAGAAAATCAATACAAGGAAGGGGTTCTATACTTGTGAACATGGCAAGACTTGCAGATTCGTGCCATCACACATCCATTCATTCTCCAGTACAACAACTGGAGAAGAATTCAAAATTCAGGGAGGTTTCACCTGTTCTTACACGCATGTGGTGTACCTCCTCATGTGTGGATGTGGTGCCCAATATATGGGAAGAACAGGGAGAAAAGCTAAAACCTGCTTTTTAGAACTTCTAAATAATATCAAAAAGAAAATACATAACCACTCTATTCATGTACACTGCAACAAATGTCCAGGGTTTAAAATCCAGAACTTTTCTTGGATAATCATAGAACAAGTTATTCTAGATGTGAGAGGTGGTGACATCACTATGAAGTTTAGACAAAGAGAGTGATTCTGGATACACAGACTGAAGACACGTCAACCATTAGGGCTGAATGTGGATTTTGATTTAATTTGTTTTTTATGATTTTATATTTTTCATCTGACATATATAATTATATATTATATATAGTTATGTTTATTTTTATTTTTATACTTTTGATTTTCTACCATGATTTTTGATTATTATTTCTTTTTAGGTCTAGTGTCTCCAGAATCCCTCCATTTTCTCCACTTTCTCTCATTTTTTTCTGTTATCTTTTGGGTCTCTAGACTACTCTGAAGGTAGTGTGATGCATGTTTTGGCACATTTTTCTCGTTCACATTTTTATATGTATTTTATTTGGTTGTGGAAAATGCATACATATATTGCATATATTGAACCATTAATATATTGTGGTTCTCTAGACTACTCTTTTAGTAGTGTGTTACATGTTTTCATTTTTGGTATTACACATTTTATGTATGTATTTGATTATATATGTTTTTATAATTGGTTATGGAAAATGCATGTACATGTTGCATATATTGAATCATTAATATGCTTTTATATGTTTCTGTTTCATTATTCTGTACTCTACAATTAATGAGGACTTATTAAGTACATCCTGCAAAGGAAAAACAAAGTGGAATGCATATGTGTTCCAGACGCATATTACTGTCATCAACATCAACTACACAAGAAGTTAGAACACTTCCTGATCGGTGAAACGCACGTGCGTTCCATGGACGTCCGCCGGAACCCCATTTAAGGAAAAGAGCCAACAAACAATTGGAAACAAGTGAATTGAGACAAGCGGATTGGTTGAGTGGATTTCGACACTTGTGGGAGGGACTTTTAAATACAGCTATGGTCCTCAGAGTTACTCGGGCACTTTATCTGTATATTATCTCAAATTTTTACTCCTGATGAGGTCTAACTTATTAGACAAAATGCGTAGAGTTTATTTTTTAATTATTGTTTTATTTACATCTGTCTTTTTGCCTACCACTTCTGTGAAGAATCCTCTATTTTTCCTCAGATTGGGAACACAGAACTATATTGATGGGCTTTTTAACTACTTGTACACTGTAAGTGCATTCATTAAAGCGTCTGATTTTAATTTATATCAGGGCAGTACTATGTTTATTTAATTTTTTAATGCATCACTGGATATCTGAACGAGGATGAACCTGTGGGGGTCCATACACTATTGATGAGCCTGAATATCTCTCCAAGTTTGTGAGTGCAACATTTAAATAAGGGACCAACTAATTAATGTCACTTCCCTATGAGTTTTTTATTTCTCTGTTTGTTTGTTTAGGTATATCTTATTTTTCCATGTACATTGAGGATTGAGAGGAATCATTTGTTATACCAAATCAAATAGAAGTAATTATCTTTTTACATTCATTGTATATATGCTGCACCTGGGTAGTCTAATTCTGTCTTTTTAAATGAGAAATCGTAAACTAATTGAATTCTATTTAATTTGTCTTCTTGGTTTGAATGGTTGGAATATGTGCATTGTGTGTATACTCTTCCCTTGATCTCCTTGCAGAATCATTGGTTCGCCAGCAGAATCTCCCAAAATGAGGTACAATTTTTTTGAACAGTTACTGGATATCCCCTTCTTGAAATATAGATGTTTGCATAATTTTGGGTTGTACAATTATCATTTTCCTTAATAATTATGAATTCTGGGAGTACAGCACGGGGGTATGTGGAAGTCGTGTGCTCTCAGTATGAAGTCAATAAATTAAAATGATGGATTTTGGGACCCCAATTATTATTTGTTGACTGATTCAATGTCTGCAAATTCCAATAATTATTTGTTGACTGATTCAATATCCGTGTAACACAATCATTATTTGTTGACTGATTGAATATCCATGTAACACAATCATTATTTGTTGACTGATTTAATATCTTTGGATCCCAATCATTTTTTGTTGACTGATTTTATCCCTGTGAATACAAGTCATTATGGCATAATCTAAAAAGTAAACTTAACAAAAATAAAAGTACTATGTCCTAATTCTAAAGTGCCAAATACATATAAAGTGCAACATAAAATGTTAAACAGTGCAATATGAAGTGCTGTTACATGAAGCAACCATAAAACCTTGCATCCAAAAGGATTTACATATAAACCTGTAAAAATGTAAATACATATTGTGTAATAAATATAATTGTATAATTATACAAGTTATAGTTTTCTTCATATCTCAAAAAATGATACAACAATAATAAGGGATCTCTAAGTTACCCTATGTGGATTAACTTCCAAAATATAAGTGGTTCTGTGCAACTCAAACAGCCAGGTAATGGGAGCATCAGAACCCTCAATACCCACTGCCCTGCTGTTTGAGTGGCTGAAAATCTCTCATATTTTGTGAGTTAATTAATATTCTTTATGGTGTAATGTTACTTAGAACTCGTGTTATGACAAATGTTGCATTTCAAGGTGGAGTTAACTCAAGAAAGAGTTAATTTCCAAATTGCTGTTTTTTGTTTTTTTTTAAAGCCAATAATGACACTCTGATATAACAATTAAGCTTTGAAATTTCTAAATCTTGAGTATATTCCATTTAGGTGCTTGGGAATTTTGCATCATGTTGCTTATATTTTTGTCACTGAAATGATTAGCAAATTTACCTTAACTGTAGCGTTAGGAATACAAATAGCTATTTCTAATGCTACAGTGCACTACTCACCATTTAAGTGACTAAGCTGATCAAGTGCTTTCCAGTAGGAAAACATTGGCAAAATACTGCACTGCATCAATACAGTGGTCTCTCTGATACTATCTGCCTATAAGAAGATTGTTTCACTCTGACATTTTCTGGAAGAGCCTGTAGTGGCTGTCACACTGACAACCACTAGAGGCAGGTTAAACCTGTAATTTTCCTTTCCCTGCAGAATGCCAATGTTTTCAACTGCAGGTTTAAAAGGGAGGTACATACCATAAATCCCTGACCTGACCACCTAATTGAGATGAAGTGGTCGGGGTACCTATAGTGTTCATTTAATGTCTGTGGAATATTCTTTAAACAATGAACTGTGGCAAACTGTCAAAACATCTCCCTAAACTTAGTCTAAAATTACTGTGAACAAAGTATCCATAGATAAATATTGCTGGTTTAAAAACAAAATTTAGGAAGAAACAGCAGTCGGAATCAATTAATATCAAGCTTAAGATAGAATTTCAGCTTTGCTATTTTGTTTTTGCTTGGAGCCACCCTACAATGAGTTACTGCTTAGTAATTAGCTTTCATGTTAATAGTTAGAAAAACAAAAATCGCTCTTTTTATTTTTCAAAGAATAGAAATTACCATGTACCATCTAGAAAATCGAAATGCATGCGTTTGTGTACACTTAATATAGTTCTCCCCTTCTCTCCTGAAGGTCGTTTTTGTTGTTGGAGGTTGATTTAACTAAAAGAAGTTTGCTGGACTGCAATCCACCAGAAATAAAAAAGTGTCAGGGCTAAGTGCCTTTTGGGTTATTACAATAGATTAGCTAATAAACTGGGCAGACACAGTGCTATATCAGCTTTAGAGGCGACAATCGGGGAAAAGCTTTACAAACAGGCTTGATAGTTGCCTTAGTAAAATATAGATACAGCTCTCTTCTCAAAACAGTATGTTACAGTGACTTAAAGGGAAACTAGAGGTATTGTATTGTGGTTAAAGACTCTAAAGTTCCCTAGTACCATTACTCCCGTTTTTAAGCAGTTTAACAGTGAATGGAAGGTTGGTGCTGGAACACTATAACCACTTCAAAAAGATGAAGCAGATATAAAGCCTACAATGTCCTTTTAATAACCAAATGGCTACAATTAGGACACCTGAAATACATTTCCAGAAGGGCTTTATTGGAGATATGTTTAATTAGTCTTCTATTTATTGTTTAAATGTAGTTCTTAAGTCACTAGAAATCACTGGTTGGTAAATATCCCCCAATATTAACTCTGCATTTCCACATGCTTATTTGCAGTTGATTTCTAGCATGGATATGATAATGTACTTGACCCAGTGTGTCTATAAAGTAGAGTATGGAAAATACATGTTTAATTATAGACTTTTCAAGGTTAAATTCTTGAAAAATTCATACAGATGGAAACCAGCCTCTATCATGTCTAATATGTTTCTTTTTTGCACATCTGTTTTGTTCTGCACATTGTGAGGTTATTTGAATACATAATTGCCTTTGTGGGAAAATTAGTACTAATAAGAAAACTAACTAAGCATACATAAATGTGTTTGATTGTGAAAGTGGTTACATCAATACTTTAATGACTACATGAACATGGCCGAGACAACATGTTCTTTAATAGATGTGATAATTAAAAAAAAAACATATCTTTTTTTTGTTTTTATAACTTTTTATTTTATTATTATTTATGCAATTTTACATGATCTATTTATATCAAATGTTTACTATATTGATTATATTAATCAGGAAAACGTGATCATTAGTTATTTCTTAAACGTGAACCATTCGCTAAAACACAGAGTGATTTATTTTAAGTTAATCTATGACAAATACAGAAATTGAAGGATGAGTTAAAAACGTTTCTAATTTTGCTCTGTTGGCCTAAAATATACAATTGCATTGTCAACTTTCTACAATTTCCAGATATTACTATTATTACTGTAGAACAGATAAAGGATATCACACTCTCCATGCTTCCAGGTGCTCAAAACCTGAGGACGGACAGGTTTTATTTCCAGTTAAAGAAAGTATAAATTGACCCAGGCACTCAAGGTTAAAAGCCAAATAGCAGTTTTATTTAGAGCCAAACAAGAGCAACGTTTTGACCCAGCTGGGTCAAATTGTTTCTCTTGTTTTGCTCTAAATAGAATTGCTATTTTGGCTTTATTTTTTCAATGTTTATTGCCTATTATTAGTGATGTCCAGAACGGTTCACCGAACGGTCGTTAGCGAACGGTTCGCCACGAACGGTTCGCCACGGACTCATCATTGAGTAAACTTTGACCCTGTAATTCACAGTCAGCAGACACATTCCAGCCAATCAGCAGCAGACCCTCCCTCAAAGTCCCTCCCACCTCCTGGACAGCATCCATTTTACATTCATTGTGAAGCTGCATTCTTAGTGAGCTGTCCAGGAGGTGGGAGGGTCTGGGAGGGAGGGTCTGCTGCTGATTGGCTGGAATGTGTCTGCTGACTGTGAGGTACAGGGTCAAAGTTTACTCAATGATGAGTACACGAACCGTTCGCGAACCGTTCGGCTAACCATTCGGGACATCACTACCTATTATTATTATTATTATTACTGGCATTTATAAAACACCATATTCTGCAGCTCTGTACAATTATGGGAAAGACCGTACAATATACACAAAACAAATACAAAAGGTATTTGTGAAAATACTTTACTAATCATACAGAATAAATATCTGTAAGAGTAAATTGATACAAAAGTGAGTTTACAATCTAGCAGTTACAGTACTTTTAAACAAAGTAGATGAGCTGACAATCACTCTGATTGGTGGGTTTAAGCCATCCAATCAGAGTGCTCTAACAGGTAAATGAAGAGACTGACAGGTATGTCTCTACATTTACCTGTCACAGCACTCTCATTGGTTGGTTTGAAATCCACCAATCAGAGTGCTCTGTGTCATTTTACACAGCGTGGGAAAGTTCTTTGGAATTTTCCCACGCTGTGTAATTTGACTCATAACATTCTGATTGGTTACTTAATGACCTGCTAAGTAACTTACATTTTATATGAATGTATGTTACTTGATTGTTGTAAGTGTTGCAAACGCTTACAGCTGAATCCTGTCTATGTTTGTATACTTTTTATTTGAAATTGTATACAATGTAACATTCTTCTTCTTTCACTGGGTACGTATATTAATACTTAGGCAATACTGTACTTCGGAACTTCGGAACTTCGGCACTTTGACACCTTGGAACTTCGCCAACTTCGGAACTTCGGCACTTCAGCAATTCGGCACTTCGGCACTACTACACTTCTGAAATTCTACGGCAATTCATCTATTCGGACATTCAGAAGCACACGAATGTCCGAATTACCCAAAATCGGACTAATTTAATTCGGACCGAAACGAATTGCACATGTCTATATTTTATCTTACATAAAGAAAATGAAAAAAAATTCTATTCAAACCTACTCCTCAAAGATTTAAAGAAATAGATGAAATTCAAACTAAAATAAACTCACTGGAACTTGAGAACACAGTAAAAAATGTAAAGCTAAAATATTACTATACGGGGAATGGGGAGAATAAGATTCAAGCAAAAATAAAAAATTAGGTCTAACAGGATGAATTAAAATGTACTCATCACTGGATGAGGTAGCAGATATTTTTCAAAATTATTAGGAAAAACAAAAGAATTAACAATCAAAGTGTTCTGAAATGTGACAGACAAATTCCATTATATTTATTAAAATGATCTACAAAGTGATAGTTTCTTTATAGTGCATGCCATCAGTTTTTAGACAAAATTTCATTCCAGAATAAGAACAAACTTTTCTGTCTAAGAAAGTTGTTGCAAAATTCATAAATCCTCTGTGTCGTGCACAATACAAAATAAGGTGTAAAAGAAACCCCAGCAGAAAAAAAAGTAGCCAACAGATGTGACTAAAAGGAGCCCCAAAAGTTTGAAGGTAACAACACTGTAGATATGAAGAGTGCAGTTAGAGTTAGAGTTAGAGGTAGAGCATGCAAGCATGATATAAGAATTTAAGCATATAATGAGTGAGATAAATCTCAAAGAGGTGTTATAGAATGATTTGAGAGGATAGGTGGTAGAGGGAAAAGCCATTGAAGACAGAGCTGTAGTACTTTAGACAGGACACTATTAATGAGTAAGTCAGCTTCTTGGTTGTCTTTGGTGTTAACAATGGAGATTCCATGAGATTCTTTAAGCAAACGGAAACAGATAAACTAAGCAGTTAAGCTTGGAAGTGAAAGAATCAACATTACATATGTTAACACAAATATGGCAACACCAGTATGGTAACACTAATATGGTTACACCAATATGGCAACACCGATATGGTAACGCTAATATGGTAACACCGATATGGTAACACCGAAATGGTAACACTGATTTGGTAACACTAATATGGTAACATCAACATGGTAATACTGATATCGTAACATCAATATGCTTCATCTGCTGCCATGTTTGTAGCATTATTAACAATTTGGGCAAATTCGAGTGTTGTATGAAAATGTATTATTTGCAAGGTCACTAACTTGATGCAACATTAAATTCTAATCTGGCATCAAGCATTGTAATATGTTTATTTGAGAATTGAAAACCAAATAATTATCCCTTTCATATAAATTAGATGAATTGTTCAGCATAAGAATTGACCTCACAAGACCTCACTGTGTTATAGTGGAGAAGTGTGTGGGAATATGGTATTTTTGCAAATAATATCTCCGTATGTTACTATTTCTATTTTAAACCATGAACACTGCTCTCCCTAGCAACCGCCAAAGTACTAAATCGAGATCAATATAATCTGGGAGAATTCTTCAGTGTACATTTCCCTGAGATTTTTAATACACAGTTTTCAGTTTATGATGGTGGTGTGAAAAGATAGCATGCATTAACTGAGAGAGCTTAAAGTGAAATCATTACCATTAAAGATTCTGAATATGTTTACATGCATACATGCATGCACACACACACACACACACACACACACATTTTCTACTAATTAAATGGATACTGTAGTGCCAGGAATACAAATATGCATTCCTGACACTACTTATCTCTCTGCCTCACCCTTCCTTCCCGCCCGCCCCTCCAAAGCTCCACCCCCTCTTCTGTCCTGCGACGAGCTGGGTCTAATGCGCATGTGTGGCAAATGGTGCGCGTTCATTAGAAAAATCTAACGCTGGAGGTCCTCATGCACTGCGTGAGGACATCCAGCGTCAAATAATGGACAAAAAGTCAGTTTGGATTCCAGAAGCCCTCTAGTGGCTGTCTGGTAGACAGCCAGTGAGGGCAGACTTGTGCTGCAATGTAAACACATTGTTTCTATGGAACTGCAAATTTTAACATTGCAGCACTAAGTTCAAAAGGGACCCAGCACCCAGACCACCTCAGTGAGCTGAAGTGGTCTGGGTGCCTACAGTGTCCCTTTAAAATAAATAAAACTATTGCCTATTACGGCTATAATAATTTGATAATTAATCAGAATTTCACAACGCTGTGGCTCTACTATTGGCTGCTGGAATTTTAATTTGACAGAAGAAGGCAAATTGCTGTCTGACAACAATTAATCTTCTGCTACGGGTATTGATTTATAGTATTAACCCTTTAGTGACCAGACGATTTTTCAATTTTCTTACCATTAAGGACCAGTACTCTTTTTACATTTCTGCGGTGTTTGTGTTTAGCTGTAATTTTCCTTTTACTCATTTACTGTACACATATTATATGCCATTTTTCTCGCCTTTAAATTATCTTTCTAAAGATATTATTTTCATCATATCATATAATTTACCATAACAAATATAAAATATGATGAAAAAGTGTAAAAAACACACTTTTTCTAACTTTGACCCCCAAAATCTGTTACGCATCTACAACCGCCAAAAAACACCTGCGCTAAATAGTTTCTAAATTTTGAATAAAGATAAGTTTTTTCACCATATTTCTGAAGTCCTTGGAGTGCTATCTTTACACTACTTATTATATATATATATATATATATATATATATATATATATAAGTATGTGTGTGTGTGTGTGTGTGTGTGTGTGTGTGTGTGTGTATATGAGATATATATATATATATATATATATATATATATATATATTTGTAGTCGGGGCAATATGGGCGGACAGAGAAATCTTAGCATAATATAATCATAACATCCATAAGTTAGCACCAGTCGGTTGTGGTGTGCCGGAACCGACAAAGCAGTAGGCCTGTAATAAAAGTGGGCCCACCTTAGAAGATGTTATAAATAGAGGGAGTGGTGGGAGGGTTGACTCGCCAGACCAGCAACGGTAAGGTGGGAGTGTATTGGCAGATCTTTTAAAGGAGAATCAAGCCCCTCCCACAACTACAGGCCAAGCATTCAAATTTGTAGTCGGGGCAATATGGCCGAACAGAGAAATCTTAGCATAATATAATCATAACATCCATAAGTTAGCACCAGTCGGTTGTTGTGTGCCGGAACCGACAAAGCAGTAGGCCTGTAATAAAAGTGGGCAAAAAGAAAATTACCAGGAAACATAATTCGTGAACCAACTTTGTTTATTGAGATAAGTCACAAAAAGCTTGTCTTAAAAACAGGATTAGGTATGTAGAGTGTGTAGGCGGAGGATTTCCAGCGTCCCATAGCCTTAATAATTTAAGCGGGTATGTGGTTAGCGGATGCTGAAGATGCTGCCCCTATACGGAAAGAGTGACCTGAAAATTGATTGGGGTTTAGGCCGAGCCTGGTCAACAGTAGTCGTATGTATAGCATGAATTTAGCTGTGGTCAGAGTGTGTCCATGCAGTTCAAACAAAGGCTGTTGGGGTTGTTTTTGGACTGAAAGGGAATAAGTATCCAAAACTTTTACTGGGCACCATATATTGTGAGTAGGGTACAGAGGAATTTGAATAGTGTGTCCTTCAGTGCTGGTTTTTGATTGTCTTAGGGAGAGAATGTAATGCTCGGTATGTTTTTGTAAATCATTAGTTCTTAAGTAATCGTGTGCTGTGATGGTCATGGTTGTAAATTCACTGGGACGTAGGAACCCATAAAAAGCGAGATATAGGGCTGTTTTTATTATGTTATTGGTCATGGGTTCAAAAGGAGACGAATCTAATAAGTTGGATAGAGAGTGCAATATGTTGTTTTCTATGGGTAGTCTTTGTGAGGGAACATGCGTATCTAATTTTTTAATGCCTTTAAGTAATGTTTTTATTTGATATGATGTCAAGAAACCCGTAGTGTTAGGTTGTTGGATAAGCATATGGTGCTGGATGCCGGTTAGGTATAGTTTAATGGTATTAAAGGATAGTTTAAGGTTGATGTGGCAAAAATAAGTAAAACTTAAAATCGTTTCTAAAGCAAACATGTCGTGGATGTGAAATACGTGAAAAGCCCTATCATAAGTGTTCCTAGTGTTTACTGAGAGTGCCAGGTGAGAAATGTGACGTGCGTGATCTAACAAAGTATTTAATCCATTATCATGTCTTGGAATAGAGGGGCAGGTGTCACTCGTCTGGAAGCATTGGGTAGTGTCGAGAGGAAAGCCTGGAAACAAAACCAAGGCAAGTGATCAGCAGAGGTGTTTGTGTGCCCCGGAATGTGTATGCATGTTATAAAGAATTGACAAGGGCCGCTGCCCATGTGAGACACCTTAGTGATGCTGATCGGCCTGTATTGTAGCCATATTGTCTGAGTAGCACCTGACTGTGTGGCCAGACCAATATGTTCCCCAAGCAATGGCTGCCGCCACGATTGGGTACAACTCGAATAAAGCCGAGGTATCAGAGAATTTGGGTAGTGATTTGACTTCCGTCGGCCAAGGTCCCCAAAGCCATTGATCACCCCAGATGGCCGAAAAGCCTGTGTTAGCTGCGGCATCTGTCCACAGTGCAGGTGAAGTGTTGGAGGGGGGTGGTGTAAACATGGTTCGCCCGAGGTTGCGTGTACATCTAATGTGATACGTGAAGTGTCTGAGGTGAATAGTGGAAACAAGGATAGCAGGTGGGATATAAATGATCTACCTTGGGGTATGATCCTCATGGCAAAATTGAGCGACCCAAGCAATGATTGAAGTTCTTTGAGATTGCAATGACCTTGTAGCAGGTAATGTTCAATACTTGCCAGAATACGCTCAATCTTGTCCTTAGGTAGACCAGCCTGCATGTGTATCATGTCTAGTTGGATCCCCAAAAATTGCATGTTGGTATCTGGACCCAAAGTTTTGTGAGGGGAGACAGGAATATTGAGGGATTCAAACAAAGCCAACATGTGATTCAAACTACTGGGTGGAAGTGTGTTATTCTCAATCGTGAGGAAATTGTCCAGATAGTGGATAACCGAAGGGCACTTGCACACATTTAGTAACAACCAACATAAAGCTTCTGCAAACGTGTGAAAAAAATGTGGGCTGCTTTTTGAGCCAAAAGTTAGTCGGGTGAAGAAATAATACATCCCCTGCCATTTAATGCCGTGTAGATGCCATAGGGAAGGATACATGGGTAGTAATTTAAAAGCGTTTACCACGTCGGTTTTACTTAGCCATGCTCCTGTGCCAGCTTGAAGAATGGCCCCTATGGCATGGTCGATAGTGGCATAGTGAAGTGAAAATTCTTCGGAAGATATTAGAGAGTTAAGGCTGGGGACAGTGGAGGAATGTGGTGCAGATAAATCAATTATCAGTCTTGGTTTGAGTGAGGTCTTCCCTGTGACCACCCCTATGAGATTGGTTTTCCAAGATATGAAGGGTGGGGAAAAGAATAGCGCCAACAGAAACCCTTGTTTCACCTCGGTCGAGATAAGAGTGTTTACCAACTGTGGATCGTCTAACGTGGATTGTAGGTTGTCGCATTCCAGTGTACCGGAGGGTAATAATAATATAGTCAGTGAAATTACATGATGGGTGTAGTTGTAATAGCGTGGTCAATAATGTGATGTTCACACACGTGTGATACGCTTTGGGGAATACTTTATTCGGGCACATAGTTTTAGCATGGGCTGTGAAACAGTGGGAACACACATGCATCAGCCTACAAGAGCTGAAACCACAATTCCCCGCATTAAAGTAATTGCAGACCTGGTATTTACCTAGAAATTCAATATCCCTACCTAGTTTGTCTTTTAATCCCCTAGCAGATTCTGGAAAGTTAGAGGTAGTTTGGTTTTGTTCGATTTCTGTTGTGTTTGGGCAGAAATTTGTGTGATGTGCTGTAGATGCACAAACTGCACAAGCTGGAGGTTTGAGGCCTGCAAAATGCCTGCAGAATAAATCTTGTGTATGTATGCATCCAGCTCTGCTCTTTTCCCTGGGTATACTGAGCAGTAAACATCCCTATAGATCCCAAAACCTAGTACAAATTCAGGGATGGTCAATTTTTTGTTCAGCCTCGGGTCTCTTGCCCTTAGTACGACTGATATATCCCCATATGCAAATGTCCTATTTTCTAGGACATCCTGGGAGGCTATAAGCAATGAAACTAGGTTTACATCCTTGCCTTCCAGAATGTCCTTTTTAAGGTGAGATGGGACCATGTGCGAAGGATTAATAGCTTCAATTATTGATATGGATTCCAATGAATTACCAGGTATAATGTCAGCGAGAGGGTGACTGGCAACAATTGGGTTTGTAGCGATCTGTTTAGCATCACTTGCTTCCAATTTATCCAGCCTATCGCTAATTGTGCTGATGGATGACATAAGAGAAGTCATCATGGCGTGAAACGTCGGCAATTGTGTGCCACTAGGGCCTTCCCCTGCATCAGAGTTGTCAGTGGTAGTGTTTAAAAGTCTAAACAACTCTGCCTTCCTAGCAGTAGCTGGGAAAGGGATGCAGCGTCTTCTAAGTTCTGCAGTGAGACGTGGGATGATCCATGATCTGAGTGATGAAGGACTAGTAACGTCTGTTCCAGGAACAGGGGTACCAGGCCTAGCGGGCGTGCAGGGTAGCAAGAGTTCCTCAGGGATATCAGGTGTATTTGACATAACTGAAAAATACAAGGTAGCTTTAATCAGTCACTCTGTAATGAATGGGTGGGTACTGGTAAGGCTAGCTAAATACCAAGCGGTGAAACAATTACACTTCGTGATAGTGACAGATGAGTCCTACTAATTGCCAAGCGGCTGGAGAGGCACTAACTATGCGTGGGCCCGAGGGGAAAGTATGAGGCCACCAAACGTTGTGTCGGGGTGTTGGCCTCTCGGTGGCAGTTTAAAGCATAAGATAGAATGGGAGTGGTAGGTGAGGCCCTCTCTATGCAACCATGCGAGACGGCTAGCTATGATTTGGCCCAAGGGACGTATTCCTCCGAGTATGAGGATGGGGGTGTTGGTCTCGCGGGACCACTAGCCTACGGATTAAGACCAGAAAATGTTTTACCTAATTGGGTCACGTAACCTAGGACCAGTACCATTCAGAACATGGAAAGTAATGGGTTCTGGCGTAGTACCTGATATGTGAGTCAGCCTGAGCTGTCAAAGTAGAGGTAATCAGCGACTGTAAGAGTATCGAGATGTTTACCTGTGGACATGAGATTTTATATATAAACGTCTGACTGTAATGTAGTGGTTTGGCCAGATTGTTGGCCCTAAAACAAGAACCTACCCAACACAGAGGGTAGATTTAACCGAAAAGAAGATGACGGTTTCCATGCTTGTAAAAGCTACCGTCCAACGTATAATAACCTAAAAGAGTAAATTACACACTTAACTAATTTTAATATGTATCATTGGCCTTCAAAATTTAAAAGTATAATTAAATTCCAACCAACCTAGAAGTAATTATAATTGATACAAGTGTCAGAAATCACAATTCCTAGTACGAACCCCAGGTATGAATCTGTGGGAAAAGTCAGGAAAATCAGGACACATCATCCAGGTTTAAACATTTCTACTTACTTAAGTATAATTTATATAAGTGACTGTAATAATGTTTGTAACCAGTAGGGGCAAAAATCCCCATGGAGTACCGGCTGAATTCGTGCTTATTCGTGAATTTGTGTAATTACTGAAAGAACTAGGGTATTGAAACATACGAATAAATGCATCCTAAGTGGCATTCGAAAACCGAACAGAATGATGTTATATGTATATAACCGAATGATAGCGTTCGTTAGCTTAGAAAAAGTGAAACATGCGAGTAGATGAGGGAATTAGTCGAATGGCATAATGCATGAACGGAAAAGAATGCTGGTTTGAAACGAATGGGGCACCGCCATGTAAAGCAAGGGAATTTGTGGTGGTTGCTTTACGGCGGGCCTGACTTATGGTTTTTGCGGCGGCAAAGTAACGAGCGGGCTGTGTGGACGCCGGTAACAGGAAGGAGAGCCAGGGAAGCACCGGACCAGGAGACCACGAGGAAACAGGTAAGGAAAATCCAAGATGGTGATCTGAACCGGAAGTAAAACGTAAGGTGGGAGTGGATTGGCAGCCCTTTTAAAGGGGAACCAAGCCCCTCCCACAACTACAGGCCAAGCCTTCAAATATATTATATTTATTGCTGACCAGCAACAGGCTGATTAACTCTTAACAGGAGTGCAAGCATTGGATTTTCTATGTGTATATATATATATATATATATATATATATAATCCAGAAAAATGAGAGCACTCACTGGGTTTATACAAAATGTGTATTACATTTTAGACAAAATACATCAACGTTTCGACCGTCAAGCGGTCTTTATCAAGATCCAGTGAGTGCTCTCATTTTTCTGGATTATATATTTTGCACTGAGAAAGCACCTTGGTCCGAATTTTTGTGCTTAAGATTTTGTTGGGGAAGAGTGCCAGAAATAGTAAGTTTTTATATATATATATATATATATGTTAATTTATAAACTTTATTTTATTTTTAACAGGGAGACTGCTGGCAGCACTGTGGACACCTATTCAGGCAGTCATCCTGCCACTAGCACTGTGGACACCACTCTTTTAGAGCAGTCACATGGCACCTGGGTCCTAAATTGAAGAGGGGAGTCAGAAGAAGACCGATCACCAGCGTGGTAACAGTGGCAATCGGTAAGTACATTTGGATGGAGAGGGAGAGAGGGTAGCGGTATATTTTTTAAAAATTTTTAACTGAGTGCCTCGACCCCTCAGGCAGGCTTCCGATGCTCTTGCCTACATTGCCGGAAGCCAGCCCTGAGGGGGGTATTCCACTATGTACTCAAATTTACCATAAGGGGTTAATTTAGACACTTAATAAAGTGTCTACATTTTAGGTTCTCAGACTGAAACAAACGGCATTAAAATCCATAATTGAAAAATGCATGCCATGATATTCAAGCTGGGCCACCAAAAAAACTTCAAAGGGCTTGTGGAAAATGTTTAAATTGGAATTTGTAGCTGTTTATTAAGGATATAATACAATGTTAATAGCTATGGGCTGTTTGACGCATGAATTGAAAAAGGAGGAGATTTTAAGCATAACAATTATACAAAGGAACTTTCAAGTTTGCAATATTTTGTCAAGTAATGTATGCCAGAGAATATTTTACTTATTGAACAATCATTGGAATTTTGTGTTTGTTCCTTGTTATTGTGTGGTATTAAACATAGCTACAGGTGACAACGGCTATTGAATAGTTGTAGTTATGCAGTAATTGTACAATGTTCCCTCTAGTGTTAAATAGATATTAATTGTAACATATGATCTGAGAATACACTAGGCAGGCAGGGATTTTGAAGCACTATACGATACAGAAGAGATGCTTAATTTACTAATGCTCTGCCTTTGAAACAAAGAAACACAGAATGTGACGGCAGATAAGAACCATTCGGCCCATCTAGTCTGCCCAATTTTCTATATATGTTCATTAGTCCCTGGCCTTATCTTATAGTTAGGATAGCCTTATGCCTATCCCACGCAGGCTTAATCTCCTTTACTGTGTTAACCTCTACCACTTCAGCTGGAAGGCTATTTCATGCATCCACTACCCTCTCAGTAAAGTAATACTTCCTGACATTATTTTTAAACCTTTGTCCCTCTAATTTAAGACTCTTGTTGTGGTAGTTGTTCTTCTTTTAAATATAGTCTCCTCCTTTACTGTGTTGATTCCCTTTATGCATTTAAATGTTTCCATCACATCCCCCCGTCTCGTATTTCCTCCAAGCTTAGTCAATGCTGATTGTAACTTGGACTACATCTTGCAACCCAAAAGGAATTATGGAAACAGATATGACATTGTATGTTATGAATTTAGCAAACCTTTTTTATTTTCCATGAGGGCTGAGGTAAATCAGTTAATTTTCAGACCCCCATAAAACGGATACATTGATATAATCTCAATAACCAATCCCATCTGCAAATTACCATTACTCTGCCATGATATAGTGATTACCTTCCCATTTAGAGTCAGACTCTCCCCCTACCTTTCCACAAAGGTAGTATATTTTTAGTCCTCAGGTACTTTTTATGGTGTCCTTTGCCTTTCTGCAGAACGATGTATCATAAAAATTTTTAATTGGCTTAAAAATCGGTCTCCTAGCATTATAAATACCTATCTTCTTGGATGATATGAGCTGGTTTGCTGAATTCCACCAAATCGTAATTCTAGCAACTTATGTATTTCCTATATTAGATCAAAGATGGAAAACACTTAACATTTGGTGGAAAGGGCATCCAAATCATATTGGTGATGTGTGGAGTCATTTCCATAGAAACTACAGGTCGTGTGAAAGCCTTGTGAGATTAATGGGGCAGTGATAATATTGTTTTGTATACCCAAAGGAGTTCTTTACCTTACAGATGTTCCACATCAAAGCATATTATAACTTTGAAGATCAAGTTTAACTTTACCACACGTTTGACATTTCCAACCAAATATATTGCACTACAATATAATGTTGTATGATTTTTCTTTAAAAAAAATGCGCACACACACACACACACACACACACACACACAAACACAAACACACACACACACACATGCACACACGCACGGTTGGCATGAATAAAAAAAGGAAAACTGTTCCCGGAGGTTAGATTCCTAAAAAGAATAAAAGATATTAGCAGAGATGCTTTGTGAAAGAACCTACTCAGAAAGCTTGCTATTATTATCATTTTAAAATGAAAATATTGTGTGTACATGCTAAAGAACCCTTCAGAGCCTTCCTATGCAGCAAAGACAGCTTTATAATTGAATTTAGTAGTTTATTAGAAATGCAGATGTTATTAGAAAAAACAAATAAAAAAAACCCCAAGTGTTGCCTCTAAGCAACATATAACTAACACTGCATGTGTTATAGTACAGCCAGAATATCCCAGCTATTTGTCATCTACTTATTCCACAAAATGTTTGCAATGTACATGTAAAGACATATGCGGTTGTCTCAAGAAAAGAGTACAAGAAGAAGACTTAGATACAAGAATGTAGAAGAGGCACCACTGCAGTTGGCAAAATTAAGAGTTTATAGCTTTATTTTTTTAAGGTTTCTTTTCAGTGATAGCAAAAAAAGATTACTTCGACCAAAAATGGTCTTTTATCTGAACACAACTTTTTTTTGTTGGAACATCCCATTAAATTTTCATAGATTTCATATAATGCAAACATCGCACCTGTCTCACTTGCCCTGACATAGTATTACAGAAGGCTCAAACGTACAGGTGCACAATGATGTAAATGTATAGAGGCAGACTATTACTATAACCCTGATGTGTTGTAAATACTAGAAGAATCACATTAAGAGGTACAAGAACATAGAACTTTCAGTAAAGGTCCAAATGCCTCCAACTGGGATTAGCAAAAATACATCCAGAATTATACAAGGAAATGTAAACTGAAAAATCTATCACAAGATTTATGTATGTTCAGATTTTATAATGATGCCCAGATTTTACCTGAATGTAAAAATATATATAATATATGGAACTGAATGATAAAAATCCTAAACCAATCCAGACTAATGTCCTATAGTTCTAGCAGCCAGTGGGTAATTGTTTAAAAATGCCATTCAGCAGTGCAAAGGCTCACTCAATACTGATGTCACAGTAAAAAGTAAAAAAAAAAATATTATAATTATATATGCTTTCATGTCGACCTCCAGATAACTATTGGGATTTCTTCTCATTTGATTTGCAGGTTCTTGTAGCCAAATTCCAGTCAATCAGATTGGAAAACATACTGTAGATAACCCTATACAGAGCAAGCTAGAATGACATTTGTTCAATCACGTACCTTATAGTTACATAGTTACATAGCTGAAAAGAGACTTGCGTCCATCAAGTTCAGCCTTCCTCGCATTTGATTTTTGCTGTTGATCCAAAAGAAGGCAAAAAAAACCCAGTTTGAAGCACTTCCAATTTTGCAACAAGCTAGGAAAAAAATTCCTTCTTGACCCCAGAATGGCAGTCAGATTTATCCTTGAATCAAACAGTTATTACCCTACATTGAAAGATTATATCCTTGAATATTCTGTTTTTGCAAGTATGCATCAAGTAGCTGTTTGAACATCTGTATGGACTCTGATAAAACCACTTCTTCAGGCTTGGAATTCCACATCCTTATTGTTCTTACAGTAAAAAAAACTTTCCTTTGCCTTAGACAAAATCTTCTTTCTTCCAGTCTAAACGCATGACCACGTGTCCTATGCAAAGTCCGGTTTGTGAATAGATTTCCACACAATGGTTTGTATTGGCCCCGAATATATTTGTGCTGTATTTTATACATGAGTTTGGGAACTTCTGCATTATGCAGTAGCATATAATCATTTTGTGAGTGTGTTGTTGCACAAAAATGTGTATATGTGAAATATTAACCTTTGCCATTCTACAAACTGAAGACTGACACCTTGTGTCACTTACCTTAATTTTTATAATGAATGTACATACAGGCAATACATCCTATATCATAAACTGGCAAATTATCTTTAAGGATTCTGGTGACCCTCAATGTTTGTTCTTTAACTTTTGTATTTATTTATTTGTTTGTTTGTTTGATTTTGTGGGTGTCTTTTAAATTCAACTATTTTTATCTCTAGTACCAACACTACGCGGGTATGTTTCTGAGATAATTCTGTGAATTACTTATGGTATCTTGATTTGAAAATGCTTTTCAGTTGCTCATATACTTACCTATGACCCTGAGTTCATATTTTTTGCTAAACTTTTCAAATGATTTAATATTTTTGGATTAACTTTTAAAATATTTATTTGTTTCAAAATATTAAAGTATAAAAAAGAAAATACATAGAAAATGTCTGTATATCACAAAACCACAATATATTACAATATTAAAATATTTTTCAAAATATCGAATCATTTTAAAAGTGCAAACATTTTTAAATAATTTTAAATGCTTGTCCAGGAATATTAAATTGGGGCCTTTGTATGCATACTACTGCTATTGATAGATATTTCTCTGTTTTTCTGTCAACTCAATTACATTTCCTATTATAAATGTATGTGATCTGTCTTAATCTTGCAAAGACAAAATGCTACTGGCCTGTCTCCACAATGACAGTATAGTTTGTCTGAATCGGTTGCATGAGTTTAACTAGAAGAATTGCATAAAAATCGGTTCTCAGGAGAACAAGGAAACAATTGCCTGTTTGAAACAGGAAATGTATATTCAGACTTTAATAGAACTTTATAGAAACTATCTTGAATATAAAATGTCAAGCCATGCCTTCAAGGCCTCAGGGTAGTAGTACTAATACTATTGTATGTACAATACTGTCATACCCAGGCATACTGTGTGCATCACTTAGATATTTAATGTTTTCAATCAATGCCCTCTGCATTCTCATCTTCTGCCCTTGGAAATAGGCATCCAGAAAGAAAAACCCTCAAAAAAGTGCCCAAAAAATGAATAAGCACTTTTTATTGCAAATGTAATACACACATTAAATATGTTGAATATTTAACAAATCTAGATACTCCATTTACAAAGAGAGATGAAGAAATTAACTTTGGAATGGAATGGATACCTGTAATACTGACTGAATTCCAGCCTATCATGAAAAAACACTGCACTGACCTGGACTTTGTCTCAGAACAAGGGTCAGATGTGGAGAAGATATCTAAGGAATGGGGTAATCTCATCATATCTAAAGAATTTGTTCATTTGATTAGTTTCCCAGATCATTTTTTTGTTATCGAAATTCAGCTGAGCCGTGTTGACATATGGTCAAAATTCAACTGCCTTAAAAAAAATGTATTATGGAAAAAAAATTGTTCGATGGAAAGGAATGATCTTGCCATGGAAAAGTCCACAGTTAAGCAATGCAATTGTGCTCTGTTGGGCACTGTAACCTAAATGTAATGTTATTGTCTCTCAGAGGCGTCTCTCTAATTAGGCGATTTAGGTGGCCGCCTAAGGCCTCGCACTGATTGGGGCTTCGCGGGCGCCTAAATAACCTTAGGGCAGAGTGACATGTCGTGTGTTACAGGGCATGGGGAAGTAAGTGTGACAGGATTGGAGGAAGTTAATGTGATAGGCTATGTGTGGCATAGTTGGAGGGGCAGTTACAAGGGGTAGGGGGGTGGAAGGGCAGTAACCCGTGGCAATGCTCTGACAGGCGGGAGATCGCTAGACACTTTAGTCTGCAGCTCACTCCAGTGGAGCCCCAGACTGAAGGCTGGCTATCTCCCGGGCAGACTGACTGGAGGGGCCTCGCACCCGGTGGCATTATGGGCAAGCCACTAGGCCCTCTCTTGTGTCGCGTCCTCAGTCTCTGATCGAGGACCCAACATAGGAGGGGGCCCGGCAGCTTGCCCTTTATTCCAGCCAGGTGCGAGGCCCCTCCAGTCAGTCTGCCCTGACTGAGAGCCAGCCTCCAATCTGCAGCTCAGCTGGGTGCAGAGCTGCAGACTGAGTTGTCGCACGATCTCCAGTGTATCATAGCCCCCCTCACCTTGTCACAGCCCCCCAACACCCTGTCCTAACACACATCCTCACAGACACCCCACCCTGTCACCCCACTAACACCCTGTCACAGCCACCCCCCACTCTGTCACCCCACACACACCTTGACACAGCCACCCTGTCACCCCACACACACCTTGACACAGCCACCCTGTCTCTCCAACCACATTGTCACAGTCACTCCCACACACCTGTCACATTAACGTCCTCCAATCCTGTCACACTTCCCCATGCCCTGTCACACTCCCAATCTCCCCCCTATCATTCTCACCCACCCTCATTCTGTTACACTCACCCCTCCAACCCTGTCTCATTTACCCCCCTCACTCTGTCACACTTACCCTGCCACAGTTACCCCTTCACTCACCTTGTCACAGTCACAAACTGAAGACATTCATCATACACACATGTACAAAGGTCACAGACAGCCCCCATAAACACCACATACCGCAAGCAGCTACCCCCACACACACACAGCTGCGGACACTCACTCATAAAGACATACATTCACACACAAGGATACTCTCAGTCAGAAACACACTTTCATGTGCATACACAGGTAGAAATTGCCAGACACACTCAGAAATACACACTCTGGCAGTAATGTATACACGACTGCAAGGCTATGTAATCATACCCCGCAGTTGTGTATAAATGATTAGCATAATTGCTAATTAAATTTGTTTGTTGCAAATTCATTTAGTTTGCAAATTATGCCATAACTACAGTCAGAGAGCGCACAACACAGCAGCACAGGGAGCAGCGACACTGCAAGCCTCTGAACAATGAATACAGAGACTAGCTCTCTGTATCCAGCGCTACAAGCTTGTCCTTCAATACAACTACAGCACCTTATACACACAATGCAACCCTGATTTTTTCCACTTAAGGCCTCACAAAGTCTAAAAACTGCCACTGTCACACATGCCTCCCCAACTCTGTTTCATTTACCCCTCACCATGTCACATTTACCAACTGAAGACATTCATCATTCACACACAAACACACACACTTAGCCATGAAATGTAGCTGTGTCATAACACAATGCACAAAGGCCACAGGCAGCCCCCATAAACACAACACACCGCAAGCAGCTACCCCACACACTTAGATCCCAAACATATATTCACAAAGATATACATTCACACACGAAGATACTCTCTGTCAGACACACACTTTCATGCACACACACAGGTAGACAATGCCAGACACATTCAGAAATACACACACTTGCACTTATGTATACCCGACCATACCCCGCAATCGTGTATAAACGATTAGTATAATTGCTAATTAAATTTGGTTATTGCACATTAATATAGTTTGCTAATTATGACATAACTTCAGTTAGAGAGCTCACAATGCAGTGGCACAGGGAGCCGCAATACTGCAAGCCTCTGGATAATGAATACAGAGACTAGCTCTCTGTATCCTGCGCTGCAAGCCCGTTTTACAATATAACTACAGCACCTTATACACACAATAAACCCCTATTTATTTTCACTTTGGGTATTAGTGGGGGCCTCGTGTTTGTGTTTCATCCAAGGTCTTACAAAGTCTAGAGCCGCCACTGTTGTCTCATATAGGTACACTTTTTTGGCACTGTCTGTGCATTATGTCACCTTTAGAAAAAAATTGCGTAGCTGTTAGTTTGACATTTCCAATAGAAATATATTTCTGAATCGCACAAAAACATTTACTTTTTCATCTGCTGACAGTATTAACAAACGCTCTGCAATTCATTTTATAAGTCATGAGTTATACTGCTGTTTTTTTGTCTGTTGTTGTTTTAGGAGTGTTCAAAAAGTGGTGTTTTATCATCAATCCCTGACTGTAGGACAATAAAATGATAGCTGCAATTGCCATTTAAAATGCAGTATGGAGATATAATAAGCTTATGGAATAATGTCCTCTCCTCGGTTACACTCGTAGTATGACCTTGAAAGAATGACTTATGGCATTTTATTAAAGTTTAGAGCAGCCAAAGTAAAATATTGTGGTTTATAAATCAATCGAGTTGTGTGAATGTGCTACACCTTCTATTATACAGTCAAATACAATTTAGTTTTTTTTATATTTTTATCTGCAGCTTTTTAAATTATATTCTATTAGAATCAAAGTGATGTGAGATAGTTTTTTTTTTTGTAACAGAAGAGTAAAACAATCGCATTTTTTAACTGCTGTGTGCAGTTGACAACTATTCAACTTACGGGATAGAAATTTATAACCCATTTATGTTGAAGTACATAATAATTGGAAATAAATCTAATATTGTAATAGAAACACATTTCATAGTTCTCTAGACATGCAGGAAATTAGATGGATGTGACTATTTTGTCAAATAGATAAAAGAGTAGGAGGGAATCATCTTAGCAGTGAAATATTATTTGGGAGAAGTTAGTCTAATTATTTTGCCCATATCTTTTTTTTTTTTTCTTTTTTTTTACAAAAACAAACCTTTCTTTACTGGGGCAGTCTCTGGGCCACTGCTTAATAGAAGTACAAGTAATGGTACAAGATTAGAAGGCTGTATATAACATGTCATAAAATACCTTCAGGCTTCACAGGTCTATAGACCTTTTCAAGTCAAGGAATATTGAAAAAGCAGTGACGGTTTCTTCCAGCCCTGGAAGGTATTTTATTTCAGATTCCATAATATCTTAAAGGGCAGATGTTTGTTGCATTTTGGTATTTTGAAGTTTTTTTTTTTTTATTTAATCTTAAAGAGCTGGTTTGAGTTAAATTTGATAATTTTATAGGGGAACTGCTACAAACTAGGATTTAAAAACTATGTGATGTTTAATAATAACAGATAGAAGGTGCTTATTCTATCCCACTCATAGCTTAATGAGCCTGCACATGACTCAAGTACATCAGCTTTAACAGGATAGGATAGCTCTTGGAACGAATCTTCAGTTATGTGAATATATGTCATAATGAATGCGGCAGCAAGGCTCATCTTCCTTTCCGCCCGCACCTCCCATGCCTCACCCTCTGTCAGTCCCTACATAAAATATAGAGCTCAATTTAAAATTCTGGTTCTTGCTTTCAAATCTCTACATAATGCTGCTCCCACCTATCTATCCTCCCTTATACACAAGTATTTCCCGTCTAGGCCCTTACGATCTGCTGAAGACTTACGTCTATCTTCTGTCTGTACTCCCACCTCTGATGCTCGCCTTCAAGATTTTTCGAGGGCTGCACCATTCCTGTGGAACTTGCTTCCCTCCTCCGTTAGATGCTCACCCAGTCTCCACTCCTTCAAAAAATCATTTGTGGCAAACCTAGCCACTTGGACTATAACCAGAGATTGTACCTTTAAGGGTTGCCTGTATGTCTGGGGAGATATGTGTTTAACTACGTATATTGTATGCTGACTGTAATGTATTGAATTGCATGTATTTGCTATCCACCGAATGCAGATAGCTGTTTGTATGGGGTTTTCCTTTCGTTTCACGAACGGCACTTTGGAGGGCCGTTCGTGAACCGAAAACACTACCCCTAATAGCCCACACACTTAGAGGCGTGTGGCGCTGGTTAACTGATTGCAACAATGTTGCAATCGGTAATTAGAGGCTCTCCTGGGTGGCCGTCGTTCGACTACCGACCATGCGGCGGTCGGCCATCTTGGATCCTTTGTTCCCTCAGCGGTGCTAGGTTGTCGAGCGCATGGTACTAAAAACGGCTACTCGACGGCACGAACACCGCTGAGCCTCCAGGACGTTCGGGAGTTCCAGGCCGTTCGGTATTTTATTCCCTGGAAGGCAATCGGTCTTTTTAATATGTTTTTCAATAAATGTGTTTTTCGTGCGGCGTTTGGTTATTTTAGCTGGGATCTGAGCGGTAATCTCACGAATGATGCGCTCAGACCCCAGCTATCTACTGAACGCCCATTCGTGCAAATCAACAGTATATTCACAAAGTTATGGATTTTTGTATAAATTGTCGGTTCTGCTGCACGAAGGGATAATCCACTTAACGGTATATTCTAGGAGGAGGATCCCTCTCGTGCAGCAGTGCCTGATGGGAAAAATGTGTTGTACTGTAAGTTCCCCATGTAGTCCCCTCTAGGAATGTCCCTGGGAGGGGACTCAGGAAACCCCTTGCATGGGGACTTGTATAAATTGTGCAGCAGAATTAAAGGACTTCAGTTGACTCTCAGAACTGTGTTTCGTCCGGTTACTGGGAGGTTGGGGATATTGCCTTGTTGTTTCAGCGCTTGACTGTGGATTACTTCCTGAACCAGCGGAATTCGTGGATTTAATATTGGCGTTCCGCTACATCGTTAAAAACCCACTTCTTCATAAAAGCGTATCAATTAAACTGTTAATAGCTCCTGGCTGATTCCTCTTCTGCAGCTGTCACTAGTCTAATACTATCCTTACCTTTTTGTGTCATTTTACCCCACTCCCTCTAGCATGTAAGCTCATTGAGCAGGGTCCTCAACCCCTCTGTTCCTGTGTGTCCAATGTGTCTGGTTACAACTACATGTCTGTTCGTCCACCCATTGTAAAGCGCTGCGGAATTTGATGGTGCTTTATAAATATCATAATAATAATAATAATAATAATAATGTGAATATCAGCTGGAGATAACAGGCATTAGGTTATAGTAAAGTATCCAGAATTATTTGGAATAAAAAAGTTTAAAATCTTACATAATAAAAACCATCAGGCTGCTTAACAGTCCTTCAAGTAAACAGTCAACACAATGCATTTTGGCTCAGTGTCTTCATTGAGTTTAAATCAATGTAATGTTTTGTTTCTCATTTTTATAGAAATTTGCTCCTACGGAGCTCCACGTAACTTTTGACTTTGTTGTAAACATGTTCTGGGAATTCTCTTTCAATCAATGTGTTACATTTACACTGGTAGCCTCAGGGTGCCATTGTGGTGTTCCCGAAAGATCTGACTCATAATCCTATGTATTCTGCATCTCCTGGAAGTGTTCGGTCGGCCATTCTGAGATCATGCATTGTTTCAAAGTGGTCTAATCGGCTGGAGATATTCCCCTGCGCATATGTTTAATAATACGCTTACATATCAGTATATTTAGGAAATATGTATATGTGAGGTGTGAAAAATAAAATTAAATTGAGAAATTCACCCCTTGTTATCCTGTAAGCGGGGACCTCAATTTTAGCTCCCTGTCACTCATTGTTATAATCGCTGTCTTTTATACCGGGTAGTAAACACATCTAAAGCATACAGGAAAGAATGAAAAAATATATTGCTACTCTTTATTTGCATATTAGCCCTTTCTGTTTCTTATCTGAGCTCCATTATAATGTAATTTGTTAAATCCTGATTAGAAATTGACATAAAACAGAATATCTCATGAAAACACAAGTTATAGGTGATGCTTCACGTTTTATCAGTTTTGTAAATTCCAAAGGAAAGTTGCCCTTTAAATATTCTAAATCTCTATATTTAACTACTCCGCACACATCATACACATAAAAGTTTTTTTTTTTCAATTTTTCATTAAGTGTTATGAATAATTAACTATAATAATAAACCTTACTAAATATTCCCTCTGGTCGAGCACTGGTCTTCACCAAGTAGAAAAAATATATCTCTCTGCTGCAGCTCCCTCAGTCTTTCTCAGTTGTGTAAAATATATACCTGTTCCCTTCATTGTACTGTATCAGTGCTTATAGTGTTTACGTATTACAATGTTTTTGAATAGATGTCACAGAGGACTATGGGTATTACAGAGTGTATGTGTGATCTGCAATAGCCAGTATAGTACAAATACGTAAAAGAAATGGGGGAGGGGAAGTCTGCGCTAAAAAGCAAAGGATAAAAGCTGCAACCCTAAAAAGGGGATCCCTCAAAAACCCTAAAATAGTATAAAAGGACAAAAAAAGGGGAGTGAAGGGCTGCGCTGAGTAAGTAAAAGAATAGACAATCTAATAAAATAGACAATCTAATAAAAAATAGCAACAGAGTCTGTACACTAAAAAATAGAATATAGAAAAAGTCCAATATCAAGCATAAAAGATGTCTCACTGATAGTAGAACAGGCTGTGTTTGGACAGTCCTCAGAGATAAATCCTTCCAAGTTTTCAGAGAATCCGTATATGAAAAATAAAAACACAATAGGCTTCCAATGGTATAGTAAGTACTGTAAAAATTAGCGAAGTAAGATAAAATGGAGGAAAATGCACTCACATTGGTTGGAGCTATGGGACCAGCTCTTAGTTGTAAAGCACTTAGCGGTATAATCCCCGCTAATGGATATTCTTTCAGGATAGGTCACTGCGTCCAACTTGTGTGGCGTAGAATTCTCACGTATATAAAAACAGATATAGTGCTCTCAGTAGGAAAGGTAAGCATAAAATAAATTAAAATAAATTATACTCACAATTGTGGAGCAGAAAATACTGCTCTATTTGTAATGCGCCGGTGGAATAATCCCCACCTGTGGATTGCTTTAAACAGGAACAGTGGAATGCCAGGAAAAAATAATAATTAAAAAAGTGTCTATACAATAAAACAGAATTGGTCCTATAAATGAGGGTACCAAATAGAAGTTTTTATTGTTAAAATACACAGTAAAAAAACATTTAACGCGTTTCACCTCATGGGCTTTATCATTTTTGAAACGCGTTAAACAGAATTGGTCCTATAAATGAGGGTACCAAATAGAAGTTTTTATTGTTAAAATACACAGTAAAAAACCATTTAACGCGTTTCACCTCATGGGCTTTATCATTTTTGATAAAGCCCATGAGGTGAAACGCGTTAAATGGTTTTTTACTGTGTATTTTAACAATAAAAACTTCTATTTGGTACCCTCATTTATAGGACCAATTCTGTTTTATTGTATAGACACTTTTTTAATTATAATTTTTTCCTGGCATCCCACTGTTCCTGTTTAAAGCAATCCACAGGTGGGGATTATTCCACCGGCGCATTACAAATAGAGCAGTATTTTCTGCTCCACAATTGTGAGTATAATTTATTTTAATTTATTTTATGCTTACCTTTCCTACTGAGAGCACTATATCTGTTTTTATATACGTGAGAATTCTACGCCACACAAGTTGGACGCAGTGACCTATCCTGAAAGAATATCCATTAGCGGGGATTATACCGCTAAGTGCTTTACAACTAAGAGCTGGTCCATAGCTCCAACCAATGTGAGTGCATTTTCCTCCATTTTATCTTACTTCGCTAATTTTTACAGTACATACTATACCATTGGAAGCCTATTGTGTTTTTATTTTTCATATACGGATTCTCTGAAAACTTGGAAGGATTTATCTCTGAGGACTGTCCAAACACAGCCTGTTCTGCTATCAGTGAGACATCTTTTATGCTTGATATTGGACTTTTTCTATATTCTATTTTTTAGTGTACAGACTCTGTTGCTATTTTTTATTAGATTGTCTATTTTATTAGATTGTCTATTCTTTTACTTACTCAGTATAGTACAAATGCCTGGGTAATTGTATCTTGATACTTTATACAAAAAAGCCCCAAAAAATGATAATCTGCTGAAAAATTAGGAATATTTTTTCACCTCAAAATTTCCACCTAACAGGGGTGGAGTGCCCACTCATGCAAATCGGTCACTGACAAAGGGCCCGTGGCAGTCAGAGGCCTAGATACACAACCATAGCATAGCTGGGGAGATCAAAGAATCTACCTATCAAGCCTGGCATCGTATGATGAACTTTACTCTGGTGATAGTTGTGGGTCCCAGACCCCCAGGGGCCCGCAACCTTTTGATCTGTATATATCATTTAAAAATATATATTTGTTTTATTATATTGTAACAAACTTTTCACTATATTAGCCAAACAAAGATGATGTCCAAATTCCTACTCCTTATGTTACTTGCCCTTGCAAATGATGTGGAGTCTAACCCTGGTCCCCCAGCTAATTCTAGTCCTAATCTCCCCACTAAAAAAGGCCTCTCTTTTGTGCACTGCAACATCCGTAGTTTACTCCCTAAACTGGATGCACTGCAAGCCTGGTGTTCCCATTACAAACCAAAAATCATTGTGCTCTCAGAATCATGGTTAACGGCTAAAATACCAGACACCGCCATTGCAATACAGGGTTATTCATGTTTTAGAAAGGACAGAGCAAAGAGAGGAGGAGGCATTGTTATTTATGTTGACAATTCTATAAAGTTTACCCCTTTACAAAACCTTAGTCCTCCTGCCATCTTTGATTTCCTTTCTGGCACAATTGAGATCCCGTGCAGTAAATCAATCATTGTTGCAGGAATCTACCGCCCACCTAGCTCCCCAGTGCATTCCCTTTCTGACATAGCCCATCTCCTTAGTGAAACCATAGATCAAAACCCAAAAAGTGAACTGTTGGTCTTTGGAGATTTTAATATTGATTGGCTGAATCCTAAAAATAATAGTTCTTGCACGCTGTTTAAGACTTTGCAGCTAACTCAATTAATCTCCTCCCCAACTCACATAAACATTAAAAGCCATAACCATACCCTGCTAGATTGGATTCTCTCCACTTCTCCTGATAGAATCCAGGAGGCTGGTGTTCTCCCAAACACGTTCAGTGATCACTGTTTAGTGTACTGCGTGCGCAAAATAAAGGCTATTAAATCCTCTCCCAAGGTTAAAATAACTAGGTCCTTCAAAAAATTTAATTTTGAATCCTTTTTAAATGACATCAAGAATCTCTCATGGCACAGATTAAACATTATCCCAGATCTAGACTGTGCTGTTGAATACTTTCAGTCTGAACTCCTACAAATTTGGAATTTGCATGCCCCGCTGCGTAAGGTGAGGGTAAAAGGAGCACATATGAACTGGATCACAGCTGACCTCATCCAAATGTACCAGTTTCGGGATTCTTTGTGGTCAAAGTTTAAGCGTACTGGCTCTATGAATGATCACGGTGCATATAGACAATGAAATATATGCACAAAACAGACAAAACTGGCCAAGGCCCAATATTTCTATGAAAATCTGAACAGTAACATCTCAAACCCTAGAAACTTTTGGAAAGTCATAAATAAACTACAAACTCCCCCAATCCACTCCCAACCCTCCACTGTCAAAATGGGTAACCAAACCCTGCAACTTCCCTTAGATGTAGCAAATGCCTTTAACAATTATTTTGTCGGATGCTCTAGTGCCCTGATTGCCAAGCTAATAAATGACACGCATCCTGAAACTACAAATGTGGATCAGGCCCCACTAAATTTGCAAAGGCCCAATATAGATAAGTTTAATTTTAGACCTGTACCTGTTAGTGTCATTAAAAAACATCTTAATAATCTAAAAATGAAAAACCAGTCCGGACCTGATCAAATCCCAGCAATGCTGTTGAAGCTCAGTGCGCCGGCAATTGCTAAACCCGTCTCAACTCTAATTAACGAATCATTGGTGTCTGGATACATACCCAAACTTTGGAAGACTGCGAGAGTAGTGCCTATCCATAAAAGTGGTGACACTACTTTGGTTTCTAACTATCGCCCAATATCATTGCTCCCGGTATTGTCGAAAATCTTAGAAAAATGTGTCCATGTGCAACTTTGTGAGTACTACCAACAATTAAACTATCTGACCCCTGATCAATCGGGCTTTCACCAGAATCACTCCACTACAACTGCCCTCTTAAAAGTTTGCAATGACATCCAAACTGGCATGGAACAAGGAGCCCTAACTGGAGCTATTTTCCTTGATTTTGCTAAGGCCTTTGACACAGTAGACCACGACATTCTACTGCACAAACTCGAAAACTCAGGTATTGGTGATCATTCTTTAAACTGGTTTCGATCGTATGTATCGGATCGCTCGCAATATGTGTCCATTTCTGACAGTGACTCCCTCCCTCTCCCAGTCACGTGTGGTGTTCCCCAGGGTTCCATTCTCGGCCCCCTACTATTTACATTATTTATAAATGATCTGCCTAATGTCTGCCAATCCTCAAATGTACACATGTACGCAGATGACACGGTAATCTATGCGAGCAAATCCAATCTACCGCAACTTGAGGCTTTGCTCCAAGACCAGTTTACAGAGGTAGAAAAGTGGATCGCAAAAAACAAACTCTTCCTGAACACTGACAAAACTGTCACAATGATCTTTGGAACGGTACCTAAATTACACAAATTACACAATCCCCACCTATCCATCAAAGCAAATTCAAATGGCACACTGACCGCAGTCCACTCTTTCAAATACTTGGGTATGATATTAGACCCCAATCTATCTTTTGGCCTGCACATAGAAAAGCTTGCATCTAAACTTTATCCAAAATTAGGTGCCCTGTACAGAAACAAAGCCTGTCTAAGCCCTACAGTAAAGGAAAAGATTGTACAGCAAATGCTGATGCCAATCATTGATTATGGGGATGTAGTATATGCGTCTGCATCGCAATCCCACATTAATAAACTCAACACATTGTATAACTCGTTCTGCCGATTTGTGCTACAATGTAATTACAGGACCCATCATTGTGACATGCTAAAGGAACTAAACTGGCTGTCGCTGGAATCCAGACGCACCCTTCATCTTTCCAGCCTTGTTTTTAAGAGCTTTTCTGGGAAACTCCCACCCTACCTGAACAAAATGCTTTCCCCGGCTGTTCCCACTTTCTATAACCTACGATCCAGTACAAGCACTTTACTTAGTCTACCTCAATACAAAAAGAAAGCAGCCCGATCCTCCTTCTCCTACAGATCGCCGCAATTGTGGAACGACCTCCCGCACAATTTAAAATCTTCCCTAAGCCTAAAGTCATTTAAGAGATCCCTCTCTACATACCTCAAAACAGAATGCACGTGTCATGATTGATTATATATTTCCTACCTGTTCTATGTTAAATTTTGTATATATTGTGTATTAATATTGTTTTTGTATTTTGTTGTACCTAATGTAACAATGCAATGATTTGTGGACCCAGGACATACTTGAAAACGAGAGAAATCTCAATGTACCTTTCCTGGTAAAATATTTTATAAATAAATAAATAAATAATAAATAAAAATTAGGAACAGAACATTTAATGACATTTGTCCTTTAATACAGATAAATAGTTTTGTTTTTGGTTCATTATTGATGCCCCCGCTTTACAGTGGAGGAAGTTATCATTTGGTTGAGTTGTGGAACATCACTATCTTGAGTATCCTCAAGATGAGTTAACTATATACCTAGTATCTCTATCTATCAATATCTAGTAATAACTCTAATTCTGGAACACCGAGCCTAAATGTAGCCAAATTACAAAACAAATGAAATGTCCAATGGCTGATCAGGTTAATTTTGACTCGTGATTGTGAAACCAAAAATAAACGATTGATAGCTCGGGGATGCCCATAAATATTGATTTAATTCATAGATCAAGTGAGAAGTGTTCAATCGAGGGAAAAATTACACAGTGATGCAGTGACGCAGTGACGTAGTGAAAAAAAATAAACCTTTATTTATAAATCTATATATTATATATTTAATAGTTACAATATATATATATAGTTGCTCCTTCTCTTTTTCCCTCTGTTGGCTATTTGTTTTCACTTGATCTGTGAACCAAATGGCAGGAAAATGACCCTCTCTGTGCACTGCCTAATAGATACATAATATTTATATTACGTATATATTTTACAGTACACTGATTGTCCTAATTTCACGCAAGTTGGTTTGTCCGATTAATTTTCCTGAAACTTTTTCCATTAGCAAAACTTGGATGTGCCAAACCGTCATGTGACTGAAATTTGGCCATCTTGAAATTTCCTGTTTTATTTTTTGATGAAGTGGTTCAGCTGAAAATCTTTTTTTTTTTTTTTTTTTTACTGTGCTCAACTCTAGAGAGAACACACCGCAGAGCTGATCATCTATCCGTGGTACAAGAAGTATGTTGGTTTTGTTTTGTTTTTCCTTTTGAGTATTTATGTTTAAACTGTAAAGAAGTTTGTGAACTCACATCCAGACATATTTGTGACACGTTATTTATTTTTATTTTCATTTTCTTTTTTTTATAATTATTTATTTTTGATATGCAGGTAGGTACAGTGCCTGTATCGCCAAAACAGCATCAGTAGGCTCGATTTTTATGGTCATAGCAAAACATTATTATAGCATGTTGGGTTTGTATATAAATTTTTTTAAAATAAAAAAAGTAATATTTCAAGCGTTTAAGTAATAAATAACAGGCTTAATTAGTATATGTCAAAACAAGGCTTAACAGTTGAACCTGGAATAAGCTGCAACATTAAGTGTCTAGGTCTGTCCCTGAATATTAGGCAGCAAAGTAGTATGCAACAAGCTAATAGGGCAACACAGTGCATGCCAGGTGATGAGTAAGCAGGTGTAATAATGTAAGGTTATGGTGACTGGCATGTTAGGAGGTCAACAGAGGTTAGTAATAGCATTCCTCAAAGTTATGACTAGCGTCTGGTAGATCAATATGTAAATAGGCAGTGAAAAGTTTAAGCATTTGCGGTGAGGTGCATGCTGTTTATGATTACTACTATTAGGTCACATCATGTCTATTGGTTAAGGTTACACTTTGTTAAGGTCAGTTGGCAGAAAACAACAAGTTAATAAACCACTGATATAAAACCAAATACCAGGAGAAACAAATACCACTGTGTAAGACAATGAGTAGGAAGGTGCTCAATTCGTGTTCATGTCGCTTGAGTGCTGCTTGCTGCTCAATTTTATGTTATAGTAGATGTAAAGATGAACACATATGGGTCCAAATGTCATTGGGTTGGTATCTGCATTACGAGTGAGCTCCAGTCGCACTGTTAGGCCTGATAGTATATGTTAGACACTAGAGTGAGGCTTAATAGTATGTGTTATCTTATGTTAGTGCTTGATTGTTTAACACAGAAATATAACCCCCAGTGATCCCCAGAGTGCTAGGTGTAGTCTAATGGTTGTTGAGGTCTACTGGGTGTAGGTGCATGGGGTGAGCCTATACACAGCTATGGATCTACAGAGTGATGGGCTTTTAAAATTATGTGGTGAGTGCTTCCTTAGTGGAGGCCACATTTCCGATGTTTGTGCGGTTGCCTTTGGGTCGAGTCCTTCAGCCGTTGCCCTGCGGGGTATCATCGGCCTCCCAGTGCGGTGGTCCATGCTGCATTCCCTGTGGACCGGGAGTGTAGGGGAGAAAAGTCTCTGTGCGTGAGAATGGCCCGTTTGGTTGGTATTGTATACTCCCAGTTATGAGTCTCTGCATTTGGCGCGTTCTCGGGCTGCTTCTGTTCTGGAGTGGTCATTTTGGGCTTCGTGGTCTGCCGCTTTCTTGGGTGGCCTCAGTGACCTGTGCCCCTCCAGGGCCTGTGCTGGGTCATTGCTTGTGGTCGGATTGACTCTTGGCACTTTGTCTTGAGTGTCTCTTTGCTGTTAAACGTTTTTTGTGGGCTACGTCCGCTCTTTGTGTGGCTCCCGGCTTTTGCTGTTGGGACGGCCTTTCTTTGGTGCTTACCCAGTCTGTGGAAGAGGTTTAGTGGTCTGCCTTAGTCGGAGCTCTGTGTCACTTCAGGCATTGCTTAGGGCTGCGGCGCGTATGCTTTTTGCTATTTTGTCAGCCTCTCTGAGGTATTCTTGGCTTCGTGTTCATGTCGCTTGAGTGCTGCTTGTCAGGGGGATCATGTGAGGGTAGCCTGGGATAACCCCCACTGGACCAAAGGGGGGGGAGTGAGGGCTCTGGGTTGAGTTTCCAGCCGGTCTTGGCTGCAGGAGCGCGGCCGTCTCTACCACGCCTGCCATGCGCTTGGTAGGCCTCGCCAGGATGTCAGGTGCATACCGATACATAAGTTGCCCCTTTCGTGTGGTGGCCTTTGTTTGCCAGTTTGGTGCCTGTATTGTCTCTTAAAGTCGCTTTTTCTGCTCCAGTGAGTGGGAGATACAGAGACTTGCGTCCTCTTGGCTTTGCGGTCAGGCCACGTCCCATTTTTATTTCCATTAAGTGCTATATTATCCTTCTTTGTTGTAACTGCACCCCCAGGCATAAAAGGGGTTAAACGCCGATTAGAAGATCTTCCCCTTCC
This sequence comes from Pelobates cultripes, assembly GCA_933207985.1. NCBI lineage: Eukaryota > Metazoa > Chordata > Amphibia > Anura > Pelobatidae > Pelobates > Pelobates cultripes. Next base: position 117,243,216 of record OW240923.1, read on the forward strand.
AGAGACACAGGCAGCTACTGTAGACACCAATCTACCGAACCGGAGAAGCATATGAATGCTCTCAAACATACGAATACTGTAAACAGCCGAATAGGAAAAACCATACGAATAGGTTTACACTCCTAGCAGTCGAACTGAAACAGCATACAATAAATGCCCCCAAGAACGAGACAAGGCTCTGTTTTGAGGGTCAAGCAGGAACAGACAGAGCTGTGGGTTTGTTCTTATGTACACATTCTTACACATTAGTACCACCCACAGGGTTTTGGAAAACAACCAATAAACATGTACAATACACTCAGACACTCCCACACAAAATCCTCCCCTCTGCCTGTGATACAATTACCTTACACAATGGGTAATGTAATTATCACAGCCAGAGAAATACAGTTTTTCCACATTATTCATAACTTGAAAAGTATGCATCACATTCACATTTTCAGAATCAGCATACTCCAAATACAAACATATATCAAAATCATCCAAATTGGTCCATTGGTTCAAAAGATAGATCAAAGTCCTTTGTGACCAAATGAAGCATGGCTTTTCTGCCCAAATCCAGTTCCACAGAGTCTTCTATCCTGGAGATAATTGGGAAGTAATCCAATTATCTCCAAGGACAGAGGCAAAACTCCATTAACCACATGGCAGCAAAAGACAATAAAATACATAAAAATATATAACTGTGTAGCCATTGCACAAAACAGGTACATTCAACATATCCCCAGATAGCTCAGATCTGAGCGCACATTATTATTGAATGGCACCCAGAGCACACACATACAGTTCAATTGGCATAGCTATCTGGGGTATTACCGCTCAAACAAGGCAAGCACCGAATGACCCGGCTTTCGTGTCTTCGCAGGGTAAAATCAAGCGTTTCAACATGGGGCCATAGTCTAAAGGCAGCAGACGGGCAACCAGGCTCCTCCAATGCACAGTGGTGAGATTGGTCTCGTCACATTTGTTTTATTAGTAGAAAGAGTAACTCACATTTAAATCTGGTCCTTAAGGTCATACGATTTTTTTTTTTTTTTTTATGAGAACATATGCAATAAAGAAACACAGGGTAAGAGTAGCTTAAAGCTCTGCAATAACAGTGAATGTAGCTTCCTGGAATCCCACTGTGAATACAGTAGGGTTCTGTTCACTTTAATGGTTGTATATGAGTTTTTAAATTATATGCCTTCATTAGATGCGTAGTGATGCAGAATAAGAGCATAGCCTTGTAAATGTGTGAAAAGTGAAGCAAGTAAGAAAAGACAGAGTGAAACTTCGAAAGAACAGTACTCAATAAGCCATATCAACAAAGCATTAACAGGATCTCCCTAAACTATATTGTCATTGCAAATGTGAGTAACTACCTGCAGAGACTAATCGGAGAATCAATGACAGCAGTAAATATATAAATTCATATGTAAAACACTAAATTGTATAATGCTAGTGTGATCGCTTGCTTTAGATAACCCAATATGGGTACAGTTTTTGTTTGCAATTATAAGCAGACAAGAAAAACACCTTTTGATCTGAAACCACCCAAAACTTTTAAAATTGACTTTTGATTGACAAAACCTTGAAATGTTTTCAGTGTGCTATGCTATAAACTCCACCATATTGCTAATAGTTCATTTTTTTTTTTATTATTGTAGCCTTAACATTTTTACTTGTAACTTTTTTTAAGAGGTAATTTATGAAATACTCTTTGTTAGACAACGATATTCTTGAACATTCCAGAATTTTTTCTACAAGTAACATCTAACATTTGTTTTTTTCTTTAATGGACCGTTGTTCCATTATTTGTATACATTTTGTTGTTTTTATAGGATACATGCAATTTCTATATGGGGGTTCTAAGGTGTGAGGAGACACGACAGCTTTATACAGGTGATACTCGAAAAGTTAGAATATCGTGCAAAAGTTCATTTATTTCAGTAATGCAACGTAAAAGGGAAACTAATATATGAGATAGACACATTACATGCAAAGCAAGATAGTTCAAGCCGTGATTTGTCATAAGTGCGATGATTGTGGCTTACAGCTCATGAAAAGGTTTCTTTTTGCTTGAAACATGCTTCTTCTCATTTTAATGTTGGGAAAAAAGGACTTTTAAACTAGATGTATGTTAATGGATTTTGTCTTCATGGACTTTTTTAGGCTTCATGAGGACAGGTGATTTTATGTACATTAATATGCTGACCCAGAATGCACGAATTACAAAGATGCACAATTCAAATTGTAAAAACGTTAGCACTATTGTAGAACAATTGCCACAAATGAAATATCTGGGAATTTTGGAATTCACGAAGAACTGAAACTGTTCTAGAAAATCAGGCAAAATAGTTTTTTTCTCATATATATATCAAAAACTGCTGTACCTAAGGGTCTTTTTGGCCTATTGTGGCAATTTTATTTACTGCACATGTTTTGTGCTGTTAATATGGACATTTTATAATCAATAAATTCTTGTTACTTTTTATCCTTATTTTTACCTTTGTCATTATACTCCATTCTTTTTCTTTTTACCCCATTTATATTACCTATATAGTGATTGTGGCGCTCTGTATTTTCAGTTTTTTCACATATAGTCAAAGAACAAAAATACAAGGCAAGATTAATGATGTAGGCTGACTTAGTACATCTGAAAAAGTCACAAAGTCCCATTCACCAAAGAGAGAGCATCTGCCACTGGTTCCGTGTTTTCAGCCCGATATCACTAGCAAACACCAGCTCTTGAGATTGTTGAGATCCTTAGTTACGTCATCCTTTACAAGGTCAATATCCAGAATTAGTCAGCCTTCATTACGGCTTCAAGTGGTGGCTACATACACTGTATATAAGCCATCTTTAAAAGGCTCATGTTGCCGTCAATATTTAGTTTTATATAAACATCTGGGAGCTGCACATGGCATAACCACCAAGACATAACCACCTTTACGAAGATCTGGGAAATAATTCACCTGTATATCACTCAATAATGTATTCCAGATCAGAAAAATCTAGACATTGGATGTTAATATATATTCTGCCTTTTTTTTTTGCTGTGAACATTTTCATAATTAGTCTTGGCATTTTTTTTCTTTTACCTGTATGTTCACGTTGCCGATGATGTTTATGGAATCAGTGACTGTTACATACTAACATTATTACGATGCTCCCCTTTTTTCACTTTTTTTTGTCTGTGCGAATAATGTACAAATATTAGCTCACCTTTGAAACCAAATCCTTCTTCCCATAGCGGAGCTCTTTCAGCTGGGCTTGTATCCTCTTTGACTATAAAATCAAAAGACAAAACAGGTAAACTAGGCTGTATGTAAGTTTTTCTGTAATTTAACCCTTCCACTGCCAAAAATGTTTATGGTCCTATACCCCAGTCTCATAAACGCACTACTTGGTCAGTTGCAAACAAAATTAGCTTATTGCAAAACATTTGATTTGTGTACTTGTAGTGCAGTGGCAAAACACTGGTAACACTGGAACTTTGAGTACAGAGAGACTAACTATGTGTATTCAACACTCAGCAGTACTGGTCCAGTTGTGAAATAAGAGTTTGTTCTTGGCATGGGAAGGGGCTTTCTGTGTCTGCAGGCAGACATACTGAATGAAGTATCAAGAATTATTTTAAAAAAATTGTATTTATTTATTTTCAAGGCCGGGGGAGGTAGTTGCATCATTCCTTAAATGGATTATGTTTGATAGGTTAAACAAGAGGGTAAATGTCACCTTAAACTCAGTACAAAGCAAACGGTGCTAACTTTCTCCATGTCTCCAAGTCAAATGGCCAATAATTTAGTGGAATATACTTGGAGATTCATTCTGCAGATCAAACTACAATTCATCCGAATTTGGGCCAATCGGGTGATCAGACAAATTCCTGAACTCCAAGACAAAATAATAAAAACAAAGTACTTAACCAGGAAAGGCACATTCAGATTACTCTGGTTTTCAAGTCCGTCCTGGGGATGTTACCTTAGCCCAACATCCAGGGGTTGTTACTTATGTTGCCAAACCAAAAAGCAAGCAAAATATGCAATAGACGAGTATGTTCATTTTGATTCTTGTTTCAGAATTCCACCCATGGAGCTAAAAAAAAAGCTAACTGATGGGGAAGAGAATGATTTACGGCTGGGGACAACCACTTAATTTTGGTTTTATTCACAGATCAACTGAGAAGTGAACAAAATAGGGAAAAAAGGAGGAACAGTAAGAGATTGTATATTGATATATGTACATTAATATTATTATTGTCATTTATATAGCACCAACAGATTCCGTAGCGCTTTACATTGTTATAAGAGGGGGGATTGAACTATAAATAGGACAATTACAAGAAAACTTACAGGAACGATAGGTAGTTGAGGACCATGATCAAACAAGCTTACAGTCTACAGGAGGTTGGGTGTAAAACACAATAGGACCAGAAATAGCAATCAAATAAGATGGGAGTGAAGCAGAGCTGTCCTTTAAGAGAGAGCAAGAGACAGGTATGTGAGGTAGAGGTTACTCTGGGAGGCCATAAACTTTCCTAAAGAGATGGGTTTTAAGGCACTTTTAAACAATTGAAGACTAGGGGAGAGTCTAATGATGGAAGGCAGACTATTCCATAGGAAGGGAGCCGCCCACGAGAAGTCCTGCAAGCATGAGTTGTCCGTACACTGGCGAGCTGCGGACAGGAGAAGGTCGCGTGCAGATTGGAGAGACCGAGAAGGGGCATACCTGTGGATCAGTGAAGAGATATAAGAGGGGCAAGAATTGGTCAATGCTTTATAGGTATGGGTTAGCACTTTGAATTGACTCCTATAGGATACAGAAAGCCATTGTAAGGACTGACAAAGAGTGAGGTGTGAGAGGACTGACTAGAGAGGAAAATCAGTCTGGCGGCAGCACTCATTATAGACTGTAGTGGGGCAATACGGCTTTTGGGAAGACCAATTAGAAGAGGCTTATAATAATCCATGCAAGAAATTACTAGAGCATGGACAAGCTCCTTGGTAGCATCTTGTGTAAGAAAGGGGTGTATATAATATAATCCATATAATTACAATTCGATTTGCCATTTTATTTTATATTTTTTGCCCACTAGCTAGTTGATTGCACTGCCATTGGGTAAATAGTACTTGCTTTTTGATTGGGATTGATCGGTTATAAATGTGCATTCTGACAGATGCATTCTGTCTTATTTTTGTTTCAAGTTGGTGTTCGGAAAATATTCCAGATCTATACTTTGTAAAAGATTCAGAATGGTTCAAAAAAGCATTGAATGCTTCCAGCAGACAGGTGCAGATTTCATCAGTTTGACCAGGTTCCAACCTTAAACGACTTTGGAAAATATGAGAATTGCTAGGCACAATGCAGGCTTTAGTGAAAAAACAAAAAAACATGTCCCACATTGGATATTTTTTGAGCATCAGAAATGTCCATGCTATCCACTAAACATTCCATAAAATCCAATTTTTTGGAAAAATAAAATAAACAAATACTGGAACCTTTCAATACAGATGTTGCCCAAGGCAATAACATGATAAATTAATGATTCCCTTTCAGAAAGAAAGCAAAAATGTATTCAGGTGTATTTACTAAACTTGGAATTGCAAAGAACCGACAAGGAAGGACACACAAGTGTAAAATAACAAAACTTGGAAAAAAGCTAAATTGTATCTTCCGAGTTTACTATATTTCCTTGTTTTTTCTTAAGAATTCTACCATACAGGGTTGCCACCAAACCTCTTGGGGCACCTTGCAAATCTATTGTCATCTTCCCACCCAAGGCTTACTAGAAGGCACAATTGTCCTCGTACACACCTATAAACACATATATACATACATGCACATACCATATACAGAGCCACATACACAAAGATATACACTGCCACACATATACACACAAATACACAAGCATATACACACTGCCAAACACATGCATTCATACACACATATATACATACAAACAAACGCATAAGCATATTAACACTGCCACACAAAGATACTCAATGCCATATATTTTGACACACACTTACAACAATATACACTCATATAAAGTCTGAGGCATATACACAAATATCAAGCACTGTGTTAATCACCCTCCTCTTTGCCTACCTTGGCGCTGGAGGAAGTTGACTTTCCTGGGGTCCATTAGAACCACAGGCACTGTCGGGCTCTCATTGCTCAATCCACGCAACTTCTTTCTAGCATTGGGAGGAAGTGATAGGACATTGTTGCCTACCAGCTCTGCTGCACAGAAGAGCAATACAGCTCTTGAAGGGGTCTAATTCACCTTAAATTAGTATTGTGATCCTGCTTGTTGAGAAATGTATATCTTCCCATATAGTTCTAGTAGACTCTGGGGCAGAACAGGGACCTGTAATGGTACACAGGTTGCCACACCCTGATGGTGGCCCTGCTACCATATAGGACAGATTGCAGATATAAAAAAAACTTGTTAATTCGAAATAGTACCATTTCCATCCAGAAAGTAAACCAAGACTGCATAAACTAAAAAATGTACAATATTTTAATTACTGTTAAAATATGGAATTGTTTACAGAAGTCTTCATAATTTATTATATTTAAACAGGAGAAATTGGTATTTTATTGAAACATTTGCATTATTGCTGCTGGTTACACTTACCTCTTCTGCACGTAGGCCACAAAGCTTGTTTCCTGATAATAATTTGTTTTTTAGGCTTTTATTCTAGAAAGAGAAAAAAATAGTTTTCATTACGAAGTGTTCAAAGATCCTGTCACAGCATGAAAATGTTCTGAATTTATTATGTAAATAAGAAAAGAACGTACACAAAATCGAAACATGCTCATCTTGAATACAATTACGCACATGTTGGCGCATTTGTTTCACTCAAAATATTTATACCAGAAATCTCATGAGTTCTATTAAACTAGTAAAATAGAGAAATAAAAAAAAAAAACCTTTTAAATACAATAAGGGATTCAAGATAAATTCATGGAAAAATATATAATTAAAGCAAACACAAAAGCTCAGAATTTAAACCGAGATATCGAAAGAAGCTCTAAAATATTGCCAGAAAATAACTTCCTGCAATATCAGCTGACACTATTACTGGACAAAAATAACTGGGGATATGTTAACTTGGGGGAACACGAGATGGCAAATAGATCCAGCCCAAGGATAAATATTATAGACCTGCAACATATATTGTCCCAAAGGGATACCATAGGCCCCAAAACAACTTTAGCTGCATTAAGCAGTTTTGGTGAATAGCTTCACTGCTCAATTCTCTGCCATCTAGGAGATAAATCCGTTTTGATTCTGATTCTTCAGCTCTAGCCACATATTACCTGGCACCAAAACTGTAGTGTTTCTTTAAGTCATTCCAAAACATGTGACTTGTAAAATGCCATGCCATGTCCCTGAGCTAAAACTATAACATGTTCTATGAATTGTGTTATGACACCAAATATTTTAAAGAATTCAGTATATTAATAAACTCAATTTGTAAACTTCACATCTGCTGTATGGACCTCACTATGTGCTATGGTAACCCTGTACCCACAGCGGTAACCTCAACCGTACTTCATTAAATCTACACTTCCTGCATTAAAACCCTTGACCCACAGCAAAACCCACACACTCATATATTATGTAATTCAAGCTGTTATTTAAGTTAACAATAAAAGATCCAGCATTTTTCAAGACCTTATTTGGAGTTCCAGCCAAGGTCACCGCCCATATTTATCCCAGTAATAACTTTAGAAAACTTTAGACAAATGAGCAGACAACTAGTAGTGAAAAATATCACAGGCCTCTCCCAACTGTTGATTTTGGTGGGACAACCCTAATTTTCCAGTTTCCCTAATTTTTTTGTCATGCCGTTGCGACTTTGTTCGTGACTAGTGTCACGCTTTTGGGGACAGCAGGGAACAGTCTCCAACATTTATAACATGAGCTCATCATAAGACACTATACACAAAACACAGTAGTAGTGTTAAAGGTAAAAAAGTCAAACCTATAGTAACTGCAAGAGTGATGTGCTAATTTAGACAAGGGGTTACACTTGCTTCAAATGTAGTCAAAACTCAATAGATGTATATATAAAAAAAGAGAGAAATGGCCATATAGTGTAAGTCCATACAACAAAGTGCTATGGTATATAAGTTAGAGTGTGCCAACTCACATGGATGAGAGCCTCAAGGGACAGGCTCAAATCACAACAGCATGTGTGTCGTATGGTGACACTGTACCTCTTTATTTCCCCACGATATATCCTCAGGACTTAGCGATAAATGGAAAGCAAAAAAGAGCTAATGGTGTAGTGTGTCTATGCATCCAGGTAATGAAACAAATTAATGCAATTTATTGCTAACCTTTTTCAGAGCCACTGAAACCTGGCTCTGAGTATAATCACTTGGGTGTCTGTAAAGGAGACACCACCCTTTTTGAGAAGCAGGTATTCCTACAGGCCCCACATATCCCACATCCATAGAAGCCGATCGGTTCATTGAACATACTGTGTTTGCTTGCTGTATGTCTAATATGGTTCCATACCAAGCTGTCCCTCAAATTCGGTACTCCTCTGTACACAATTTTGGGTCTCTCGGTGAGAATTGTATTTAAATTTTTTATCTTTTCTTAAAATGGGCCAATATTTTACAGTTAAAATCACATATAAAAGCTACCTGATATATATATATATATATATATATATATATATATTTTTTTTTTTACATAATAAGTTTCCAGTGGAGTCTGTAAGAATTATTATTAAAATTTGGGTTAAATCTGTATAAATTATCGGTGCAGATTTTAGCTATATGTTGAATTGGATAGTTTTTATGTCTACTTATAATGACAGAGACATTATCAACTTTTTTAATTTTATATAACACACATCTTCAACTGCTTTCTTTCTTCTGGCACCGTCCCTGCTGTCCTTAAACATGCTACTGTAGTACCCATCTTAAAAAAAACATGTCTCGACCCATCCTCCCCTTCTAACTATCGTCCTATATCCCTGCTCCCTTTTTCATCAAAGTTTCTTGAAAGACTAGTCTTTACCCATCTGGCCTGCTTCCTCAACTCCAACTCTCTCCTTGACCCTTTTCAGTCCAGCTTCCGCCCCCTCCACTCTACTGAGACTGCCCTTATCAAAATCACTAATGACATTATCACAGCTAAATCCAAAGGTCACTACTCAATACTAATTCTTCTTGACCTCTCTGCTGCCTTTCAAACCGTTGATCATGTTCTCCTTCTCCAAACTCTTCAATCACTCGGACTTATTATCTCATTTGGATTCCTCACATCTGGTCTGTTGTCAAATAATGCTAATTCCACCTTAAAAACATTGCCCACATCTGCACCCTTTCTTACACTAGATGCTCCTAAAGAGCTTGTCCATGCTCTAGTAATCTCTCGCATGGACTATTGTAACTCTCTCCTAATTGGTCTTCACAATAGCCGTATTGCCCCGCTACAGCCTGTAATGAATGCTGCCGCCAGACTGATTTTCCTTTCTAGTCGGTCCTCTCACATCGCACCCCTCTGTCAGTCCTTACATTGGCTTCCTGTTTCCTATCAAAGTGCTAACCCATACCTATAAAGCACTGAACAATCTTAACCCCTCTTATATCTCCTCACAGATCCTCATGCCCCTTCTCGGTCTCTTCGCTCTGCCCATGACCTTCTTCTATCCGCTGCTCGCACCCGTATGGCCAACTCGCGCTTGCAGGACTTCTCGCGGGCAGCTCCCTTCCTGTGGAATAGCCTGCCTACCTCCATCAGACTCTCCCCTCGTCTTCAATCATTTAAGTTGTGCCTTAAAACCCATTTCTTTAGGAAAGCCAATGGCCTCCCAGACTAAACTCTACCTCACATACCTGTCTATTGCTCACTCCTAAAGGGCAGCACTCTACTCTCTCCTCCAGCTCTGCTTCACTCCCACCTAATTTGATTGCTATTTCCTGTCCTAATGTGTTTTATACCCCACCTCCTATAGAATGGAAGCTCGTTTGAGCACGGTCCTCTTCAACCTATTCTTTCTGTAATTTTCTTGTAATTGTCCTATTTATAGTTAAATCCCCCTCTCATAACATTGTAAAACGCTATGGAATCTGTTGGCGATAAATAAAGGGCAATAATAATATTAATATATAATTGATGTAAATTTATTTGTATATATTTATCTCCCATTCTTTCTCCTATTTTCTCTCTCACACTCTTTTTGAGTGAATTGTGGTTGTATGGAATAAGGGGATTAGTTTTTCCCATTTTGGTAAATGAAGGTAATACAAAGATATTGATACACTTGCCATTATTTTGAAATAGGTATTATCTGAAAGTTCCAAGTGAAGTGAAGAGGTACAGTGTCACCATATGACACACATGCTGTTGTGATTTGAGCCTGTCCCCTTGAGGCTCTCATCCATGTGAGTTGGCACACTCTCACTTATATACCATAGCACTTTGTTGTATGGACTTACACTATATGGCCATTTCTCTCTTTTTTTTATATATACATCTATTGAGTTTTGACTACATTTGGAGCAAGTGTAACCCCTTGTCTAAATTAGCACTCCACTCTTGCAGTTAGTATAGGTTTGGATTTTTTACCTTTATCACTACTACTGTGTTTTGTGTGTATTGAATATTTTGTAGTGGGTGAGAGAGATACTCACTAGAGTGTACAGCAGCTTTAAAAAAATATTTTATTCTATTTTTACACACCGAAGCGCACTATACACAGTTATTTGCTTTGATTCATCATAAGACACACTCATGCTATTTTCAGGGGACTAAGACTCTGCAGGGATCACTGAAACAGTACTCTCTGCAGAATCTGTCCTCGGTGAACCGGCCTGGCTGATGGCATTTAATGAGCATGATGGATAAGGAAATCATTTTCATTTACATTTACGATTTATCCTGTTAGCAAACTAACTTTTATTCAAACTAAATAAATGTAAAAAACTAAACAAATATACGTAAAACAATATCTTCCAATTACATACTGAAATACAGACTGCATTACAGTTGTAAAATATGGAAAGGACAAACCTTGCTGAATTCATGCTTGCTTCACTTTAACTATGACCTGATTACAATCAGTAACAACATCCTTATGACGCAAATTGGTTAATTACACATTTACAAGTGAGGAAGTAGTTGAAACAAGAATTCCACCCATTTCATAGGGAAAAGCACCTGCCAAAGGCCTGCTGTCACCTAATTCATGTCATCTTGGTAATAAATGTCTGCGGACAAGGTGTTTCATGATAGTTTTAAATCCCATGCATAGAAATTGACAGATATATTTCTAAACAGGGGCTGTTGTTGTTGGATGAGTTAGATGCTTAAAAGGCCATCCCATAGAGTAATGTGCAGTGAGAGAGACCTTATGCATTATGTCACACTTATATATTGTACCAATGGTTGAGCAATGTATTGGAACATAGTGATTTACCATGTAATTTCGAATTCACAGCTTACGAACAAGATGAATGCAAATTGCGGTGAATATGTTCTTATGATTAATGTGACAAAGGGAAGGCAAGCCACGGATCACCTTACGTTTATAGACATTCAACATTTGAATCAGCTTTGGGGATTGATAAACAGCAGAAGTATAATAATTAAAATGGGAAACATGGAGAATCGACATGACAATTATACATTTTAGCCAAAAATAGTAAATGAAGAAAAATATTTCATTTGGAGATTTTTATCAATTCATCTAGTTGTTACTTACAATGTAGAATTCCCTACTATCTCAACAAATTTCCCCAAATTCCCTGATAGTGAGTAATTTTCTCTGTCAGGCCTTTTCCCTTGCCATGGTCTTTTATATCAATTTGCAACTCTCTGTATTTCTCCTTGTACACAAACCAGCTGGTGAGGAGCCCCAATGAACAATACAAGACAAGGTTCAAAGTGACTTCTGAGCCTTTAATGAGCTGTGTAACAGTTTATCTTCAAGAGGAAACAGGTTTGGTCTTACAAGCATTATCCAATCCTAACAAAATCATCTATCTTATCTTAACATCTTAACCTATAGCAAGCTTGCAGGTGTATCTTCATGTTTAGGCCGTGCACAAAGCTAAGTTTCACTATAACTACGCACTTCAAATTAATATACATGCGCACTATGAATTAAAGATATTTACTACTCAGTTCTAAATTACATAATACTAAGCGAGAAAAACAGGAAATAAGGCAGACAGCAAAAACATACAGGATATAACACCTGTTACTTGTTACACAATGTTCTACAACTTTTGTCTAGGGGTATATTCATTAAGCATTGGATATAGATAAAGTATTTTATTTCAAATAGATGACATGTTCACCAATGTTAAACAGACTGAACATCCCGTCATCTGTAGCTTGAGCCTTGGGTCAGTATAGGCAAAGTGTATTATTCCCAACATTCCCAATTTCAGAAATAAGCCTCAGATGTTTTTGGCTCTGTTGCAAAACAGTCAAAGGTACATCGATAGCACTATAACTGGTTATAGTTCCAGGAGTAGCCTGGTGCTCCCCATTGAAATAGTCAACCCATTTTTTAATGGTTTGACTTTACAAGGTGCAGCTTTTGTGACTATTTGCCCTCACTAGTAACTCCAGAAAGCCTACAGTTACTAAGCATGAACTCCCATTAGTTCTCCTGAGCTAAGTCTTGCAGAGCTCATTAGTTGAGCTTAGCTCATCGGCTGAGAATGTCAGCTGATTGCTTTCAGACAATGAGCTAAGCCCTACACATCATGATTTAGCTCAGGAGCTGCATTTTTTTATTTTTTTTATTATTTTTTTACTTATCTTTGGTGCAATAAAAGTTTTTTGCATTTTTCACAGTTACAAAAAAGGTTTCCAAAGTGGAGAATCTGACCCAACAGGAAATGGGTCTTTGCAATATTTTACACTTTTTTTAAACCAATCTGTGGCCATTTTTCACAAAATAAGACACTAGGTCCAAAGATCACTCAGCCAGGACAAATATGTGTTGTCAGGAGCTGTGGGTGGTGTGCACTCATACACCACTGATTAATTAGGAACCACTGCTCGGAGACACCCTCCAACTGCTGTACATATCATCTCCCCTCCCTTCTGATACTGTCTTCTTCAGAAGTCACCCCTCGATTATTGGAAATTTTGGCAAGTTCTTTCTTGCTCTGACTTTCAAGGGTCAGACAGTGTCCATATATGTTGGACACTTGAAATAGCTGTATCTCGACTTTTCCTTTTCTTAGCAGAATCTGAAAGGGCATAAATCTGTTATCCTACCCACGTTTGGTGGGGTTGAGAAAACAAGGTTCACTGACCGCTTTAGGGCACATTCACAGAATTATATTACAGAAAAGAACGGATTTCTTCTATAGCGGCCAGTATATTCGATCCACATAGTTTAGTGAATAATGATAATAATAACAGAGCAGATAATAATAACAGATGCCAATTTTTAATCCTACCTTTTACACCTTTTTTTTTTACTTTTACACAAGTGTCAGTTTAGCATTTGTTTCTGTTATGTTTAAAATTAAATGTAGGCTGTCCAGTACATTATTTGGGTCATAAACAATGGAATGTACTTTTTTTAAGATGTCCAGTACATTGTTTGAAATCACTGACAATGAAATGTACATTGTCAAGCTGATCTGTACATTGTTTGAAATCACCGACAATGAAATGTACTTTGTCAGGCTGATCTGTACATTGTTTGAAATCACCGACAATGAAATGCACTTTGTCAAGCTGACCTGTACATTGTTTTAAATCACTGACAATGAAATGTACTTCATCAAGCTGACCTGTAAACTGTTTGAAATCACTGACAATGAAATGTACTTTGTCAAGCTGACCTGAACACTGTTTGAAATCACCGACAATGGAATGTACTTTGTCAAACTGACCTGTACACTGTTTGAAATCACCGACAATGGAATATACTTCGTTAAGCTGATCTGTACATTGTTTGAAATCACCTACAATGAAATGTACTTCACCAAGCTGACCTGTACATTATTTGAAATCACCGACAATGGAATGTACTTTGTCAAGCTGTCCAGTGCAATATTTGAAATTACTGTTGATAAAAATGTACTTGCAAACAACTTGTGACTGTGAATCTTTTGAAACACCTTGGAACACATGCTCCCCACCAAGCCTCACAAAATACCTTGGCAAGACACAGCTGTCAGACTAAGAACTAAATGCATATGATTACATTAAAAAAAAACAAGCAACACACAATGGCTTCTAATAATTTATATCAGAAGCTTCTGCTTTGGCATTAGTTGTGGAGACAAAGAGTGGCGCCTGGTGTACCCCAGGTTAGAAGCCAACCTAATCAAACATGGTTTACTACTTTCAAGAAAGGGTGGGGGGCTGCCATCGAAATTCAATATAACCACTACAGAAGGCTGTAGTGGTTATGGCATTTGGTGTGTTCCTGTATTTTGGGAAGAAGATACATTTTGCTAATGGAAGTTAAAAACAATCACTTGATTGAGCCTATATAGCTGTTGGAAATCAAGTTTAAAGATTTGTTTTATTCACTGTCAGTACTTTCAGACTGTCTTCTAATGGTAACTGATCTATTTTCACAACATAAGCTATGCATGACAGTAGGGAAATAATAAATGTAAACCTTATAATTATAGCTGCAAAACCCTGTATATTTTTAACCCATTATAACACATGGAGATTGGACATTTCCTCTGTATCTCCATTTTGGGCACTAAGCCTTTAAAACTCTTTAGGGTTATGGGACTGTTGGGAATAATACACTTTGCCTACATTTGCTCAGGGCTGAAGATACAGATGACCGGCTGGCCAGTCTGTTTGAAATTGGTTAACATGTCAGCTATTTGCAATAATATACTTTATCTATATCCAATGCTTAGTGAATATACCCCTAGACAATAAAGAGCTGTATAATATCATGTAACAAGTAATAGGTGTTACAAGCCGTAGAACATTGTGTATCAAGTAATAGGTGTTATATCCTGTATTCTTCTGTCTGTCGGCCTTATTTCCTGTTTTTCTCCCTTTGATCATAACTACATAGGAATGTGTAATTTAGAACTTAGTAGTAAATATCTTTAATTCTTAGCGCATGTATATTAGTTTGAAGTGTGTAGTTATAGTGAAACTTAGCTTTGTGCGAGGTCCGAACATGAAGTTACACCTGCAAGCTTGCTATGGGTTAAGATGTTAAGATAAGATAGATGATTTTGTTAGGATTGGATAATGCTTGTAAGACCAAACCTGTTTCCTTTTGAACCTAAACTGTTACACAGCTCATTAAACGCTGAGAAGTCACTGTTCATTGAGGGCTCCTTACCAGCTGGTTTGGGGACAAGGAGAAATACAGAGAGTTGCAAATTGATGTAAAGGGAAAAGGCCTGACAGAGAAAATTCCTCACTATCAGGGACCATAGACTGGGCATCTTCGGGCCAATCTTGGTCAGTAACTCTACATATTTAGTTATTAATAGTCATATTATGTTTTAACGAGGAAGACAATCAACTATAGCAATCTGAAAAGCCATTGATCTCTTTGTAATATCATGCGTTGCATGTCTTGCTTTTTCATGTTATGCTACCTTTGCATCTTACAGTTATTTCTACTGAGGGCTAAACTGGCTAATTGTACAGCTGCTCTCACTACATGCAGCATTCATACCATTGAGTGAATAGCAAATGGCATTACAATTTCTATGTCATTTCTGTGTTTGTTCTCTAGTCAGAAGCCTGTTCTAGTTGGCATTGTGACAAACTAATGCCAGTGACAGCTAGTGGAAAGCATTTTGTTGCTACTTTGCTGTGATATCAATTTAAACAAGTTTTGACTCCAGTGAATTGGTCTTTACACTTGTGCTTTGTAAAATGTTCTCTTTTAGTTACACACTAACAAAGGCATTAGAAAGACTATATTACAGTAATAGGCCAAGTTAAATATTCACCAGAGTTTTTTATGTAAAAGCAGGCATTTTATTTAGTAGACTTGGAGATTTGTTTTGGGACAAATCTACAATTCATCCAGATGTGTGTCGATTATGTCAATGATTGAATAGTTTCAATGTTTTATTCAATAGCGTGAATTCCAGAGAAGTTACAGTACCCTTTTATGGTCATATATATAAATCTCACATTTTTCCATCTCTGCCTCTATAGCTATGAAAACATATGGTATTCTATATTTAAATAGGAATGCTCTTTAAATTCATTTTTTCTTAATCGTTTGCATTCCAAATTCATATGAATATAAAGGAAACATCTGCTTTTCAAACGCTAAATGCACTTGCTATGTTTAATCCACAAGGTAAAATAAGTTTATTAGTTAACTGTCTACAAATTTATTTTGCATAATTGTATATATTATTCACAAATGAAAAAAATTGAAAAAATGCGCCATATGTTTTGTAGTTAGTTAAAATAATTAATTGTATGGGTTAAAGGAAGACTATAGTGTGCAAAGCATGAAGGTGATGACGAGCATTATTTCACAGAGTCAAACTCCATGAAACTGCAGGAAGTGATTCTAGTGGCCGTCTGGTCTTATCACTGCCATGTAAACATTGCATTTTCTCTAAAACAGGGTTAAGGAAACAGGGACACTGCACCCAAACCACTTGAGTGTGATAAAGTGGTCTAGGTGCCTACAGTGTACCTTTAAATATAAATACATTTTAAAAAACATATTCAGCTGAAGAAATAAAGAATTGTAATAGAAATTTACCAAAATGGAATTTGAATCTAAACAAAAATATTAATGAGTAATTTGAAATATCGCTATAACTGGACAAGAAACAAGAATCTCTACCCATGGTGGACTTTTAGATTAGATAATTTTAGTTTTTTCCACATATTAGATGCATAGTAACCCTTAGACGAGTGGTTCCCAACCCAGTTCCCATTCTAGAATTTAGACACTTCCAAAATGTGCTCCCTTCGGAAACTGAGAAAATCTAAATTGCGGGTGTATCTTGAGGACTGGTTGGGAACCAGTCTTTAGGTTTTCATGGCCTCCCAACCATTCAATTTTTGGAACATTCACAATTTTCTGGGTTCTGTCATGTTGTCCCCATTTTTGTGATCACCAGTGAAATGTCTCCAACAAGCCCTGCATTAGTACATCATTAGGCATGCTTGCGCTATGTTCAGAGCAATATGACCCTGCAGGGATCACTGAAATAGTGCTCCCTGCATGGTCTAACCTCGGTGGGCTGGCCTTACATGATTGCCATTCACGCCAGGCTGACTTGCAAGTAATTTAGGTGGACCTGCCCCCCTTTCTTGGTGGATCTTACCTCTTTCATCAGAGGCAGCAACGCATTCTTGTAATTGGCCTTCCCCCTTCCCTTCCCCCCACTTCTTAGGATGCTGGAGGGGTGCGTGGTCTCTCTTCAACCCTTTACAGCAATTCTAAATATGTAAACCAACTATTTATAATAGCAGGTGTACCCAAACGGATAAAGCAGGACAAATGGTTGCTTCCAAAACAAAAGATTTTGTGTGTGTATATACCTTATATACAGAAATGGATGACAAATATTGATCTTATCTCATCTTTTTTGATAAACTGGTTTCAAAGCAAGCACGTATAAACCTCTATAACTATGGGTATTCCGAATGCATTCAAAACCCTGCCAGGGAAAGCTATTTGTTATGATAAGAATAATTTAATATGCCAATAGAGCTTATGCATTACATTACCTTGCATTTGTTATATATTTCTCATTTAATTTACACTTTGATATATGTAAAATCTCTTGTATTTGAATTCGCACACTTCCATGGCCATTTAAATAGTGAAAGATATTGCAGTGTAGCAGTTTTCTAACTCATTCAGGCTGTGCTCGTTGTAGTGATTTACTAGTAATGTATCAGAGTACGGCTTGAAGCTGCAGATATGCTTCATATTATTGGTAATGGCCTGCTGACTGGAAACACGTTTTTTTCTGTTTTTTTTTTCTTTGCCATGGGACAGAGTAGAGACTGTTTTCAATAAACATTTCCAGCAGAAACATGACATTTTTATGTTATAGATTTTATTTTAACGCTGTAAAATTAATATGGTAGTTCTGCAAGATGTGGTTGTAGTTCCGCATATGAAAATTCAGAAAAAAAATGCATAAATTACATTTATGACAATAACTTTCCTTGTAAATATAACATTATGATAATCATAGAAATGCAAGAGTAGCAATTTCAGTAAAAACATTAAAACTACAGCAAAAGTGAGACAGATTGGAATATTTACAATGTTAACAAATATTTGAAAGATTAATACAGCATTCTGGACCAAGGTTTTCAAAATAAAACGCAGCAACATCATATGTGGTACAGGGCTCTGCTTAGTGCTACATGGCAGTGTTTAGTTATACATGACTTTGTTTATTGATAAATGGCTCTGTTTAGTGCTACATGGCAGTGTTTAGTGGTACATGGCTCTGTTTAGTGATACATGGCTCTGTTTAGTTATACATGGCTCTGTTTAGTGGTACATGGCTCTGTTTAGTGCTACATAGCAGTGTTTAGTGGTACATGGCTCTGTTTAGTGATACAGGCACTGTTTAGTGATACATGGTACTGTTTAGTGATACATGGCTCTGTTTAGTTATACATGGCTCTGTTTAGTGGTACATGGCTCTGTTTAGTGATACGTGGCTCTGTTTAGTTATACATGGCTCTGTTTAGTGATACATGGCTCTGTTTAGTGGTACATGGTACTGTTTAGTAATACACGGCTCTGTTTATTTATACATGACTTTGTTTAGTGATACATGGCTCTGTTTAGTGATACATGACTCTGTTTAGTGGTACATTAATCTGTTTAGTGATACATGGCTCTGTTTAGTGATGCACAGGTCTGTTTAGTGATACATGGCTCTGTTTAGTGATACCTGGCTCTGTTTAGTGGTACATGGTACTGTTTAGTGGTACATGGTACTGTTTAGTGATACATGGCTCTGTTTAGTGGTACATGGTACTGTTTAGTGATACATGGCAGTGTTTAGTGGTACATGTAATTGTTTAGTGATACACTGGTCTGTTTAGTGATACCTGGCTCTGTTAAGTGGTACATGGGACTGTTTAGTGATACATGGCTCTGTTTAGTGGTATATGGTACTGTTTAGTGATACATGGCTCTGTTTAGTGATACACGGGTCTGTTTAGTGATACATGGTACATGGTACTGTTTAGTGATACATGTAATTGTTTAGTGATACACGGGTCTGTTTAGTTATACATGACTCTGTTTAGTGATAAATGGCTCTGTTTAGTTATACATGACTTTGTTTAGTGATACAGAGCTCTGTTTAGCGGTACATTGCTCTGTTTAGTGATACATGGCTCTGTTTAGTGGTACATGGTACTGTTTAGTGATACCTGGCTCTGTTAAATGGTATATGGCACTGTTTTGTAACGTCAGATTCATGTACCCCTAAGTAAGTACTAGTTACATTTCAGAGGTTAATGGTATTTGCTAGGAAATATTGTTACTACGTAGACTCTTTCGATGAAAGTATGATATGAATGCTACTTGGTTGAAAACACTTGTCACAGGTGGTCTGTGGCTGGTAAAAGGATAATAAATGCTGGTCTATTGCAAGTTAATTAAAGAGGTACCTTTTGTTATTTGTTTATGGTTCCAGAAGAACCCTGGTGCTGTCCCATGGTAGGTGGATTTAAGATTAAGCCCCTACATAGAGTTTGGTGACCAAAATTATACACAAATAGGTTTGAAACTGATATATTAATCGTGGAAGATAAACTTTCACTGTAGCTATATCGGTGGGGACAGCAGATTGGTGTCAAAATATTCAAAAACATTTTGACTCCCAGGAACTCCTTGCATCATAACTACTACTATATGATGTAGCGGTTTTGATGCTAAGACCAACACTTAAAAAAATCTTACAATTTGGGTTGGTTATAATCATTAAAGTCTTACCTGGACACGTATGTTTTGCCCTTAATTTCAAATGTATGGACATGTACGTATAGTGACCTCCAATTTGTTTAGGATTCTATTTTACTATGACTCATGAACCTTCAATTTATATTTCAACCCCTCTTTTCGTTGTAATTTTTGAGTTTTACAATGTACTCTGTGTTGTCAGATTGTAGCGAAGGAAAATAATTATTTTCTTTTCAATGTCTGAACTATGCTAATACTAGGTTGAAGCCACAAACAATAAATACTATCTCTACTAATGGTAATGGAGAAAGCACACTATGAAAAGATAAAAGAGAAGGTATTTACTTGTATAGCATTTTGTTCAGCATTTTAAAAAGCTGCTTGAAAGTTAAAGGGCAAGCTTTTTCTGGCTTATATACCACATAAATAAGAGCTTCATCTGCAATCCATGTTGCTGGCTTTCACAAGCTGAATGCCAGGATGGCATACAAAGAATAACATTGCATTTTAGAACGTATCATTCCAGCAGCCGGTGATAAAAACATCCATTTCTTTTATTAGCTATGTTTAATATTATAAAGTTATAACGTAAATAACATTTGCTTTCTATTCTATTTTCAGGAATTTATATTCATTCTTTCTGTCTAAATAGTAGAAACGTTAGATATAGTGTAAAATGGAAACTTAAACATTCCAAAAAATGTGCAATGATAAACCAAAGACTATTTCTTTAGGTGATTGCAGACTCTGAAATAATCTGATTGGCGAAGCATAGCGTTTTGCTGCACATGCACAATAGCCTCCCAATGCATTCCTGTGGGAAAGCATTTGATTGGCTGAGATCATCAAGTTTAGCGAGGTGGGGCCAGTGGGCCAGGTGGCAACAAGTGGCTCAGCATGGCAGAAAATGTGAATAAAATCACCTTTTTACTGAGATGGAAGGGGGGCTAAAAACCTAAATAGTTAGGTTAACAGTATAGTGTCAGGAATACATGTTTGTATTCCTTAAATTAGCAGGAAGAGGTATGGGACTAAAATATACAGTCAAAGAGGTCCCATGTTCTCTGTATGGTATAAACTGTGTAAAATCAAATTAGGCTTCAAAAAATAAGCACTTCAGGAATAACTGATCCTGGAACCACTTTGTAGACAAGTGTGGGACTGTATAGAACATTACAAGGAAACCAGCATGAGTGCTATAGTACTGTACAATGACCTTTATGCATCTTTCCACAAAGTGTAATAAAAACAGGAATATATCTGTCTGCATTCAGCCTACAATGTCTAATGCAATCACTCTTTACAGAATTCACACATAGCTCCATATTCTACATTGAGTCTATCACAAACCCATTCAATAGCCCATCTTGTTAAACTTGATTTGCAATTCTGCTGTTCATTTATCATATAAATTATACAAAGCAGGTTGGATTTTTTTTATGTGAATTAGCTTTTATTCTAGTTTGTTCAAGGAACCTGCAACCTCTAATCCTACAATTTGTTACCACAGCTTTGTGTCATAATTAAAAATTATGCTTACATGGATATTATAGCTGTCATCGATGTCATTTTACAAAGTATGAATGAGGATGTCACTGGTTAAACGCTAAAATATCAGTAATACATGCCGACAAAATATTGTTACTAGCAAAATCCATCATGGTTTTATGAAATCTAGGTCACGTTAAACTAACTTAATGGCATTCTACAAAGAAGTAGAAGCATAGATGAGCATTTTGCAGTGGATGTGATCTGCTTGGATTTTACCAAGGTGTAATACAGTTCCACACAATAGATTAGTGTTCAAACAAAAATAAATTGGTCTAGATGAAAACTCTTGTTCTTGGATAGAAAATTGGCTTAAAGATAGAGCACGGAGAGTGGTCATTAATGGTAAACTTTCAAGATGGACAAGAGATGATTATGTTAGTGTTTATTTCTGGGACTGCTTTTATTCAATATATTCATAAATGCTCTTGAAATGAGCATTGAAAGGCATGTGTCACTGTTTTTGCAGATGACACAAAACTCTGTAAAGTAATACAATGTGAGTAGGATATTTCTTTGCTGCAGAGGTATTAGATAGATTGGGGGACTGGGCACTCAAATGTCAGATGACATTTAATGTACAAAAATGCAAAGTTACTGCACTTCTGGGTGAAGGATGCGCAAACAACTTATTCCTTAAATATTAGTGAATTAGGGATAACAAAACATTAAAGGGATTTGATAACTATAATAGACAACGCACTAGGCAACAATGTGCAATGTCAATCAGCAGTTGCTGAGGCCAGTAAGGTATTTTCATGTATAAAAAGGTCTGTACATTATTGGGATGAAAACATAATGGTAAGACCACACTTTTAATATGCTTTGCAATTTTGAATTTTTAAAATGGAAGATTTTAGTTATGAAGAAAGGTTAACACATTTACATTTTTAGTTTAGAAATCCAGCACCTCAAAGGGCCTATGATAACATTATTCAAATATTGTGGCCAATACAAACCATTGTCTTGAAATCTATTTATAAACAGGACTATATATAGAACACAAGGTCATGCATTTAGACTGGAAGAAAGGTGATTTAGTCCAACACAAAGGATATTTTTTTTTACATTAAAAACAATACGGATGTTGAATTATCTGCCTGAAGAGGTGATTTCATCCGAGTCTGTTCATATGTTTGAACAGCAACTGGATGAATACGTGCAAAAACATTATATTCAGGGATATAATTTCTAATTAGTGGGGTAATAGCTTCTTGATCCACTGAGAGATCTGACTGCCATTCTGGAGTCGAGAAGGAATATGTTCCTAGTTTGTTGCAAAATTGCAAAGTGCTTCAAATGGGTTTTTTTGTGTTTATTTTGAGCAACAGTAACTATGTATTTCATAGAAACTCAAGTGATGAATGGAAGCACCATACAAAATTAAACTGACTGGTCCAAATATCATGATTAGTAATCTTTGGGGCACTGCACATCTTGTGCAATATGCAGATTATATATTAGCTATGTTTGGTTTAGAATATTTTTCTTACCCTTTATGACAGCTATGCAAACTAAATATATGACAATGACGGAACATTCACATAGCTTTAAAAGATATTAACAAATAACACAAAATGCAGGCTTGGAATATCCTAGGTGCTGGCAACTCCTGTCTTTAACACTTTTAGCATTTTTTATCTTTGCCTTTTACAAAATTCCATACTATTAGGTCTATCAAAAATGTCATTTCCAGGACCATTAAAACCTTAGTAGCATTGGGTTAGGTTGCAAAGTGCTTTTCAAACCATTAGTTCCAGAGTGTTCTGTCTTGTCAAATATTTCCATTAGTGTCTTGATTTGTTAAATATGTGTTTAAACTACTAGGTTTACAGGAAGAGAGAACAAATTCAGACACTAAATTTGAAAAAATAAAAAAAGTTACACATTACTATAATTTTAACACAACAAAACAGAACAGATGCAATCAATTATTAGCTAAAAAATAAATAATATAGTTCAGGGACAATGGAATGTTCCTCTGTTATCTCTTGATTGTATCTGCTCCATAAAATAATTTTTTAGTTAGTTCTACGTTAGTTTGAAGAAATTTTTTTTAATTTTTCATCTGCACCACTAGAGAGACATGGGAAATTGTCAAACCAGTTGGGTAAATTCACCAAAATTGTTAGGTTGTTTTTTCAAATTAGCTCAGATCTTAAATTAATTACTATTTATATAACGTAGTCCTGGAATATACGAGACAGAATAGCCAGTTTTCTGTCCGCTAACAGTAACTGTAAATGCAGTATTTTTTTTCAAACCTGCTCTGTTGCCCAACAAATTGCCATCTGTTTAGAAAAACCATAGCAGATTGTATGTCCTGCAATGTCTTTACTGCAGGGAACACATTCACACAAGTAATTCTCACTAACGCATAGCATGCCAACTAATGAAAATCTGGCTGGACTGCCCACTTAGCACCATAGTTATTGCCACCAGGTGTCCTCTGCCAATTAACGCAAACTGAAATTAATATTTAAAGCAATAAAAAATATCTAATTTGTATTGACTATAGCACTTTGTAACAAACATAACATTTCTTTACAAGAGAACTGTAGTAGCTTTATTGAATCACACACTACCTGCATCTTAAACATTAATACTATTTCCACTTAAACTGACAAAATGCTCCCCTATTACTTTGTTTAGAATTTACTGAGCACATTTTCTAAGAACACTCAATGGCACATCAATATACAGGTAAAGTGGAAAGTAATATTTATTTGGTTATTGTAGTTAAAGGTGCACATGCAGACAGACCTATAACCCAGGGATAGGCAACCTTTGGCACTCCAGATGTTGTGGACTACATCCCTCATAAAGCTCTTACACCTAAAATGCTGGCAAAGCGTCATGCGAGGTGTAGTCCAAAACAGCTGGAGTGCCGAAGGTTGCCTATGCCTGCTATAGCCCATGCTATCAAAGATCGGTTAGAGCATTATGCAGTACTGGTTGTCAAAATATTTTTTTTCCATTTTTTATTTTTCAAATCCTTCCATTTATTTTTTTGATTCACCAAATGAAAACTGGTCTTTTTGATATTTAACCCTCAGTTTAAATTGCCAGATTCTCAGGGTTACAATCATTATGATCTTAATGAGTGCTCAACGTCAACGCTGATCTTTTTTTAAATCATTATATATGTTTATTTTCTAAATAAATTAGCTTTTCACATCCATTTGGGGATTTTGCATGGAGCCTTCATAGTCCCTCTTTAAAAAAAAAAAATGTAGATTATTTAAAAAAAATAAAAAAACAGATGTAATAATTATGCATGCTAATACTTGGGAGGATTTAAAGGTATATGTAAAAATCCCAAAGCACAACAAGTTATGCAAAAAAAAATATTTTATTATCATGACATAAATTCATCATATATAATGTGCATACAGAAAAAGTCCAGAACAATAGCACTAGCACGTGTAAATAAAGTACATGTACTTTAACCCATTAGTGTAATATCAGGTATACTGACCAGAGGCTGGAGACTAAAGAATACCCCCAAGAATATATTAATTGTCCTGGTGTGGTTAGCTATAACTATTTGTGTGTATTTAAAGGTATATGCAGGGTAAATTATACCTGATTTACAATCATTTTCACAATAATGATGCCCAATAATGTTACATATGATAAATATAATAAAATCTATTAACCGAGTCATTTTATTATTTAGAGATTACCTCTAATATGGAGTACTTGTGCCTCTTTCAATATCACAAGTAGCAGAGGACTAAAACATTGTTTGTCTCGAAAAAGGAAATATTTTAACCTTAATTCTTTCATCAAAAAAGAACTGCTTAACTGAAGAATCTGAATAAGAGACTCTAAAATCCCTACAGGTTTTGTCCAGTGATATGTTAAAGTAGATTGAACTGTAGAAAGCAAATCTGAGCAAATCAAAACGAAATTGCCAGAAATCTAGTTCTATTCTTTTCGAAGAAGCGATATATGATCATACTTTGTTTGTAGCTTGCTCCGCTCTTTAAAACCAATTTATCCTGTATCACCAGTTACAGAATAAAAATAGCAATAGTAAAAAATACAAAAATTTCATGCAGTACATGGCTCTTTCGGGATGTGTACACATACGCGCATATTCACTTAAACACAAATATTTTCAAAACATTTCATAAAGTAGATATGAATATAATATAGTGGACATTGAAACATGATATTAAGAAAAAATATATAAAGATATAAAATGACACATTAGGTGTGATGCTTGCTTGAAGCTTGTGTGATTTCTTGGTTTCTAATGAATTGTGTTATTTTTAAGGAGGAAATCCCCCAAATCCTTAAAGCTACTTGCTCCAAGCATCAAAGCTGATTAGTTTGTAGGAGCTATTCTTTTTTATTGTAAGACATCCAGGTCTGATGAATAGCATACATCTGTTCTGAAAGGTTCCTTTCAACGTCTACAAATTTCATATTTCATATTTCCAATATCTTCAGGGCTGACAGTTTATTTGTAAGATGAACAGTCTCAAGACTAAGCACGAGAAGAACCAGCATCACTTAATTCCACTTCCTTTCTTCACTACGAGAAAGAAATTGCCACCTAACCTAGCTTAACCCTATGGAAAGCGACGTTGTCTATGAGCGCTGAGTGAAATATATGAATTAGACAATAGGCACAGAACCCAGAGGTTAATTGAAAACTTGTTGCTGCATTCAAACATCCATGTTCTGCGGCTCTTGTGATTCCGAGAAGGAGTTATGTGCCATAATGTGCATCAGTCTCCTGTTCATTTGCCATTTAAAGGATAAGTCTCTGCAAACATTTATTATCCACAAAGATTCAACTTCTGAAGGAAAATCTTTGAAAAATCTCATTTGATATTAGTTAAAGAAATACTTGCGCTATTCATCCAATAGTCGCGTTTAGAAAAACATTGTTGACGCGAGCTGAACTGAAAAACAGCCAGATTAATGACCCTGATGACATACCCATGCTGATTGGCTGTTGCTTTGTGATCCTTTATAACCGAACTGTCAGGGAGCAGTCAGATATTGAGCAATGAGCTCCGGTTAAAAATGAAAATATCCAAACAGTAAAAAAAAAGAAAAAAATGTGAAGTGTTCCCAGAACCCGGAAATTAGTAATAAACCTTTTGTTTGTTTACCTATTCCTTACCATACACATCGTGGTGATGGAGGGCTCAAAAAAATAAAAGGATTCTCCAAGATTTGATAAACACAAGGGAGAATCTTCTTGTCTTGCTGACATTGGAGGAGGCGGAGATAGTGCCAGGGCCGAGGGATATCAGCGATACAATAAGGTGAGTGTTTAAAGGGTTATTTGGTGCAGGGCTGGAGGCAGAGGGAGACTATAGTGTTAGGAATACAACTTTGTATTTCTAACTATACAGTGTCACTTTAAGCTTCATATTGTGCTTTACTATATAGAGTGGGTCTCAACTAGATTTTACTATATGAAAGTTGAGTCTAACAGACGGCTTGTGCTGTGTGTTAGTGGATGTTTTTCAGTGTATTTTCAAGTCACACGTACAAGAGTACATATCATAATTATGCTGCAACACTGTGTTCTTAAAACATTTATCTTCACAATACTATTTTTCCTCCAGAGTGAGTGTGTTTTCCTTACAGAGAAGCATTTATTGTTTAAGGTGTGGATTAAAATAGGTATGTATGTCTATTCATGTCACCCCATTATGGTGTGCTCCTCCAATCCTGCCATGGCCCCATGTTTCTCTCTTATAACATCATATCAATCATGTATATCTCCAAGTCTCATTTATCTATCAATGACTACATGTTTATCTAATTGTTCCTTGGCCATAATTTGTCTATCCATCTCCCAGATACTTTATATAGCTCTTCATGCTCCCCACCTCATGTGAGTCTCTCCAATCCCCTTGTCCTTCATCTATTTCAGTCTATCATTCTTTGTCTCTTAATCCCTCTTTAATGAGCTTTTTTATTTAATCCTTGTTTATATCTGGTATTTTTACTATAGTAGAGGAATGCATTTCTCCTTGTATCTGTGCCTTCGATGGAATACCAAAGCTGGGTGACGAGAAGCTCAAGAAGTGGGATATGATATTATACCATGCTCCAGATCCTTCAACATACACAGCACTTCCAAGACTTCGAATAAAAAGACTTTGTAATGGAAAATTTAATTTCTCTAAACTTGGCTGCATTACATCTCCAATTATAGCTTCCAGGTAGCTTCCCAGTTCATCCACATTTTTGGAAAAAAGGCTTGATTCTGATCCTCCTCCATCTTCTGCAAACCAATAATTTCTGAGTCACTAGCTTCATATGAGGAAATTACAAAGCATGCACCAGTAATTTAATTCACGGATGCTCAGAAATTTCTCATTAAGGCAAATGTGCAAAATGTGTGCATTTCATTGATTTCACATTTTTACTAAGCACTACAATCATTGTTTCATTAGTGAAGTCATAAAACCAACCAAATGTGGCCACTGACTCTATCACAGAAAATCGAGAAGGAACTACTCTGAGAGGTGGGGACTTGAAGGACATACACCCACTCAAAATACAAATGCCATAAAAACA
Organism: Pelobates cultripes; assembly: GCA_933207985.1. Taxonomy (NCBI): domain Eukaryota; kingdom Metazoa; phylum Chordata; class Amphibia; order Anura; family Pelobatidae; genus Pelobates; species Pelobates cultripes. The sequence continues at coordinate 117,271,208 of OW240923.1, forward strand.
CTTTTATGGACAAGGGAAAGTACTGAGTGAGGAAGTGGCCTTATATGTAAATATTATAAAAATGATCACGCCATAAACTATGCAAGGATCATATATATTCTTAGTGGTTATATTGCCACTTTAAGTGTCTAACGGCAATACGTTTTGAATATAGAATATAAATTTAAAGTTAAATTAGCCAAACTGAAAGGATATCTTGGATTATTTTTACAATATAGCATTTTACCCTAAATGTGAACTTCACTTATAATTCTATTTGAAGTCCCTACACTTTACATTTCAGGAAACAACTCGAGTTTCCTTTATATTTCTTTTCTTTGTAATTCATGTGATACCTTTGCACACAAAGTGCACTCCAAAGCAGTTCCATTCGCAAGCTCTGTGATACGTAAAAAGTTTTTGCTTTAAACGTACTTGTTGTTACGCATGTTGTTTCACAATAACCCCTTCTTAGGAAACGATATCCTTTTATCTAAATGTAGTTTTAAAACCAGCTCTCCAAATGTCATACAGCCGCAGTTACACATCTAGTTATATACTGAAGACTCAACAATACAAAAAAACAGCAGGAAGTCAACTGACTTTTCTTAAGTAAAGCATTCGCAAGATCAATTAAATGTTTTGTCCGTTTAATACCTTAACGCCTTAAGACCAGTCTATCTCGTTACTCAAAGGCCAGAACATTAATACCATAAAGGAAAATGTTATCTGACTTACAAACATTTTCTATGCCTGGTTTAAACCTTGGAGATAAATCCTGGGAAAGAGTGTGTTTAGGATTTGGATACAATTTTAAATTTAAGATAGCCTTCTGCATTAGGTTGTAAATGAATTGCGACTCATCTGAATTTGGAGCGATTGGCGATTCATCTGAGATCCTGAACTTTGAAAAAGTTATGTAGACAAACCACTAACCAAGCGAAACTAAAAATATTTGTTTGTTTTGTGATTTGAAGTTACATCACCCACAAAATAACATATGATTAATGGAAAAAAAAGATGATTAATGGGCAGTGGAACCACTAAATGTTTATTTTATCACAGATCGAGGGAGAAGTGACCGACAGAGGAGAAAAAGGAGGAGTAATACAAACAAAATCTATGTTTATATAGTATATGCAAAATACTATAAATATATAATATGGAAATATGGAAATAAAGATGTTTTACTGCTACTCCTTTGTTCCTCTTAGTTACCACTTGATATATTAACGTACGGAAAAGAGCATAATATTTGTATTATTTTAGTTATTATTCAAGTTGTTATGGAGTGAGTAAACAGTCTGTTAAACTGTTTACTCACTGTTTAGTACATAATCTCGGTCCTTGAAATCTGGCCTCCACTGACTATATGGGTAGGCCTTGTTCTACACCAGTTCGTACCAGGTCACTGAGGCCATGATTGGCTTCGAACCCGCAGTTGATACCGGTCACTTGTATGGTGTGAACCAGAGCATAGCTCCACCTCGGATACAGTTTCAACTCTTTTATCACTGTAAAATGTACATACAAGGATAATGAAACACAGTTGGCCTCTGGACAGAAATTCAGCTGCAATTAATAAAAAATGTACTCTCAGTGTAAGCTTTATATAATCTATACCTAATACCACAATTCCCCTAGTACTTAATAAATACAATCCTTCTTCACTGAGTGACATTTTAAGCCTAATAATAAATTGACATTAAACAATAGTACCACAATATACAGATTCAACATACGATCCATGACCCCAATCTAAGGAAAAGTTCTATCTCATAACAACCACCATACCTGTGCAGTAAATGTGCCAACTGCCATACAGCAAAGTGTAAACACATAAACCATATACCTAAATTCAAAAACAAGGAACACATATTGTGAGTGCAAAATGTAAGAACATAAAATGTGCAAATACAAAATGTGAACACATAACTCATGTGCATAAAGGTGCAACATCACACCAACCATTTTGTCACTGGGGTCCGGGCTGTTTATCTAGATAAGACAAGATGTGTGCACAATATGAAGGCAGGTAAATAAAAAAGCTCCAACACCTAAAAAGTGGTATCCCCTACACCACTTAAAAACACATAGTTATAAATACATATAAAAAGTGGAGCTTCTAGGTAGTAACTCAGCAGATATTCTTAAATTAATTAAAAGGCTCCCTCAGTTGGCTGTCGACAGCCAACCGAGGAAGCCTTTTAATAAGGCGAAACGCGTTTTGGACTACTGTTATTGACTACATAGTCTATCCAGACATTGACCTGGTATTGTGTTATTGATTTTATGTTTAGATTTTTTATTTGGATTAATAAAGTAGCTTTTTGAAAGAAATCTCTTTAACCTGGCATCTTTACAATTTTGAGCCGGTCAAGAGGGAGAAGGAAAGCACTGATCATTTTGGCAAAGAAGGATTCGGACATCCTTAAATGGTCCAGGGGCGCATACTATCTGAGTCATATCAGGGTATGACTCTAGGCTTGTGAGTGACATCGCTCTTTTATGTTATTATTTAAGCCTTTTAAAACTGCACTATTTCTTGTATAATTCTGTCTTGCAGAATATCTGCTGAATTACTACTTAGAAGCTTCACCTTTTATATGTATGTATAACTATGTGTTTATCTAGATAATTTTGCTCACTTTTTTGTGTGGATTTTGCTCATCACTGAAATATAGCTCACAGAGCAGTTTCATCAGTGTGCATATTAGTGTAGACACTGAGCTTATCCTTAAAGGGACACTTTAGTCACCAAAACAACTAGTTTAATGAAGTCGATTTGGTGTATAGATCATACCCCTGCAGTCTCACTGCTCAATTCTCTGCTATTTAGGAGTTTAATCACTTTGTTTATGAATCCTAGTCACACCTCCCTGCATGTGACTTGCACAGCCTTCCATAAACACTTCCTGTAAAGTGTCATCTAATGTTTATCCTTCCTTTATTGTAAGTTCTGTTTAATTTAGATTGTCTTATCCCCTGCAAGAGCCTCCTGTATGTGATTAAAGTTCAACTTACAGAGAAAGATAAAATTGTTTAAGGTAAATTACATCTGATTAAAAGTGAAACCAGTTTTTTTTTCATGCAGGCTCTGTCAATCATAGCCAGGGGAGGTTTGACAAGGGCTTCATAAACAGAAACAAAGTGTCAGTGAATTGAACAGTGAAACCTGAGAGGCATGATTTATACACTAAAACTGCTTCATTAAGCTAAAGTTGTTTAGGTGACTATAGTGTTCCTTTAATATTTTTAATTATATGGATGGTAATTTCAGCATTGCTGTCTACGAGATGAACATTGATGGGAAGCACTAATCCCAACCCTCAGTTTTGTTAAATGGAGCAGAACAAATGGATAATGTGTTTCTAGTTCATGATATACACTACTTTTAATCACCTTTTGGTACTGGGGAAAGTACATACAGGGAGTAAGTGCTTTATGTGCGTGCTGCTCATCTGTTTCTCAATAAATTAGATAAATGCACTCACACTATTATTATTAAAGATAAATATGTAACAGGGTAGGTATAACATAATTTATATACAATGGATATTAGCCCAAATTATTAAACCTGTTTGCAGCAAAAATCTAAGTCCTGATAAGAAATTGTAATTGGGTAACTGAAGCTTTCAAAATAACCACAACCATTTTTTCAAATGTGTATATAGAAAATGATGTGCTTCGAACTAGTATTTCGTATTGTATAATAAAGAAAGAGTTGTGATGGTTTTGTTGCGAAATTTAGAAGTATATAAAAATACTCTATAAGTTCTTGCTGTTCTGATTATTCTAAGTGTTAATTATTTCTTATTAGCAAGCGAGTCTCAATAAAATGTGTTAAAAAAATATGCCAAAACATCTGTGTCTTTCTTTAAATATTCAATTTAAATAAATTCTCCAGATTTCTGTGCACTAAATAATTTAACTTCAGGCCATTTTTGTAGGAATCCGGGAAAAAAAGGGAAAAGTAAGGACAAAGGGAAGGTAGAAAAGTGAAATAATGAATAGATACACAAAAAAAAAAAATATATATATATATACAGTCTCTCTAACAGTAAAAACTAACACACCATACCGTGTTGTTCTATTTTATATGTTGAATAAGTTAAAACATTTTTAAATATAGAACACTGGATTGTATATAATTATTTATTGTTTTGTGTATGTATTAATAAAATGAATAGACAGTTTTGCTCTGTTAACTCAATGTTTATCATAGTCTAAGCACTTTGTGAAATGTATAGTCATGTAAGGGCTATGGGATATCGATTTACCAAGTGCTAGGATCATACACCCCAATGAGCAAATATAGGCCAACCCTAAATAAGAGGTTAGAGAGATAGAAGAGGATAGAAACAGAAAAATGTAGGGAGCTTAGAATGGCTAACTGAAATCTAAGGATGTGAAGAAACATAGAAAGTCATAAAATGCAATGAATCAAGGTAACAAATAAAAATAAATTTAAAAAAATCAAGCAGAGGAAAGAGAAATAAAATAGTTTAAAAACACACAGAATCAGTAGCATGGACACACAAAATCAATCACATAAACATGACAAGAACTGAACTTAAGGATTGTTAGAATCATAAAAGGTAAATATGTTTCCAAAAATGTAAAATGTATATTGGACTCAACAATTTGGGCATCAAGCAAGAGTATGCGTGTGCACACTCGCTGCTGGGTTAATGCGGACTGTAACATTTCAGTTACAGACAGGAACATGTTGACAGCAGTGTAGAACCTCCTACCATTGGGTCTCAAGGAGCATGATAAGTGCATCTAGCCTTATGTCAAGAGGGTCACAGAATATTGTAAATGTTGCACAGCTCTACCTCACTTCCATCCTACCAACACCCATAACTGTTCAAATATTCAAAAACATAGGTATGATGGAAAGAAAATAGATGGGATATAGACTCTCTACAACTGAAGAACAGCTCACTGGATCCAAAATGTAATGTTTAATTAACAATCAATAAATAGTGTAAATTAATTGTCACATTCTTTTCTGCTCTTGTATATATATAAGCATACATGACACAGTTTAGTAGAGTTGTTTGCAGTCTAATTACATGTATTACTAGGTATTTACCAGTACATTCTATCTTATATGACATTTATGTTTTAGACAAATATTTTCTTTTTGTGTTATTTATCTTCCCTTCAAGGACAGTGATAACTCAATCATCTCATGGTCCTTATCCTTAAGGAGATAATGACCCCTTACCCTTAAGTAACTGGCATTATTTGTAAAAACAAACAACAAAAAACCTGTAGGCAACAGTATGAATATTCAATACATATAGATATGCTGACGTCCTTAGTTAGTAGTACCAAATAACTAGTTAGCTGATTAATATTTAGCTAGCATGAGAAGACGTGTACCTACGTTTAGCTAGCATGAGAAGACGTGTACCTACGTTTAGCTAGCATGAGAAGATGTGTACCTACGTTTAGCTAGCATGAGAAGACGTGTACCTACGTTTAGCTAGAATGAGAAGACGCGTACCTATGTTTAGCTAGCATGAGAAGACGTGTACCTACGTTTAGCTAGCATGAGAAGACGTGTACCTACGTTTAGCTAGCATGAGAAGACGTGTACCTACGTTTAGCTAGCATGAGAAGACGTGTACCTACGTTTAGCTAGCATGAGAAGACGTGTACCTACGTTTAGCTAGCATGAGAAGACGTGTACCTACGTTTAGCTAGCATGAGAAGACGTGTACCTACGTTTAGCTAGCATGAGAAGACGCGTACCTACGTTTAGCTAGCATGAGAAGACGTGTACCTACGTTTAGCTAGCATGAGAAGATGTGTACCTACGTTTAGCTAGCATGAGAAGACGTGTACCTACGTTTAGCTAGCATGAGAAGACGTGTACCTACGTTTAGCTAGCATGAGAAGACGTGTACCTACGTTTAGCTAGCATGAGAAGACGTGTACCTACGTTTAGCTAGCATGAGAAGACGTGTACCTACGTTTAGCTAGCATGAGAAGACGTGTACCTACGTTTAGCTAGCATGAGAAGACGCGTACCTATGTTTAGCTAGCATGAGAAGTGTACCTATGGGCTGATATTTCTGCGTTTCACATCAAGGAGCAATTATTATTGCCTTTCCAACTTGCATGCTCAGTTCTTTTCTGCGATATGATGACACAGCATATAATAATTTATATAAAAATTTGTTATAGGCGCAAAGAGGTAAATGCAAAGGTTAAAAAAGGAAATATAGCATAAAAAATATATTTTGTTATATTTTCTCCATTAAACTTTGGGTGCCACTAGCACGCTTGACATTTACCACTTTGCACCTCTAGTTCCTTTTTCTGTGCACTGTTAGATTCAATCTGTACAGACACTTACAGGCAGCAGTGGAATAACTTTTATAATTCTCTTAGGTACTGCAATGTCCTACCTTCATTTTTTGTTTTGTATATAAAACAATTTAGCAATTGCAGCTTCGAATTGAGTATCAGAGATAGTTAAAAGATGTGGACAATTATCCCCTGTTATCTCTTAAATGACCACCAGATGATGATGGGATTACAATCCGTTGATCTGCACCTCGTTCACATCACTCACATTTCACAATTACTGAAAACTTTAAAAGCTGTATGTATTAAAATCCATTTCTTCCTGCTTTGTCTCTATATCTTTTGATGTATAGAGCTAAATAATTGTTTTGTACAAGTATTACAATCTCGCTGTAAATGTTAGTGGATGAAGACTTTCTAGTGATCATTATACACAATTTTCGTAGCAACAGGGACACTTATTTGATAACTGACAACAATATTTATCTATAATGTTCATCTCTATTTAAAGATCCGGTTCTCAGCAAGAATATTTCTTAAATGGCATTTATTTTGCACATTTTGGGAAAGCATAAACCAACATCAAATATAGTAAGATTGGTTCGGAAGAATTTAATTTCATGACACAGCATGACACGTTGAATCTGTTTAATTTTAGAGCAGTACGTTCTTAACAGGACGATACCAGACATGGTGCTAATTTGAAACATTATAGTTACCAACTTATCCAATAAAAGTAATGAGAAATTATATAACTGAATTATTCTATTGAGTGCAAGGCTGTTAAAATTTAATTATATTGCATATTTAGAATTATAGCTACAGTGCTTATTCTACTTGAGCCAAAGAAGTTTAACTTCCACAATGGGCAAACATTGTAAATCTATAGCTCCCATTTTAACAGTGTATGTAGAGAGAGCACTTTGTGACTTATCACATTACTTCCTGGCTGGAGCCATTGAACTAATAGATCCAGTTCATTAACACTCCTCTTCAAAATAGAAAGTGATCTAAACTCTGGAAGGAATCGTATTTCTAGAATATAGTAGGCAATATAGGCACGGTGTACAAGATACTTATTATTTTATTATTTTGCAGTTCACACGATTTTTTTTAAACATTATTTGGTTTTATGAAAGTAAATTAGTAGATACAAGATGTGGTAAATTTTCCGTTTGGGCTGGAGTTTGATGTTTGTAGAACCTCCAACATTTTTCACCTAAAAATGAATAATTACTGTTTTTTTAAGAATTGTATTAATGTTTTATTGCAAAACATGTTAAAATTGACTCATCTCACATTTATTGTAAAATTTCACAAAGTGGAAAGCTGCAAGAGCAAGGCAGAACACTGCACTGAGTGGAACTTGCACACTTTACAATAGCTGTTTATTCACACAAAAAAGAGGAAAAAGTGAAGGTTTCATATTATCCCTAACAGAACTTTGATACTGTTGTAGATATAATAGCAGGAATATGAAATATGCAATTGAATACACTGTGTACACAAGGTGAAGTAATATTTGAGATATCAAATAATTTCCTGTATAACTCTTACTATGCAAAACTGCATGTCATATGACTATTGTAAGGACTCCTACAAATATAACGTAGAATGATAATGTAACATTTTGAAAACTGTAATAAATTAAATTGGACCCTACATCATTTATTCCAATTGAATCCTTGTGTTTTCATCTTTAAATGTGTATATATTATATTGCATACAACCTATAGTATATATTATATAATATATTAGACAGCACTATGTTTCATAAAATCTCGCAGCCTCAATAAACGAGTGATATCATGCATTACATTCTAGCAATAATATTGTAGCATTAGAGTTTAAAGTCTCCAGTTGAACGTCTGAGGATATAAACTGTGTCTTGAAGCATCCAGTCTTAAAGTACCTGAAGTATCACTTTTAAATAACATTATTGCAAATTTTACCTGTGCGAATAAAAAAGAAAAGGTGAATACAAACCTTGCCAACCAAACATGCCTCAAGCATACACCTGCTCTCTTGGGCATCTAATGGTTAAATACCGCACGCATGATTGCCGGCTTGTCATTGTTTATAGCAGTGCTGAACACACATATAAACTGTGCCTACGTCACTGCAAGAGTTAACTTATTTACAGACTTAGAGGATGTGAATGAAAATAAAATAAATTATAAATGATTTTAGGATAATTTTAGCATAAGATCATATAGCTAACATTTACAGTTTTTTTTTTTTTGTGAGGAATCAATGTTAATTTTACATTTAAGACCAGACTAGCCAAACTGAAAGCATAGCTGACATATAGAATGTTCCCCATTTGGCTATCGTGACCTTAAATTTGAAATTAACTTTGAATTCTCGGTTAAGTGAATAACCCTGTTTGTTAGATATTAGGTTGGCTTAAAATTGAGGAAGCGACAGCTGCTATTTAAGAGATAGAGATGGTATGTGCAAGATTCAAAAATGTTGGGTAATATTTGCTCGTTATGTAATAAAGCTGTTAGTCTGGCCTCTGCTGCCTGCCCTGCTTTTGGTTTATCCAATGATAATACGTATTGCTGTTGTCCTTCAGAAATGCGCAGGAGACATTTGATGTGCAGGAGGGAAGGTAGCATTAAAGTGCAAAAACAAAACAGAACTAGCCGTTACAAATAATATCACAGTAACACAATAAAAACTGCAGGAATCTGTATGTTCAACCGGCTCATTTCAACAAATATTTGCCATGAGCATTTTTATTTTCTCTTTATGACAGCACAACAGTTCTATTTGTGGTCTCGCACTGTTAAGGTGCAAATAAGAAAAATGACATGTTACTCATTGTCGCAACTATTTTTATTTGCAGCTTGTTTGCCCCTGTTCACATAGTGCATAGCTCCAAATATTGGGAGGTGTGGAATGAGATGGGGTGTGGGTGGGCATAAAGAGGCATGGCAGAAACTGGTATGGCAACCTCTTGCCCAGTCCTACTCAGGACAGACCATGCAGAGACCATCAATGATGCACTCTCTGTATCGTCTTGGTGGCCTCAGCATAGCTAAAGATGCATATGCACTTTGGGGAGAGTTCCATGTTGTTTCTGGATGTGGGCCACCAAGAAACGAAATCAGGACAGGAGGCCATGATAGTTGGTTACACATTCTTCAGATATCATATTCTGTACAGTACAATGCATCAGGATAATCCTTTGATGACATTGTTTTGTTGAACATTAGATGGAGGAAATGTATTTATGATCGAAGAAGAAAAAAAGACAAAAGGAGAGTAGGTAATTGTATACTGAGTGCTAAGAAAATTGTAAACATATAAATCATTGCTGAAAACGCAAAGGAAATTACAAAATAATATCCATTTACTAATACTCATAACTTTGTGAGATTAATTAGCAATATTGCTGTAATGGACTATACACGTGTCTCGTGTTCATTGTCATTAAAAACATTAAAAAGCATAGTACATAATACTGTGCTGGAGATGTTAGCATCATAAAAAAGGGGTTGAGAATTCAGAATCAATCTATAATTTTTCTAATGAAACTTTATGTCTTGTAATTAGATCTACTTTCTTATTTGCAAATGTTATCGCCCTAATTACAATCTGACTCCTGGTATGTTTGTAGAAATATATTGAAGAAGGAACATCAAGTCATGACATTTATCTTGTAAAATATCAAGGTGAAATCAAGCCATGAATTATTAGAGGACAATACTCTGAGAATCTAGAATATTATGTTTTAGCACCTAACAAACTAGCGAGATCTCAGCAAAAACATTCTGGGCATTTAATGTTCTATTATGACATTTTACAGTATTCGTACTATGTTCATAAAAGTGGCCTTGTGTAGTTTCAAGCTTGATACGAAAAAAAAAAGAACTGCTCAGCAAAGTTAAAGAAAATTTAAAACTGATTGAAGCCAGGCGATACCTAAGTCATTTTACTTTTAGAAAAGAGACACATTTCCCAAAACACATATAGATATTCTCTTTCCAAACAAAAAAAACATGTAAACTTAGAAAAATAGAGGATTGACATTATATGAAATCAGAAGCTAGTAGCAATGGCCTCAATGTAATATTTCTAAACAATTGAATATTTTTGCATAAACTTTTAAAATGATTTTTTTCAAATAAATAAAGTATCAAAAATATATCATAAATAAAAAAAGTATTAATAAATCAAAAAATATAAAAATATTCCCAAATTAAAAGGTTTTTCATAATATCAAATCATTTTATTAGTTTATACAAAATATTAAGTCATTTGGAAAGCTTATCCAACAATTTAAATTGAGGCTAATTCTGGAAATGCTCACATCCTAATTTTGATAGATAATGTTTAAACGTAATTTTTTTAGTAAATGCGATGTTGTTCTACTACGTTAAGGACATATATATATATATATATAAATTCTCATGTATCCATTATTGATGAGTGATTTTACGTTTTCTTACATCATTCAAAGCTTGGACATATAGTTTATTTAATAATTTATATGTTTGTCTATGATCACCAAGCTTGTATTATTGAATATTGTACTGTAGGCACCATTAATAAAAAATGTTTGCCTGAAAGAATATCTAGAATGTCATATATTCAGGATATACTAACCAATGGGTGGTGGGGGTAGTCTGTCCTGGGTGAAAGACTGTAGGGCAGTGCACAGAGCCCCCTCGTTTACCAGGTGCTGCTTAGTAGGGGCCAGCTCTGATACTCCCCTGTTACTAGATGTAGATTGAATAGCGAGGGAGCTCCTTCGTCCCTACCCACCTTGTCTCTGTGATGTGTGTAACACTGATAGGTGCACTGCATATCTTTTAAATTCCACCTCACGTCAAAAGTAATGTGTATAGTTTATACACATTACTTTAGTTGTGAAGTGGATTTTAAAAATGATCTATCAAGGCGCCCGTTACCTGTGTACTGGTATGATAGCATTTAATAACAACATGATTTCCCTTTTGAGGATACTAACAATATTTCAAATGGGAAATCACTCTATTAATAGGCATTATGCAATTCACAAATAAGGATTACATGAGGACAGTATGGCTACATAGAAACATAGAATGTTATGGCAGATAAGAACCATTTGGCCCATTTAGTCTACAATTAGCAAGAAAAATACTGTCAAATGTTGCGTGGCAATGTTTATTTGCCTCATCATTTTTGCAGCTAATGGAAAAATTACTCTTTATTCTTTCCACATAGAAGAATATATATTTTAGTGTTTATGTGGATCTCCACTATTTGCACGCTTGTATTAATTTATTAACTCCAGCAAACTGTGCAAATAAAAAAAAAGCTGTGCTAGCATACTATATATAATACAGAATGCAAAATACTCACTTTTAATCCTGATTCAGAGTTTAAACAAAATTCTTGGTTCCTGCACAGAGAGCACAAACATTTCTCTGTGTAAAAAAGAACCACGAAAACGTAGGATTCTGTCTGCGCACTTTCCGTGTATTTCTTACACAAATAATGTAGTCTGTTCATATAAAGCACATATACTACCCATAAACCTTTCCTGGTAGCAAAAAGTTGAGTAAAATCCATCATGATATGCCAAATGTGCCATGGATTATGCAAATCATAGCCACATGTTCACGTCATACATGTTAGACCATGAGTAAAACAGATTGTAAAGTTTATTTTCCATATAACATAAAGGTATGAAAGGTAGTGTTTGTGCGTAAATATTATTACTGATGTGTGATCTTTTATTATAGTAGTATGGTACGTATTGTTGTTTGCAATTAACATTTTATTATTATTAAACGTTCATTGTTATTCATCTGTAGTAAGAAGTTTTGAAATGAATGAGGACAGCGACCATGGGCTCAGCTTGCAGGAATTTGACTTGCCAATGATAATTAAGGCAATTAGACAACATATATAAAAGCTGTCAACTATAAAAGCTATTCTAAATATGTGATGTTGTTACTCAGAACAAAGCACAGATTACATTAACTAAATGGGCTGTAATTAAAAATCAAAACAAGGTTAAATTATCACTCAGACTCCTATAACTATCAATAGTGTGTGATTGGGCCCTCAGACATTGCCAGTAACAGGCAACTGGGATTTACCATATTCATCCGCGTTCCATATCAGGCTCAGATTTCATTCAAAAAAGGTTTCATGGAGTTGTAGCTGTGTCTTCACAAAGTCTTATAAATAAAAGGAAACATTTTCTAGACTTGTGCACAGCTGCAAAATTCGGCTCTGCCAAACCGTTTTATGCAAAAAGAAATTTCAGAACATCTGAATTTTGGCCGAATGTTAGTTTGACTTGGCACAGTTTCAGTACGGGAATTTCGATTCTGAACGAAGGTGGAAGGTGGAGCTCTTCCTTTTGTCAAACTCAGGCTTCACCATATGTTTTGGAATTTCAGTGAAATTTCAATGCAGTCATGATCAGTGGAAAAAGAGAAAAAAAACAGCGCTAAATTGCCACAATAAAATTATAAGAAAGGCAGCAATCCTCAAAGGGGAGTCCCCAATAATCCCCTAATGATAACAGATAGCAAGAACAAACAGAGATATAAGGATGCGCCTAAAGCTTGATAAAATAAAAGACTAAATTAGTCAGATAAAATACAGAATAAAATAAGTAATAAAACAATAGTCCAATAAAATAGGCTTATCACAGTCCGTGAGGGTAGGTCCCACTTGTAAAGGAATATTCTTTAGGGTGTAGGTGGGATCGTATCTTCAAATGTTGAGAATTCAGCATATGTGGAGAGAAAAATAAAAACAGGACTCCAATGGCACAGTAAATCGGTGTAAAAAAAAAAAATATAAAAGTATAAAATCAGTCTTACTGACACTTTTCAGAGCTAGGATCAGCTCTGATATTGCTCGCGTAAAGTGGAATAATCCCCACTTCAAGGATATATGGAGTAAATTTTGATAGTTGAATATCTGACGTGGGTTCAGCGTTCAATTTGACGTAATACGACCCAGAGGAAAAAATGAAATAAAATATATAGTGCTCACTGTATGTAATAAAATTAAAAGAAAGTAAAGTATACTACTCACGTAAAGTAGAGCAGACTCAAAACTGCTCAGTGAAGGCGCTCAGGTGGTATAATCCCCACCTATGGATTCTTTGCACTTCCTGCAGGGTGAGCCGTATACGTAAAAGCAATAAAAGCCTTAACAGGCTTCTTCAAGAGGGGCCCCCCTCTTTCCCACTATCTACCTGAAGAAGCCTGTTAAGGCGAAACGCGTTTAGATATTAATAGATTTTGTTCTTAACTTTATAATAAAGATATTTTATTGGCATAAAATACTTTATTGCCATTTGCTTTTTCCTTTACCTAATTTTACATACATTTTCATCCCATGTGTCCCCTATTAAGGGTTAACAAGTATATAGGGGTGTACATAAATATGTAATTAGAGATTTTTTTGCCAGAAGCTCAAGGAAGCGAGGTGAAGGGTCAGAGTAGAACCCGCTTAGGGGGGGTCTGCCTTAACGTTGCAGGTGGGCATTCCCTCCAGTGGCCATTGGAGTAACTAAATGATCTCCATTTGTTTAAATATACATAGGGATTAAGGAGAGAGCGCAGGTAACTTTTTTTCTTTGGTTTTTACAAATATTCTAGAATTTTACTCAAAATCAATAATATATATTGAAAATTATATCTGCAAACATAATAGAAATTGAGTAGTCTTTTTGAGCATGCAATTTTTTAGAAGGCTATTAATATTTTTAAATACATTACTTATGTTCCCTTGACTCTTTTTTTATATAAAACTGTACGTCTACATTTCACAATCTGGTTTTCAATAACCAACAGATAAGACGCAAAGTCTGAGGTAATTGGAATAACAGATCAAAGAATACAAATTTGTAAAGAAATAACCCACTAATTTTTTATTACAGGCAATAAAACAAGAATCTGTTGTTCTTTGTGACACTAATCCGTTGTATTGGTTCCTTCTCCCAATGAAATTAGAGACAACATGGACAAAAAATTACCTTCATTGGCTTTGACGGTAATGTTCCCCCTTTTAAGTTAGTAGTCCAATAATTATAAAATATTACTTTTATATACACCACTTTTTTCCTACTCTTTTTATGTTCAAAGCCAAATTTAGAAAAAATATAGAATTATTTGGTATGTATTATACAGGCATAACATCTCGCCGTAACACTAACTCACTCTCATCGTTATTAAACTTTAGTGTAGATGAACTCTTAAATACAAAACTATGATGCTTCTCTCCATGAATCAAGGAAATTTCCAAATTTAAGTGACAACTTTAAAGTAAATGCTTTCTACTGCCAAGCTGAAATACTACATTAGCAATTTATCAGCATCTTTTTATAGACATGTGATGAATAGATTAATAATATAAATTGCATAAGACACATTTTAAAACAAGTGCATGCATTTTTCTATTTCTTAGTAGTTATGTTATTTTTATTTAAAAAAGCTTTTAAACAAAAGAAATAATAAACAAATACGCAAATAAACATATACATAAATGATCTGTTTATTAATTTAGATAGCATTTGTTTTTAAAACAAAATATATGTACAGACAATACAAAATGAAAATAAGATCTTAAAGTAAACTATTAATTTTCCTATCAACACTAAACCTGGTGCTCACCTGATGGAAAAATTAATTTAATTACTCTGGCTTTAATCAACCTATTGTCTTACTGGCAGGGGCTATTAATTATGCTATTAATTATGCAAACATTTATGCATTGTACAGGAGATTGCACAGCTCAAAGTGTAAACCATTGCTCAAAAGAAGAAGTTAGAAAAAGGTACAAATTAATGGTTTTTGAATAAACTATTTCTTTCTTTTTTTTTTGCAAAGAAAATGTATTAAATCTATTTTGCTCTTTTCCCCATTCCATTCCATTCTACTTACCCCCCAATAAAATATATTAATATTCTGGGACTAATCCCTTTTTATAGTAAATCTTATTGTAAGCTGGGAGACAGTATCTTCCATAAATCCATACTATCAATGTATTATTTGACTCAAGCACAGCATAGTAAATTCAGCTATTATTAAAGCTTGAGTGGATATTCTGATAGCCAACCCATCGAGATATGTAATAAAGTTTTTCATTCCTGCAAGTCACAGTTATTATTTTAAAAAATTGCTGAGTGGATGTGATCTTAAAAATCAATCAGAACCTGAGATTCCAACAGATGAGCTATTTAACTCTCAGTGTCCCACTGAAAACCAAAGAAGAAATCATGTTAGCTATAACTACTATAATGCATTTCAATAATAATGAGACATTTGTAGAGATATAAAAACATATCAGTACAAACATTAAGTGCTAACCCAATTTAAACGAAAAATGAAATTTCTAGATAGGGGCGCACAGTCCCTAGTCTAAGTGGTCCTGACCAATTTTGCACCATATTTCTACTTCTGTGGGTAATGAGAAAATTGTGGTGAGGCCAAACACAATACAAACATGACTGCTATACGTCATCGGCACATCTCAAGTTGAGGGGTTCTACTTGGGCATAGAAACTCAAGAAATCATGTTTCCAGAAATATCCCAGAGATCCCACAGTCCATGGCTATTTTTTTTTTGGTCACTGATCATTTTGGATCATAGTCCATATGTGCAATATTCCCACATATGCAGATGTCCAATGTTAGCTTAAAGGGACACTGTAGTCACCAAAACAACTTTAGCTTATTGAATAAGTATAGATCATTCCTCTAAAGTTTCACTGCTCAATTCACTGCCATTTAGGAGTTAAACCACTTTTGATTTTGTTTATGCAGCCCTAGCTACCCCTCCTCTGGCTGTGACTGACACAGCCTGCAAAACAAAATGGTTTCATTTTCAGTCAGATGTATCTTACTTTGAAAGTTTGTAAATCCTGCTGTGTACATTGAACTTTAATTACATACAGGAGGCTCATACAGAGTCTATGAAGCAATTACTAGTGCAGAAGATAAGAATTTCTAAATAAAACAGGATTTGCTAAAGTTGTTTTGGTGACTATATCAATATGTTTTGTTTTTTTTAAAACGTAACTTAGAATCATATAAACAGCAATAACTCTTTCAATTACAGCTGCTTGACAAGTGCACAGTCGTTGACCGGTATATTCGAAACACATCCCCATAACAGCAAAAATACACTGACACTGACTTTCTTATTGGAAAATATATGTCTACAGCTGTATTAACTTATAAGAAAATATAACAAAATAGGGTAATTGCCAACAAAAATACGTATGTAAACCACCATTGCCCGTACATAAATACCCTTGGCAATGACCCAACAAAACAATATATAACAATATAAATAACATGACATATAACACAGCCGTTTCATCGACCCCATAAATAACTGAATAACTGTAGGGGTGTACCAAGACACCCCTACACTCCCAAGTTCAGAGTCACCAAGAAGCCCGAACCTACCAACCAAGTGAACCCCTCCAGCCTAATCCATACTAATTTAGCCATGCCCCACCTCCTACACCATCTACCTCCCAAATTTAACTTGGCCATTCCCCGCCATTGTGAAAAAAACAGGAAAACAGGAAAACGGCAAACAGAAACAACAGGGACAACTAATAGGTAACTGTCACGTATTCATCCGCTTATAAAAATGTGTCCACACAGGAAAAGTTGTGCCAAGCAGCAACCAAATCCACAGAAGGGTTAATGCTGAGCAGCAATTATGCAAATGGGGTCAAAGGCCGGTTACAGCCTATCAGTAGAGATGTTGCGAACCGTCCGCGAACTTCTCGCGAACGGTTCGCCACAGTTCGCCACGAGCTGTTCGTGGCGAACACCGGTCAGCTGACACATCCCGGCCAATCTCCAGCAGACCCTCCCTCCCAGACCCTCCTACTTCCTGGACAGCATCCATGTTTCCTGGACACATCCTGGCCAATCTCCTGGGTCTGCTGGAGATTGGCCGGGATGTGTCAGCTGCCAGGAGTTCGCCGCGAACAGCTTGTGGCGAACCGTGGCGAATAGTTTGCGAGAAGTTCGCGGACGGTTCACGACATCTCTACCTATCAGATCTAGAGGAGGGGTATTTAGGCCCAGTTCTCATCCTGCTCAATGCCCTGTCGTGGTTTCCCTTGTGGTTGTCCGAGAGCGCGTTCCTGATTCAAGTTTCTTCTGTTTTTTTACTATGGCTTTGATTTTGACTTCCCTGTATTCTGTATCCCTGACTTCTGGCTTTCTCTTATCATTGTGTCTCTTTCTGTATCCCATGACCTCGGCAAGTATCCTGACTATTCTTTGGTACGTTAAGTCCGGCCATTCTAAGGCCCGGTAATGCGTTACCTATTAGTCATCTGTGTGACACAATTCTACGTTCTGGATCAACTAGTAATCCTGACAGTAACTGAAGGTTAATTAAAATGGCCACTACCTAAAATGACTGATATATATATATATATATATATAATCACACAAACCCCATCCCCACCAAGCTACTGACCTAATAGACATGGTTGCTGTGCCAAGGTTATGCACTTTTTTCTACCAGTTACTCTCCCTGCATTCAGTAGATGGATCTACCGAACACCGACCGCCCCCTTGGCTCATTAACTTCAAATAAACCACAAACTTAAGTGCTCTCGCTGTGTGTCGGCCATCTTGTTGCACAAAAGCATGCATCGGGACTGGGTTGTCGAGTGTCTGGAACTTGACATCGCGAACACCAGCAAATTCACACAAACGCCTGCTTCTTTTCACGACAAGCCAGGAGAGCGCTGTTTGGTAGGAGTTTTTTCACGAACAAGGCGAACAACTGCTACCTATAAGCCAGGGGAACCATTTGTATTTTTGTTCATTTTGGAACAAAACATGACCGACGGCTATCACTGATTTTATGGAACTAATTTGGGCGAGCACCACGTGTGTCAAAACTTTACTCCGGTGGCAATTCAGCTCTGTTCGCGGGATCTAATCGCTATTTGGACAACTTCAGGCTATCCAGGGATATAATATTTGTGAAGGTTCCTCTATGTGTTATGTGTTCTTTTAATATTTTATGTTTTATGATTTGTAACTCTAGTGCGTAGGAGATACTTAATACTTATATTATTATACTTAAATTATCTCACAGACACAGAAACTCTGTTGCTATGCCTACTTCCTGGCCTTGTCAAGGCCCATTCCCCTCTCTTCGCTGTTACATGGGTTACATTTTCACTGGAGTTTTACTCTCCATTCATTGCTGCATGTATTTACAGTATCTGACTTTAATACAGTGTGATGTTCCTTTACAAATCACATTTTTAAACTAACTTTAAGACAGAAATCTTTCAGTGCCCTCATTTTGCTGGTGAGACCGTAAGAAACTTTACTGAACTCCACTGGGAGAACAGATAACCTTAAATGCCACCTGTTGAGCTATGATGTCTTGGTTTATACTGAATTTAACTGTAACATTTTTTGGACTGACTCTATAAAACATACGGTAGACACTGTCAGTGCTAGTGGATTTTACAACCCAAAGGGCTAATCAATTTGTGCTACAAACGCAATCCTCTGTTGCTCACACTATCGAGAAAGCAATATGTTATCATTACATGGCTCGAGAGGAAAAGCAGAATATCTTTAAACTATACTCCCAAAAAGCATGTACATAGTGGGAAAATACAAACCAAAATAAGTAAGTTGTGATAACAGAAATACAGCTTGAAATTAAATTAAGGCTCTCATGCAAAAAACTAAAAACTCTTAGAATCTAGTATACACTTTTTTCTAGCTGCTCAGATTATATAGATAAACATAGGCAAACATATGAGCACTTGTGTAGAAATGTAAAAGCACATATCCATGCTTTTTTATGTGATAAATGATGGTACCGCAACGTTCTGTGGCTTTTAATATTTTGTAGTTTGACAAAAAAAAAAAAAAACCTCTCTCCTGCACCTCAGTTCACATAATGAGGATGTTTCACGTTAGGATTATCCATTAAAAGCTGTCCAAATTAACTGATAGACTGGGAATTTTGGGAGGGAGTTAGTGGCATAAAAGATTTACATTAAGGACTTTGTAGTGGCTTGACTTGTGGTGCCAAACACTTTGTATCCCATGTGCATAATCACCTAGGAGTTACTGTTGCAGTGGTTAATACATATAGAATACTGCATTATCTGTTTTAAAGAAGCACTCCAAATACCATAACCACTAACTCACACTGAAGTGGCCATGGTGCCTGTAATGACTTTACAAACCCAAATGTAAGTAGTTATACCATTTCAGATCAGTATGACTTTGTACCAGGGGCCAATCCAAGCCTCCTCTTAGCAGGAAGTTCTAAAATGGTTTGTCTACTTACATCGGTGAGGTACCTAGCACCATAACAACTACATACGTTTGTAGTGGCCATGGTGCTTGGTAAGTTCTTTTAGCCTTACAGTTATAGTCAAGTTGTGCACGAACAAGGCGAACAACTGCTACCTATAAGCCAGGGGAACCATTTGTATTTTTGTTCATTTTGGAACAAAACATGACCGACGGCTACCACTGATTTTATGGAACTAATTTGGGCGAGCACCACGTGTGTCAAAACTTTACTCCGGTGGCAATTCAGCTCTGTTCGTGGGATCTAATCGCTATTTGGACAACTTCAGACTATCCAGGGATATAATATTTAAAGTGTTGAGTTGGCAAATCGACTGTACCAGTTCTGATGGAAGAACGTTTCAATGATTTCTTTAAATGGTGAAATTTAAAACCTCATCATGACAAGACGAGGCTTATTTAGGTCAGACTTTTAATTTTTTTATTCTGTGGGCATGTTACGTAAGGTGGAGTTACATCCCTTTGTACGAAAATTCCATGAGCTAAATAAAGAAAAGAAAGCTCACTCTCTAGGCCTCTCCAGTACAGATATAGATTGCCTTAATACTTTGGTCTCTCTTCTTAATGACAATGATGTTCAACCCCCGTTTAACTATACAAGTTTGAAACCTAAAAGCCGCTTTACTCCTAATTTTGCACCCTTTAGGAATATTGAGCTTTTCCTCGAGGGTGTCAAAAGTGAGATTGATGGCATAGATATTTCAAACTTTCATTCCTTCCCTAATGGCAATCTATCTATAAGTGAACAGACTGCCTTAAAATCAGTGAGAGACAATGATAATGTGATTATTAAACAGGCAGACAAGGAGGCAATGTGGTGGTTATGGACATCTCTAACTATTAGAAAATGGTTCTGAAGGTTCTAGGTAATACTTATACCATCCTTCCCTCCGATCCGACTAATTCTTTTCTAGAAGGTTATAAGAATATTTTGGACGACGGCCGCAGTGGAGGGTTGCTCTCCGATGAGGAATATCATTTCATTTTAAATTGTAATCCGAGAATTGCAACCTTCTACTGCCTGCCAAAAATCCATAAAAACATTACAGACCCACCAGGTCGACCAATAGTGTCTAGTGTCAACAATTTAACACAGAGTGGAAGTCTTTACATTGAGACACCAAGCATGCACTCTCTCTTATTTCCAATCTCCATATTGCGCCTACAGCAAATCTATGCAGTCTTGATGTGGAGGCTCTTTATTCCTCCATTCCACATCAGAGAGGCATTGAACATGTAAAACACTTTCTTGACAAAAGAGGTCCAGAACAGCAAGCACATACCACCTTTACCATCACACTCTTGAAATTTATCCTGTCTCATAACTATTTTTTGTTCCATAACAAGTACTACCACCAAACATGGGGGACAGCTATGGGCACTGCTTGTGCACCCTCTTACGCTAACCTCCATTTAGGGTGGTGGGAGGAGCAAATCCAGACATCTACCTACCTGTCACCCTTTCTGTCCAAAATTATTTTTTGGTACAGATACATCGATTATGCCATTCTAGTTTGGCAGGGTAATAGCATTGAGTTTGATGAGTTTGTTGCCCTCCTCAACATAAATGAAGACAACCTCAAATTTACTGCAGAGTTTGGAGGGTCCTCTCTGAACTTTTTGGATCTTACAATTTCTATCTCTAAAAATGGTTCCCTTGTCACAACCCTGTTTAGGAAACCCTCTGCATCTAATTCACTTCTCAAATGGAATAGCTGCCATCCAAGACCTTTGAAACAGGGTATTCCCACTGGACAGTACCTTAGACTACGACGCAATTGCACGGATCTTGAGGACTTCCAGATTAAAGCTAAAATCTTGAGACAGCAGTTCAAAGAGAAAGGTTATCCTAATAGATGCTTGAAGAGGGCATATAACAGAGCTTTGAAAGCTGACAGGGTGGCCCTACTGTCCGACTCTCCAATATCGATGAAGACTTCGGACAAAACCATTATGATTGGTACATTCGATACTGGTTGGGAAACTGTTAAAAGCTTGATGCAAAAGTTTTGGCCGATTCTACTTAAGGATACCCACCTTAAGGAGATTTTGGGCCCACAAGTCTCCATTACAGCCCGAAGAGGTAGGAACCTCCGTGATATCATCGTACCTAGCCACTTTACTTCTAAACAATCTTCTAACAGTACGTGGCTCGGTAGAAAAATCCCTGTAGGTTCTTTTGGCTGTGGGAGATGTGTGGCTTGTAAATTTATCCTCAGAGATTCGAAGGAGGTGATGGATAGTGAAGGTAAACAATCCTTCCAGATTACCCACTTCTTTAATTGCAACTCAGTAGGGGTTATATACCTGCTTACCTGTAGTTGCAAGTTGATGTATGTGGGTAAAACCTTTCGTCCATTCAAAGAACGCATTAAAGAACACGTTAGATCACCTAAAAACCGACTTGATACCCCCATTTCAAGACATTTAAAGGAACAACATGGCGGGTTATCAAAGGATATACGCTTCTGTGGCTTAGAACATGTGAAGCGTGATCAGAGATGGGGTGACTTTGACAAAATTCTGCGTCAGAAAGAATGCAGGTGGATCTATAAACTTAATACCCTCAATCCAAGAGGACTCAATGAGGGGTTTTCTTTTTCTCCATTTATTTGAATCATTTAGCGCTCCTTGCCTTCAATAAACTTTCTCTAATCCTAACTAAATAAAATTATATCTCTTACAATCTGTTTTTTTCCTGTATATTCTTTACATTGTTTAATATATATAATATAATCGGTCTTCCCATTGGCACATTCACCTTTTCTTGTGATCATTTTAGTATACATTGTATGGTTACAACCTTTAATACTGGCAAGTGGATCATGGGACATCCATGTTAACATCTATCCTATATAGGATATTCTGTCACCCTTCCCTCTGAGCTATTTTACTTTTTAGCAAGCCATGCCTTCATATAGTTTAACATATATATATATATACATATATATCAGTCAATCGTTTATATACACAGGAATTAAACTCAACCTTTTTATGGTGTGGGTTTCCTTTAAACAGCTCACTTTCAATATACACTTGGCGTTTGGCAATGTTTATATGGTCTTTATTCTCTAAAGTCTCGTTCGGTTTATTACCTTTGATATAACACCTGGCGTTTAGCAAGGCTTATACAGCTTTTAATATCTTTCAATATACCCTTAAAGTTCCGTTCGTTTTTTTAAAACCTTTTTGCTCTTGGTGCATCGTGCACATATTTATAACATATTACAAGTATTTTATATATTTGGATAAATTATACTGCACCATTCCATTCCCTCCGAGAACTTTTGTGGACACTGTGCTTCTCAGCCCACTTATTGCCCTCTAACAGCTATTTTATTTGTCTACTGATTTATTACAGACCTTTATACTAATGTTGGGCATTATGTGTGACTGGCATTTGGGTCTGATTAATTACCGTCTTTTTTAGCCTTTGAACTTTATATTTATTATCATTTAACCTTGCATTCTAATACTCCTCTTTGGATGAATGTTGTCACTGTGCCAATCTGTTTTGATGCTTTGCTACTTTTTTTAAAACATACTTACTTTAGTTTTGAGCCTTAATTGCAACATGTATCCACTTTTATTTAGAATTTTTGCCATTAGTGTATATTGAGCGAATAGGGTGACCACTCCCACCTCCTCCGATTGGTTCAATATGCAGGGGAGGTTACCTGTCACTCTTTCACAAACTGTGGGCTTTTGATTGGAGGGCTTCAACTTAAGGGTGTGTCTATATTCCTTTATAACTGCTTCCCGTGTCACTTACCAGGTAGCTCTTGACAAAGGCGTATCTAAAACGCCGAAACGCGTGTCGAGATATTTTCTAGCCGATGCTATTATACTCAATTGATTTTCTTCACTCTCATCTTTTTTATTTACCTGGGTTTTCATAGCGCATGTGTTTGCGCCTATACTTTCTCCTGATATATACTTAGGGATTTGGATAGGCTGCCATGAAGCAGCAATTAGCTATGCCGTTTCTCCTAGGATAGTTAGTCTTTTTAGGGTGACTTAAGGGGGGGGGGTTTCTCTCTTTTCTCTTTTTGTGGGGTATTAACTCATTTTATCTTTATTATAAGTTATTCTATTATCCAGATTACTCACAATTAGTTTGGGCGCCCCCCATTAGTTGCTATTAACCCTGTCCTTTCCAGATTTTTTCAGAAACTGCTCTAAGACTATCCTTTTTCTATCCAATTTCCCAGTTGTGTCCTTCCTTTGAATGGACTTAGACTAACCTGCTTTGTTACACATTTACTATTTTTTGGTGTACTTTTACACCCTTACTAAGTTATTTGTACTTTGCAGGATTAGCCTTTCCCAGGCTTTTATAGGTTTGGTGGTTAACTTATAATCAATACACTATTTTGGTGTATGGTAATAGTATTTAGACTATATACCATTTTAGCATTTTTTTCTAATAAAGGTTGTTTATCCTCTTCTATGTGACTATTTATATTAAGAGGTACTTTGAATGAGGCTAGGCATTCCACCCACCTTTTTGTGAGTGGACTGTCTGCCCATTTTTCATCTTTTTTTCTATATATTGTGGGGTTAAGCTCATTGTACCTCTGTAACCTTTTTGTGGGGTAGTGGTGGTGGTCTCCCCACCCCATAACCCCTTTCTCTTTCTTCTAATTCATTGGGAAGAAAAGATAGACTTTGGTAGATCAATCAATCTGAGGTTATTTTGCTGGTTGCTTACTTATCATTCAACTTGTAGGGCTGCTATTGTTGGTTGTTTTCATTACAACTGTGTTGTCAATTTGAATACTGTTTTTTTAAAAGGTATTGAAAGAAGTTAGAGGTGCACAGATTTATTTAACCAATCATTGTTAACAGGAGCAGTCCCAGAAGATTGGAAGTTAGCGAATGTTGTGCCCATTTACAAGAAAGGTAATAGGGAGGAGTCAGGCAACTATAGGCCAGTAAGCCTTACTTCAGTAGTGGGGAAAGTAATGGAAACCATGTTAAAGGATAGGATTGTTGAACATCTAAAATCACATGGATTTCAAGATCAGAGACAACATGGGTTTACTTCAGGGAGATCATGCCAAACTAATCTTACTGATTTTTGTGATTGGGTAATTAAAATAATAGATCAGGGTGATGCAGTAGACATTGCTTACCTAGATTTCAGTAAGGCTTTTGACATTGTTACACATATAAGGCTTATCAATAAACTGAAATCTTTAAGTTTAGATTCCAATATTGTTGAATGGGTAAGGCAGTGGCTGCATGACAGGCAACAGAGGGTTGTAGTCAATGGAGTATATTCAAAGCATGGTCTTGTCACCAGTGGGGTACCTCAGGGATCTGTACTTGGACCCATTCTCTTTAATATTTTTATCAGTGATATTGCAGAAGGTTTTGATGGGAAGGTATGTCTTTTTGCTGATGATACAAATATTTGCAATAGGGTTGATGTTCCAGGAGGGATAAGACAAATGGCAAATGATTTAGGTAAACTAGAAAAATAGTCAAAGCTGTGGCAACTGACATTTAATATGGATAAGTGCAAGATAATACATTTTGGGCATAAAAACCCAAGGGCAACATCTGAGGAAAGGGATTTAGGAGTACAGGCTCTCCTCACTTACCGACCGGGTTCCATTCTTACGACTTGGTCGTAAAACAAATTGGTCGGTAAGTGAGGATGCACTACAGAGCATGCGCACCAGTGCAGGTGTATGTTCGGTGAAATTTCCCTGAACACAGACAAACGCACCAGAGCAGGGAATCCCTCTAATCTACGTTTGGGGGAAATTCCCCGAACATAGACCAGCTCTCTAATGTGGGGAATTCCATGAATACCCGTGCTAGAGAGCTGGTCGTAAGTCTGAGTCATTGTTAAACAGGTAAGTCGTAAAATGAGGACCACCTGTAATTATTTACAGATGAATTAAAGGTAGGCAGACAATGTAATAGAGCAGCAGGAAATGCTAGCAGAATGCTTGATTGTATAGGGAGAGGTATTAGCAGTAGAAAGATGGAAGTGCTCATGCCATTGTACAGAACAATGGTGAGACCTCACTTAGAGTATTGTACGCAGTACTGGAGACCGTATCTCCAGAAGGATATTGATACTTTAGAGAGAGTTCAGAGAAGGGCTACTAAACTGGTTTATGGATTGCAGGATAAAACTTACCAGGAAAGGTTAAAGGATCTTTATAGCTTGGAACATTTATAGCTTGGAGGAAAGACGAGACAGGGGGGATATGATAGAAACATTTAAATACATAAAGGGAATCTACACTTATTTTCTTGGTACTAATTTGTTATCTTGGGTGTATGTTGAGAGGTCATACTTTTTAGTGTTATAGCTGCTATAGTTTTATTTTACAGATACTTTTTATCTAAAAGTTTGCATTTTAAAGCGCCAGTACTTTCCTTCACGTTTTTTTTTTTTACATAAAGGGAATAAACACAGTAAAGGAGGAGACTATATTCCACAACAAGAGGACAAAGTCTTAAATTAGAGGGGCAAAGGTTCAAAAATAATATCAGGAAGTATTACTTTACTGAGAGGGTAGTGGATGCATGTAATAGCCTTCCAGCTGAAGTGGTAGAGGTTAACACAGTAAAGGAGTTTAAGCATGCGTGGGATAGGCATAAGGCTATCCTAACTATAAGATAAGGCCAGGGACTAATAAAAGTATTTAGAAAATTGGGCAGACTAGATGGGCCGAATGGTTCTTATCTGCCGTCACATTCTAGGTTTCTATGTTTACTTGTAGAGTGTGATTCTTCTAGTCTCTGTATCCACATTGTCATATTTTGTAGTTATGAGATGTGATTATATGTCAATGGGTTCTGTTCTTTAAGTGACAGGAGTAGTATTTGTGACATCTCATTGGCAGTGTGATAGTCTTGCTGTGATGGGTAAGTGAGATGACAGAGGGATATTATGTCTAAAGTTAGACCTTTTGGTGTGACAGCAAAGATGAAGGCTAGGTAGTCTGTAAATATACTTTTTACTGAGAATGTGTATCTTGATAGCTGATATCTGCCGTCCCATAAAGATACCTATTTCATAACCAGTTGGTGTGAAGAATAAAAACAAAACAAACAGATTTAGGGTAAGTCTTGGGTATTTGTTCATTATCGAGGCCTGGCAGAGGTGGCAGGGGTGAAAGATAAGGGAACCATAGGGGAATAAGGAGATAAAATACTTAAGTCAAAACTGGAAAAATAACAAAGTAGACAAAGGAAAACATAAAGGAGAAAATGTCTCTTTTCCCGGGTCGTCTGCTCTTTTCCTCTCATTTCTATTGCTTTCTCTCTGTTTAATGTTCATTCTCCTGTATTTTTGTGGCAAAACAAGATCTTTACCAGAAAACATCTTTCTATTTGTGTGAGACGGTCTATAACTGTGAATTCATATGACTGCATAACTATTGTTTCATATATATTTTGCTGAAGAAGCAATATTTGATAATAAAAAGTTAATTATACATATTTAAAAAGAGTCCCACGTTATAGTGTTGTTATTTGAAGGTTTCACAGCACAATCTATGTAAGAAAACGGCTGTAAAGTCTATTATACAGAATCTACTTGCAGTAATAAGACTATTTTGCATTTTTTGCTCCTGCAAAGCGGGCTTATTATAATACTAATCTACTTAGATTTTAATTCAAGAGAAAGCAATAAAACTGATGTTATCAACCAAGAAGTAATGTTGCCACTTGTTCACTTTTCATTGGAAGTGTCTGATCTCAAGATATCATGAAGAACCTGTAAGCTATGTCTAGTTACTGCCATTTTTCATCAAATATTACGATGTATATTATATTATATTAGAAAATATACAGATATACAGGATACATGAAATTGAAATTAATATATTACAGGAAAATGGTGCTTGGGGAAGAGGGAGAGGTGCACTTTAACACACCGTTTCAAACAATAAATCAAGAAGCAAAAGCTGCTTTTTGTTGCCACCAGTGGTTGAATCCAATTCATAATGATGATATGTTGGAAGAAGAGCTGGGAGCTGAATGCATAAATCGCAGCTGCCACACAGGAGAGTAACTCCCACTAATTCTGAACAGATTGCCCTGAGAGTAAGATTTAACAATATGTTACCATATATTGCATAGAATAATTTACATAGATAAAGCACTCCAAAGATAATTTCTTTGCCCTTTTATTATTATGTTATTATTTATATAGCACCAACAAATTCTGCAGCGCTTTACAACGGGTGGACGAACAGACATGTAGTTGTAACCAGACAAGTTGGACACACAGGAACAGAGGAGTTGAGGGCCCTGCTCAATGAGTTTGCATGCTGGAGGGAGTGGGGTAAAGTGACACAAAAGGTAAAGATAGTATTAGACTAGTGACAGTTGTAAGAGAGGAATCAGTCAGGAGCTATTAACAGTTTCATTGATACGCTTTTATGAAGAAGTGGGTTTTTAATTATTTTGAGACTGGGTGAGCACAGAAACGGTGCAGCCCTCGAGAAGTCTTGAAGGCGAGCATCAGAGGTGGGAGTACGGACAGAAGATAGACGTAAGTCTTCAGCAGAGCGTAAGGGCCTAGACGGGACATACTTGTGAACTCCACAGAAACGGTGCAGCCCTCGAGAAGTCTTGAAGGCGAGCATCAGAGGTGGGAGTACGGACAGAAGATAGACGTAAGTCTTCAGCAGAGCGTAAGGGCCTAGACGGGATATACTTGTGTATTAGGGAGGATAGCTAGGTGGGAGCAGCATTATGTAGAGATTTGAAAGCAAGAACCAGAATTTTAAATTGAGGCTGTATATCTTACAGGAGGCCAATGTAGGGACTGACAGAAAGGTGAGGCGTGGGAGGTGCGGGCGGACAGGAAGATGAGCCTCGCTGCCACATTCATTATGGACCGCATGTTGGGAGCACGTAAGACCACTGAGAAGTGGATTACAGTAGTCAAGACAAGAAAGAACAGTGGAATGGACCAGCATCTTAGTCACATCTGGCATTAAGTAGGGTCGAATGCGCAAAATGTTTTTGAGATGGAAGCGGCAGAATTTGGCGATAGACTGACCTTGAGGCGTGAAGGAGAGGTCGGAGTCCAAAGAGAACACCTAGGCAGTGAGTCATCCACCTAGAAATGATATTGGAAGCCAAAGGAGCTAATGAGTTTACCAAGAGAATAGTAGGGGACCAAAGACTGAACCTTGGGGGAGAAGAAGCAGAGCCAGAGAAATAAAAACTGAAAGAGCGCTGGGAGAGGTAGGAGGAGCACCAGGAGAGAGCAATATCTTGTAGACCGATATTGCGGAGGATGAGAAGAAGCTGTTGATGATCAACAGTGTCAAAAGCCACAGAAAGGTCAAGAATTAGGATAGAGTAGTGACCACGAGATTTCAAATCCAGCTTCTATCTATTGGAACAATGTTTCTTTTTAAATTAAAAACGTTCACTAGCATACTTGTTTTAAGTGACATTAAAGGAACCAAAACATCTTTTAGCTAAATGAACCTGTTTATACAGCCCTAGCCACACATCCCTACATGTGACTCGCACAGTCTTTCTAAGCACTTCCTGTAAAGTAAGATCTAAAGTTTAAACTTTCTTTATTGCACAGTCTTTTTAATTTATATTTTCTTATCTCCTGCTCAGTTAATAGCTTTCTAGAGCCTGCATTGGCCTCCTGTGTGGTCAAAGTTCAATTTACAGCGCAGGAGATAAAAACTTCTTAAGAAAGTTAACATCTGATTAAAAATAAAACTATTTTTTTAATGCCGGCTGTGTGAGTCACAGTCAGGGGAGGTGTGGGAGGTGTGGCTAAGGCTGCATAAACAGAGACAAAAGTGATTTAACTCAGAAATTGAATAATGGAAAATTGAGTAGTGGGACTGCAGGTGCATAACCTGTACACCCTATACACCCAAATGGTTTTAGTACGCTAAAGTTGTTTTATAGTATACCTACAGTAAAACTGAAATGTTGATCCAACACATAGATATTGAACGTGGAATTATGTAAACCAAAAACCTCTAATTCCCCCCACCCCTTCTATGTATGTTTATATATATTAGAAACACAAACAGGGTTATTCACTGAAGGGAGAAAATTAAACATGAATTCAAAGTAAATTTTGAATTAAACACCACAGTAGGGAAATGAAAGCATAGCCGACCAAATTTTTCTAGTTCTGCTGAAAGGCTTCACTTTGAATCTACTTTGAATTTCCACTTTAGTAAATAACGTTTAAATCGTGTCAATGGCTTTTAAAAAAATAAAAAAAATACAAAGGTCATCAAGTCAATAGAACATTTTGGCAATTAAATAAAAAATGTGCACCTGGTTGCCATTTCAGCTTCTTGCACATTCGTTAATAGAACAAGATGTTTTTAATCGAGATCGTTTCATGCACTGGGGAATCAGATACAAAATGTGTCCTCCTCAGATTATAATTTGCTTAGTGTTGAAGGTATTACCCTTATGTATGTGTAAATAGAAATGCTTTTTATATTACACAGCAGGGGAAATGACATTGTGAAAGATATAATCAATTTCCCATTTCATTTATACTTTATATTTTCTAAACGGTGTATAAAGTGCACCCAATTTACATTTCTTTTTACATTGCTAGGGAGAAGGAATACTTTTATCTGATGCAGTTTACTACACACTCTGTGTGTGATCATGCTTTATTGTGACTAAATAACAAGAGACATCGTAACCCTATGTGTGTACGGTAGGCAACATAAATACAGTATAATCATCGAGCTCATCTGAAGATTTGAATGCACCATAAGAATTGCTCATATAACTCTTGATCAAACTGCTTGTTGAATGCTCAAATCTTTATGGTTTCCTCACACAGAAAATACATGTTTAGCAGAATGTGGCACCACAAGCCTGCCTCTTTAGCCACGCACGCTCATGCCAAGAGGACTTCCTTATCACCTGCAAAATGTTTTTTTTTTTATGCAAAAATGTATAAAGATTTGAAGAAAATAATACAGCTTATTAATGTGGCCAAAATCTATGATGTTGTTTAAAATCGTTTAGGTGCCCAAAGTGTCCCTTTAACTATTTTAAGTCCAGCAACACAGTACAAAACAATGTTCACATTTCACACTCTACTTAAACTACTATATAAGAAATAACACATTTATAGGACCCTGCTAAATCTGTATGTGGGCTATGAATTATAGAGGATGGCTATCTCAAAAATGGGTACTTTGTTACCACCCCTAAACACATTAAAGAAGATAAAAAAGCACAATGGAGAAACCTTGAGTCCAACTTTTTACACTACAGAATCTTTGCATCCCTGGGATATTTGGTGTGAGGTCTATGTGTGTGTGTCTGTGTGTCTGTGTGTGTGTGTGTGTGTGTGTGTGTGTGTGTATTGGTGTTTGTGAGCGTGGGCACATATGGACTGTACTTCTGCATGTCCCTGTTTTAGTCATCAATGTGCTTTGAAACAAAATGTTTTAAAGTAAATAAAATGTAAGTAAAAAAGAATTCCCCCAGATATTAATAAAGCTTATTTTCCTTTGGCACTGTATATCTGATGTTATCTCTTATCTCAGATAAGCAGCCAGAAAAGTTTAATACATAACTCCCGCTGAACGATCAAATTGAATTAGAACCAGCCCTTGCTCTTTCCTGCATTCATCTTCATTGCATCAAATACCCCACTGACAAGACACAGATTGAGTGTGTACTTATAGGTACTTTATTGCCTAGTGTTTCATCGCTTTGGTGCTGTCCAGCAATTTATCACAAGTGCCTGGTGCTGTGGCATTGCATATGATTATATAATAAACAGATTGCTATCAAAGTACTGTATCATTAAGGAGTCCTTCACTAGTCTTCATATGATTCTTATTGCACTCTACATGTATAGGAAAAATAACTTTGTGATGGCCATTATAATGAAGAAAGAAAGAAGGAAAGAAAATATTGCTGTTCGTCAGATTTAGAATAGATGATGATTTTAAATGTCAAAAGGTCCTAGTTTATCCTAATGTGCAAAAGGTCCTCAGAATGGTTTCCACGCACTCAGTTGCTCATAACGACAATAATTTGGATAAGTATTGCAGCTTTAAGACTGGCTCTTCAGGGCTTGAAGTGATTGGAATAGTTTGACTGTCCATTTTGTGAGTAAAGCATGCCCATGCTGGGGGGAAGATGGAGATCCATGCAGGGGGGAAGGGGGAGGTCCATGCTATGCAAGACCTACATCCCCTCTCCAGTTCTTGGAGAGAAACATTCTATTAATGGGGCTGTAAATAAATTGACAGCAGCCCAGTATGGTGGCCACCTGCCTATGCAGAAGATCTGGTCTAATATGTATAACTGTGGCTGGGAAAATAAAAAATATAAAAAATCCTGCCTTACAGAGGTTTATGGGAAAATATCTTATATGAGATGTTCCTGATTGGTTTAATAACCCCCTTGACTGGAAAAGCCTCTTTACTGCTGATGTAACCTATCAGTGGATTAGCAGCAGGAAAATAAAGGTGAGGATCTATTATTTTATGATTAATTGATAATTTAATGCATTACCTCAATAATGCAGATAAAATGTAGGTAATACTAACCAGTCTGAAATGTCCTTTAAAGTAAATATATGTTTTTACGACCTTAAAGCCAGCAGTAGACATGAGCAAACTGGGTCATAGAACTCCTAATCTACTTCCCAAAGCTAGCAAACAAGTTCACCACCCATGAAATTAGGTTGTTTCTAAGTCAATCCAGACCTGAGTTTGCTCATTTTCATTAATAACGATTTACTGGGTTGTTACACACTGTTCACTGCTTGAATGGGTATTAACTATGCTTGATACTTGTATAAGTAGACAGCTGAATATTTAAACTGATAATGTAACAAACAGAAAAGATGGAAAAAGTAGATCAGATATTCTATGGATGAATAAATTAATGAAAATTATCATTATTAAGTAAATATGATAATAAAAGAGCTGCAATATAAAGATTACAAAAATGTAGTTTCTGGTTGAGGAATAATGTGACCACTACGTTAATGCCTTAATATTTACTTGGCACCAACATATGCCACAGCACATATAGAAAGGCGATATGAAGAAGGTCAAATAGCGATATGAATACTGTCCAATGGCAATGTGAAGATGCCTTACAATATATGAAGATTTGAGATAGGTAGATATATATCTTTAGGTAGCTTGCCCACGGACACTTACTGGGATTCTAAACAGTTTTTATATGTTGTTACCACTGCTGGGATTCTAAACCACTTTGTATGGTTTTACCACTGCTCTAAACAGCTGATATATTAGTGTATTCATTAAATATGTAATGCAAAAAAGTAAGATACACAACATCCATTTAAAGTTTGCTAACTTGTAGCTCTTGCACATGCAGTGCTGCAGCTAGTCGACTTCTCCAATCAAAAGCGGTTATTCTGGTCATTGCAATTATTCTCTTATCCTATCAACTCCTATGTAGCATACTAATAGTGTGTAAGTGTGAATTGTTAGGAATTCAAAGTAAATGTCACATTTTAGACTAAATTATCCAGCAGCATAACTCACTTGGAGACTTTTTTAATGTGTCTGTTTTGCCTAAAATTTAAATTTACTTTAAATTATTGAAAATTAATGCTTTAGTGAAATACCCTATAAATGAATTGAATTGCTCATTTTCAGTGATACAGTGGTGGCTAAATGTTTAATATCAGCCAGGTTCAGAGTTTTGTGAACTGGTCTTGTGTGAATTTATCAATCAAGCTGTGAGTTCACTCTGTCCCAGAAAAGGAACGTGACAAACATACATTGAGGAAGCTGCTCATTCATATTGCCAAACATATTACCCAAAATACCATAAACATTGCCATTCTACAAAGCTTCTATGGTGCTTAGAATGACCCTTTGGGTCTTAAATTTACAAAGATGGCTTGTTTTACCCGATTACATAATCCATGCTATGATTTGTAATAAAATACTATACAAGCCATCCATGATAAGACAGTAATTCATAGTCCATAATACTCTGCTGGCTGAAGGTTTTGTGTTCTTTTTAAATTTGACTCCTGAGATAAGTTGGATCTAAATATTAATATGGCTAGTCACTATGTTATGCTTAGTGTTTACTATAAATTACATATTAATGTTTTGGCCTTAATGGATTTTAATTGCGTACATATTGGTTTCACATTCTCTGTGGGATGATGTATCTACTTTTTTTGCTGAGCTGGCTTCCTGTTCTAATTGTGCATATCAGTTAGTTGATTAGTTGTCCTCATATCTTGTAACAATGATAGAGTTTAGTTTGAATGGGAAACCTAACAAAAGATCAGAACTGACTCTTATATTGTGATGGTAATCTCTTCTCTCAATGCTGCCTTCTTAGGGTCTCCCTGCATGAACATGTTCAACAGTAGTGCCCTGACACCCTCCCAGGGTAAGTAGTTAAGCTACTTGAGAATGACTTCATACCAGAGCGGGTCATAGCTCTTCTAAATGCGAGTTTTTTACCATTTTATCTGGGATTCAGATGTATTGCACTAGTGGTTGCACTCATCTCTCCTTTTGTCTCCATACATATACGATTATCTTGAGACATTCCAACGCACCTATTCCTGTAGAAGAATCTATACATCTACACTCCATCAAGTACTTCTGACCTTCAACTGCTGTCCTAGTGAGACTTTTATTTGGGAATATTTATCTATATTGGCGCAGCCCTACCCAATTTTTTTGTATTGTTTTTTCAATTTGTTGAAGGGTTTTAGGGGTTCCCTTTGTTGGGGTTGCTGCCTGCTCACATATTGTTTGTTAATTAGTGCTAACCTATTGCTGTATTGTGTGTAGCCACCCTATATCAGCTTGACAGAGACACTGACACACCAACCCTCCGACGCTGAAATCCAGTCCTTCTTTGACCAAGCACCCCTTTCAACTGTATCCATAGCGCAAAGTGAGTCACTAGAGGCCCCCTTTACTGAGGAGGAAGTGTGTTTGGCACTTGCAACCATACCAAAACACAAATCACCTGGCCCAGATGGCTATCAAATTATTATTATCACACATTTGAAGCTATCCTAACTCCCCATCTCACCAACCTCTTTAACCATATCAAACTGACAGGGGATGTCCCTAAAGAGATGCTGGAAGCCTTCATAGTTGCACTTCCCAAACCCAACAAACCGCCGACCATATGCGCCAGCTTAAGACCGATCTCCCTACTCAACGCCGACATTAAACTTTATGCCAAACTGCTTGCTAACAAGCCTCTAATAATAACACATTAAGCACAACTCACAGATTCAAGGCCTAATTACCCTTAACAGAAACTAGCACTGTTTGCTGATAACATACTCCTGTCCTTGACAAACCCGACACCATCTATCCCGAACCTGCTTACCCTGCTGGCCAGATACGGTGACGTGCCATACTATAAAGAATAACACTGGCATTACCAATCCAATTGCAGCACTCAATCACAACACAGCTAGAAAAGAAATACAGATTTAACTGGAGCAAGCGTCTCACACTTGGAAATTAAGTTGTCAAAGTCGATACTCCTTTTACCACAGGAAAATCACCTACCCCGCTTCATAAAATAAAAACTCAAATGACTGAATGGGAACACATAGAGGTATTGCGGCTAGGACGCATCAACTCTGTAAAAATTATGATATTGCCACATGTACTATACCTGTTCCGGACCATTCCTATAGCATTATCCTCCCAATTGCTTTAAATGGTTCCATACAACCATTAATGCACTTGTCTGGAAGAGGAGACCACCCCGATTATCCACTAAAAAACTGGCCTCCACCATAACAATGGAGGTTTTGGGCTGCCAGATATTCCATATTACTACTGAGCATCAATGTTGGCGCAGGGCCTTAGGTAACTGCGGTCCTCTGCTCCTATATTGAGAGCCTTTGAGAATGTCAGCCTAACCCTGTTAATTTGGCACATGCCTTGTGGGCCAGCGCACCTAACCCCATAGGGAAACCTATTTTAACAAGCATGAAAGCTCTTATGAACTCCTGAAATACTTGGGCTCCGGTGTTGTTGGACCCTACATTGCTGCTCATGATGGCTCCATTCACAGCACTGCAGGCCTGCTCCCCTAACTTCGCACTACACTCATGGCTGGAAAGGGGCATTTGTAGAATAGGAGACCTCTGCAGCCAAAATGCCAACCCTACTGGACGAGTTTTCCCTGCCCCCTAGGGACCTCTTCCTTTAGGATCAAAAACATTCTAATGACTTACAGCTCCATTATAGGAAGCGCATTACGATCTGTGTCACTATCCTCACGACACATGCCTTACACTCCATAAATCCCCTATCCCTGTGTTACAATGCATTGTGGGAAGATGCCACTCTACACAAGCTTCCATACAATGGGAGACAGACATTGGGCGTGAGCTTACTCTACAGCAATGGCAGGGGGCTTTCACCCGCACCAAGAAAGCATCCAAGAGCCTTTCCCTATGGGAAGCCTACTGTAATACACAATGTGCTGGTACCTAGTTCCCCATAAGTTCTCTAAGATCTATACCGCTGTTTCCCCAGTGTGCTGGAGACACAGGACGGCATCGGGTACAATGATGCATGTATTCTGGGACTGCCCAAGTCTTAAGACATTTTGGTTACACATACAGAAGCTCATTAGCACAGTTACCACCCTTTTATTCCCGCTGACGCCAAAGGGTTACCTACTCCATATCTTGCCCACAATGGGCCACAACCAACACTTCACAGTAATTATCAATTTGTTGACTGTGGTCAAGATAGCCACTGGAAGATAGATGTGATCCCTTCCCAGGAGGAGTTTTGAAGAGAGTAGACTATGTAAGCTCATATAAGCAAATGTCCTTTAGGGTGCGGGGGGTGACAAAAAAAACACACACAACAGTGGGGCAGCTGGCTAAAATTCCACAACATTGTTGGGGCCAGGAGTGGTGCGGACTAACTAACTGATCTGGACATGTACTAATAGGTAGAACAGAGGTGCACCAGGCAGCTGAGGACAAATCACAAAGTACATATTCGAAACTCACATAAAGTTCAACCCATGTTTTCACAGTTGTATGTAATGCATTTCCCCACCTCTTTTTTTATTCTGTACCCTGTATGCATAGCACATATGTTACATAAGTAAGGCACGAAGCCTCGGAACACACATTGTCTTTCAACCCCATGCATGGGGAAGGTGATCTGTGATGTTCCAATTATGACTGTAATGCATCACTCAGATGAACGTCTCTGTATGCATATCTGAAACTAATTGATTTCTCAGACGATGTAACCCGTGATAATATTTATTTTCTGCATTATGTTTTCTTTGTATTGCTACAAAGTAATGTGTTCTTATATACTTATGTGCTGCTCTGAAAATTCAATAAAAAAGAAATATGATTAAAAAAACAATACTGTAGCATGTCACATTTCATCTACACTCACATCCACCTTTTCTTTGTCCCAGACTGCATACCAGGAACTTCTGCCTGCTAGTAAGAAGGTAAGGAAAGGAATGGACAAATGACAGTACCCATAAAGAGTAGATTGAGTGCATCATCAGATGTATTTGCACCAAGTTCAGGGTGTTGTCTGCACCCTGAGCTTGGCACAGTCTGGATGATTGGTGGGCAGCCTGACATGCATTCATGCCAGGCTGGCATTCCTATTCTTCAGGCAGACCCACTCTATTTCTGGGCATGTCTGATCCTTTGGGCAGTGCAAGTTATGTGATGCATGTCAGTGGCCCACCCTTTAACCTCACCCACAGATGTTCTGCTTCACTCGATGCTACAGTTAAGGTGTATAGATTTGCTAGATTTGCTTTGGAGATGAAAGCACAAGATTAGAAAAGGTTATGGATTTTTTATAGCTGGACCCTGTGAGTTTCCTTCCAGCACCACCTCCAACAGATACAAGACGTTTGGGAGCTATGACTGTTTTAGTGTTTTCTGTCAATAAGAATCTGTAATTAGGCCCATCGTAATTGTCAGTACCAGGCCCAGTGGGCTCTCAATTCAGCCCTGCTGCCACTGCAGCTTTAAGAATGCATTGTTTCCTTTTAATATGCCTACAGGAGGAGAAACATGGGGCTTCTGCCTTTTTACATCTACTTTTTAGGTGAATTTTTCTAAGTTTGGATTGCAGAAGAAGAGAAGAAAGCAAACTCTTCCAGTGGTAAAGGCTAAAATTGAATTGTAAACCAAATATGACATTTACGAGGACTGGGTTTACATTGATTTATCAAGATTGATGGCAAAAAATTTAAAACACACCAAAACATTACTCTGAGATTGTATTAGATATGAGCATTCTCAAAGTCATTGGGCTAAGACATGCAGATGATGAATTTATGTTCTCTGAATCCATTGCAATAATGAAAATTTTAGGCTTTGAAATTATAAAAATAATGTGAACGAGTCCTGAAAGTGCAGTAAATTACTTGGAAAAACCTACAGAGGAAGATGATAGACATGAAAACATACATTTGCTGTTCTGGCTTCTTCTTTCATTAAAATATAATAACATGCAAATTACTTCTTTTGTAGAACTGCAACACAAGCATTATTCAAAAAGTCAATAAGTATAGAAGCTGGAATCTCTGAACTGAAAACTTAGATCGGATACTTTAATACATAGCAGTTAATAGTTGACACAAAAAAACAACATTTATTAAAGGTACCATCTGTGCACCTCAACGTCAAGAGTATATCTGATTTTTTTAACTTGATTCCAGGTATCATAACAGCGAGAAAATATGATATTACTCACTTAGTCCATAACACTTTCTCAGCAATTTATATGTGAAGACATGATAGTGTCAAGACAAGACAGAAACAGATTTCATTTACAATAATATTTATGGAATTTCTGCCAAAGGCCATCTGTATCAGCCTGAAGAACTGGCAGTAAAGAAATATGTTCACCGTGAATTGCATTTGGGACAATCAGGTGTGAGGAACCTACATCTCCCAAAATGATCTTACAGCCATAACGCTAGCAAAGCATCAAGGAAGATGTAGACCACAACATCTGGAGGGCCGAAGGTTCCCCACCCCTGCTCTCAATAAACTATGTATATGTTTCTCATACCTATCCATTCACATCATTAATAGTGGAATTGCTATCTAGTAGCTCTGCAATACAAATAGAATTCTTGAGAAATCTCTGCTAGAATAATATATAACAGATGGCTAACACGGTTTGTTTCTTCAAGTTTGCTCTTATGCGTTAAGAAACATATTCGCAAATGTGACGGACCGCCTCGCACCACGATGCTCCTAGTGCTCACAGAGGACTCCAAGCACTCCACCAGACACCATCAGCACCGCAGCCCCTTAGCCGCTGCAGCTTGGCTGGGGTCTCGCCATCCTCCCCCCACCCTGGACCGAAGAACAGGATCCAGCTTCCAGTGGGTGAACCTCTCTTACTCCAGAGAGTATAGCAGGAACAGCTCTTATAAGAGCTAGTGATTAGAACCCAGGGGAGTATAATGAGTATAGCAATCCCCAGAGTTAATATAGCTGTCCCCTCCAAACATGAGACAAGGCTCTATGTTGAGGGTGAAGAGGAACTTATTTTAATGGTGCCACACTTGGCCTTATATGACAATCCCAATCCAAGGGGTACGCCCACATAGACCTGATGGTCACAGACCAATAACAATAAGGTTACAAGGCATGACACTGCAGATACTGTACTAACTCAATTATCTCCAGGCAGAAAAAACACATGTTTATATACAACCCCAACATCACCCCAAAACACATAATAGCCCCACAAATGTTACACCCCCTGATAAGCATGCATGTCATATTTTTTATATATTTTGCCACCCTCCTGTTAACATGCATTTTATGTGCAGGAGGGTGGCTTCCCTGGGACCCTGCTGCTGGCTGAGTCTGATGGGAGTGTGAGCAACTTTCTCCTTGCTTCTCACCCCTTTCACCACATGCTGCCTCTGCCTCTCCCTCCTCCGACTCCCGTTTATCTACCTCTGTAATGGGGAGGAAGTCACAGGTTCTAACTTCCTCCCAGGCTGCCGATATCAAAATGGCCTGATGGCGTTGATTAAGGGCCACTATGTATGTGGCCCTTTTTTTTTATTGTTGTATAAAGTAATAAATTATCTAAATAACTACTACTGTATGTTTGTCAATTTATTGAAACTCCGTGTCCCTGGCATATAATTAGGCAAGTTAAAAATCCAAATCTAACCATGTCCTGTCGTTAAAAAAATAAAATCAATGACATCTACCAAAATAAATTATCTACTTTAAAGTAGAATAATACTCTTTCTACTGATAGGACATGTTTAATGCCATCTATTCCGTAGAATTGTGTGCAACAAAACAAGCTATCAAAATTTACATGTCATGGCATGAAAGGACTTTGAATTAGCCTGGTACTGATATTTTCAAATAAGTGAACCAATTCATTTTATGGCATTTTGTTTATAAATAGGCTGCAGATGTTCTATGAAAAAAACATTTTTTTTGTTTTTTTTAAATCTCAAATGATACCTACAGCACTGTTATCAGAAAATACGGTGAAAGTTCCCAGGTCCAGTATATGTGGTGTATTCCTCTAACTGATGTTTCTGTGCAAGCGATCCTTCTTAAAAAGAATCACTTGATTTGATCATCCGACACAGGATGACTCAACGTGACTGTATTGGCTCGATTCTTATCACTTAAATACTGCAAATGTGTGCACTAAATATACATTAAGGTGCGTTTAGATATTGCATATTTCCTAAAAAAAATATTTTAAAAATGTTTTAAACTTTTTTGAAATATGAATAAGTTTAACAACTTGATCAATATTTGGTCTCTTCACTAATTAATGAGGTTTGGTTATTTAAGAACTGACTTTAGAATTTGAAGCATGTAACCTAAAGTGATCATCCAAAGATTAATTTGGTTACTAGAAAGATAACTATGATATGCATACATTAGGTAGAATTCCCTTTATATCCATCAAACTCAGTCATCTGTTAAACTGCTTTATGATGAAGAATGATTCATCACTCCAGAGAAGATGATTTATCTGCCCTAACTCAGTCCAACTGAGACATCATTCCAGATAATGCCTCATATTATTAGAGTTATTTAGCCATGGAACCCCTGATAAAGATGTAACAGTAAGGAGCACTATCTTGAGTGTTGAATTTGAAGAATGATGAACACACTCAGAGGTACAATTATGTAAGCTTGTGTGATGATTTATGGGGATTGCGTGATTAGGCTTTGAATATAGTAATAATAAACAATTATTGTTGTAGTGGTAGTAATATTGTTAGAAATTAATGAATTATTCATGCAATAAAGCATTAGTATCAGCATTCCTATTTAACTATGTCTGTTTTACTGTAAGCATAATCCCCAAAGCTGAAAAAATATCTCCAGTTCTACCCAATGATATGATATTGTTACCAGTTTCACTGCTCCCCAATGTTCCCCAAACCTAAAATAATCTCCCATTCTAACCTATTAAAATTCTATCGCATAAAAATGTAGCAGGAACATTCTCCAAATCAATTTTGTTTGCAGTTGGCTCGTTTGGCTTTAATTGGACATTATAGGCACCATAACAACTGTAGCTTAATGAAGCTGTTTTGGTGTACAGATCATGCCACTGCTATCGCACTGTGTGTTCTCTGTCATTCAGGAGTTAAATCACTTTGTTTGTACAACCCTAGCCACACCTCCCTGCATGTGGCTTACACAGCCTTCCATAAACACTTCCTGTAAAGAGAGATCTAATGTTTAAACCTCCTTTGTTGCAATTTCTGTTTAATTTACAATTATGTCCTGCTCTGTTAATAGTATTCTAGACGCTGCAGAGCCTCTTGGGTGTGATTAATGTTCAAGTTACAAAGCAGGAGATAAAAATTTATAAAACAAGTCAACATCTGATTGAAAATGAAACAATTTTTTTTCATGAAGGCTGTGTGAGTCAAATGGCAGCGAATTGAGCAGTATGACTGCTGGAACATGATCTATACACCAATATTTAAGTTAAAGTTGTTTTAATGCCTATATTATCCCTCAAACTTAAAATGTATTTTGAATTCACTCTGAATTCACAGCAATTCTTATATAAGTGAAACACTCTATAACTGGTGAACATATAAGGTCATAAGGTGATTGTATGTCCTTGAACTGTACTGGTGGGATAAAAATTACACTACACTTGTAAAAAAAATAAAAGAGTGAGAGAGAGAGAGAGAGAGAGAGAAAGAGAGAGAAAGAAAGTGAGAGAGAGAAAAAGAGAGAAAGAGAGAGAAAGGAAGTGAGAGAGAGAAAAAAAGAGAGAAAGAGAGAGAAAGGAAGTGAGAGAGAGAGAAAGGAGAGAGAGAGAAAGAAAATGAGAGAGAGAAAAAAGAGAGTGAGAGAAAGAGAGAGAGAGAAATAGAGACAGAGAAAGAGAGAGAAAGAGAGACAGAGAAAGAGAAAGAAAAACAGACAAATATAGAACTGATAAATTTATATGGTGGAATGTTAAACCATAATAAAAATGCTTATATACAAGAATGCCATTGAGAATAAATACAATCATTTCCATTTTTTTAATTAGACTCGGAATATATCCACAGCCATTTCTGTTTAAATAACGCATACTAGATGTTGTGATGTTTTTGATGAAGATGAATATTGTTACTACAGGAAAAATATGAATCTTTCATTTTCCAAGAAAGATTTCTTTATATACAGAAATATTTTATTTACCTCATTCTGAAGATCTCTAATCATTTTACTTTTCCTTTCCATTTCTGTCTTGAGGAAATTAATCTGTAAAGGAATAAAAGATTGATGAGTGAAGAATTGTGGAATAAAACCACTGGTAAAAACAGAAAAACATGAATGATATGCGAGTTTAATAAGATGTTTTGGAAATAATTAAACACGACATATGGCCGTATAATAACATCCATTTGGATGGTGCAGGGATACATTTATATTCTCTTTGAGATTTGGCCTTGATATACGTGTGACGGTAATGAGATAAGGAGCTTTTCAACATCCTGCAGATTCAGGCCTTTCTATTAATGCTAAACTAACCGTTACTCCCCAGTTCTCGGCTCTAGTCATATAGCGAGGCCATTACCCAAAGAAAGCTTTTATGTAACTTCAAAGCAAGACTACTTTTCTTTAACAGCCAACAAAGGTGCTCTGACTGAACACAAAGATCACAAACAGGAAATCGAAAAATGGAAGAGAAGTATAATTGGGAGGTCATGTGATACAAACACGTACAGTCGCTTGCTGCTTTTCTGCTTTTTCAGTTGCCTCATTAAGTTGCTTTGTGAATGCTTCCTGCAGAGATTCCATCTCTTTCCTGGTTTATTTAAAAAAAAAAAAATGAAAAAGAACAAATTTAGTAAGGATATTTTCTTTGCAGAGCTTTTTTGCTTTGCAGTTGCGGCTTGCGTGTTAATATGGGTCTTTAAAGAATTGAACTCAGCAGCTTTGTGAACACACAAAAAAAAAAACCCACAAAAGAACAACATGTTTTTTAGAAAGAATTTGTTTTGATGGAAGTATGGCGGAGTATGCTTTAATACTGTATTTATTAAGCTACGTGAGCATGCTATCAATACTGCTAGGAAACCTTAATGATTTCAATGTTTTGTGTTTTCTACTATCAATCATTAAAGATTATAGTGAGTACTGCTTTCTGTGTCCAAGGTCTGTTGGAGACTGTGGTGCGTTTATTACTGTTGGGTGCCAGATTTTCGTGACAATAATTTCATATAATTATTAATATCACATGATTGTGTGTTCCTCTACAAAAAGTTGCAACTGATCAGCTTGTTCACGTACAAACAGTTGGGACTGATGCTCCTGAAATATACTTTAACTCCTCAAAAATACCATCTGTGCCAGAATTTGCTTGACAAAATTAAAATATATATGTTTCTTTAAAGAAGTGTCACTTTTATAAATTCCACTATTTAGATTTTAGTATACCGAAAAAAATACACCATTATAACAAGGTAACATGCTGTTTGAAGACATCTGCCAAGATAAACCTTTCACATGACTATATTTCTACTGCTGAGCCAAAAGTATTCTGATATAACCGTTAAACGCATGTACTAATAAGTGATTGAGGTTTAAATTAAATGTAACATTTATTTGAGACTTGGGATACATCACTAATATGAAACATAGATTACAAATTTAGAGTACTGTTTAGCGATAGTCTAATATATCTATAAGTTATGTAATTTTAAACAACCACGCACTGTATTGTAGAGATGGATAATCTTACAGACTCAGCTACTTAGTTCTGTGACATTTTATTTTTGATTTTTGGAAATTGCTTATCCTCCCACTCTCAATTTTTATTTTTCCTTCTCTCTCTATCTTTTTCTCATCTTCAAACTGTGGTCACTTTCATCACTTTCCGCCCCCTCTCCCTCCTCTCCCCCATATAAAAACATCTGCTATATCTTGTTTTGCACTGTGATGTCTTACAAATTGTATATAGCTTTTATAACTATCATAAACACAACTAATAATGAACTTTGAGGGCATCAAGACAATTATTGACAACATTTGAGTTAATTTAAAGAACTACAGAGTAGGCCACTTTTATTATGTTATTATTTTTTTCTATAAACTGATGTAAGTGAGTGGGACTAATGACATTTAGAAAAATTCTATACAAGAACATAAAGGTGCTTCTGCATATAATTTAGATTGTATTTTTCTGTCTAATGCTGATTTTGTGAAGCCATTTATTCATGAAGAGAACATAATTTAAAGTTACAGGAACATGTTTTTCATATTCTATTTAATTACACTGATTTTGCAACATAGGTATTGTATTTTA
The DNA here is from genome assembly GCA_933207985.1 of Pelobates cultripes. Taxonomy (NCBI): domain Eukaryota; kingdom Metazoa; phylum Chordata; class Amphibia; order Anura; family Pelobatidae; genus Pelobates; species Pelobates cultripes. The sequence continues at coordinate 117,315,657 of OW240923.1, forward strand.
TATGCACTGAAGCATTATTTGTGTGCATTTATGGCACGTTTCCATTTTAACATGTTTGTGATTGTTTATATTTTTTTAGACTGCCCTGATTAATGTAAACTTATTTTAAATAAACACTTGACTTAAATGAAAACAGAGCAGTGTTGATTGCCCTATACAGTCTGAAAACAGAAGAAAAATAATACAAATCATAGTTATAAAAAAAAAGAAAATTGAAGCATTTTTTCCACCAAAACCTACTGTTCCTATCTTGAAACAAACTTTTAGGTTATGGAAATTTTGAATCTACTATGCTCTAGATTTAACAGGGATAGGCAACCTTCAGCACTTCCGATGGACTACATCTCGAGACTTCTCCCCCAGAAATTGACTCCACCCCTAGGCTCTGTAGCCATACTTTTCTGATATGTGGCATCTTTTCGCATGACCTCATATACTGAATCCCTATTGGTAGTCCCCATACAATACACAGATATCCCTACTGGTGGTCAATGTACAGTACAGAATTACTAATACAATACTCAGAGCTAGGTATGATATGGAGATATCTATGCAATATTCAAAGTTAGTAACAATACAGTGTTACCTATGAAATACAAAAACCCAAGTATAATAAGGAGATACCCATACATCACAGAGTTGGACACAACACACAATATTCAGAAAAGACATAAAGCTAGGTAAGCTAGAGAGATACTTATACAACAGGCAGAACTGAGTAAAATACAGAGATACAATACACAGAGCTGGGCACGATAAGCAGATAACCATAGCTAATCCAGTGAACCAGCTAGGTTCACTGTGATGGGTTACAGAGAGCTGCGTTACAATAAGGAGATACCAATACAATGCACAATGCTGGACATAATACAGAGATACCCACACAGTACACAGATATGAGCAGGCTACAGAGATACCCATACAACAGGCTGAGCAGAGTAAAATACAGAGATACAATACACAGAGCTGGGCACAATAAGGAGTTAACCATAATTGACCCATGCAGCTAGTGTCGCCGTGATACGTTACGCAGAGCTACGTTACAGAGATATCCCCACAGTGCAATGTATCTGTATAATGCTCCAGCTCTCTCTGAATCTCTACACCTCCCTTTTATGATATGATCTTCAGTAATGCCGCACTATAACAACTTCCTGGTATGTGTTGCTCTTGCTTTGAAACACGTCACCTACTCCTGACTCCCTATTTTCACACAGTTAAAGCAGTACAATACTCATAGACTCCTTATGATTGCAGCTGGTAATATGATTAATCTGCAGTGATAACATGGAGCCAAGAAGTAGATGGCATGGTTAAAGGGACACTGCGGGCACCAATACTACTTTAATGCATTTGATTGCATTGGTTTTCGCCTAATTAATGTGCTGTATTTTTTGCATGCTCAAATGTTTTACATTTTTGGATGAAATAAATAAATGTTTATATGTCCTGGCATAGTCTGATTCCTCACTTCCAGGCCCTGGGGAGATAGCACAGCTAAGCGGACAAGGGCACATGTATGAGTGTGGGGTTGAATGCTTGTGATTGATTGTAAGTGTGTATGGGAGTGGTTATGTGTTTGGGAGTGGTGTATGCATCATTTTAATTCTCTTGGGAGACAGGCCAGCAAACAATTTCCCTCCCTCCCACCCACCCTCCCTCTATTCTGTTTCATTGTACTTTTATATCACAGCTAGTGGGGGGCATGTCTCTGCCAATAGGTTTTTGTAGGGGCTATTACATTGAGTGTCAGGATATGGTCAAGGTCGGGTCTCAAACTCTCCTGCTCTGTAGCGTAAATTTTAAGTTACTGATTTGGACGTGCCCACCGAGCTAGAAGCTGGCTGGTGGTAAGCATTGAAAGAAAAAGGGAATTTGGTCAGGGGGCGAGAACCCTGTGGGCAAGTTTTTGCATAGGCACGTGGTCTTGTTCATTGGCAAGGATGTTTATGTAAGCTAAAGTCTGTAGGGCACTAGGTGGTAATAATTATATGTTGAATTATGGATTATTTATGTATTTATCTCTGGTTATATAATTAAATGATACATTTTAATAAATGTTGGATGAGTCCTACAGTCTTACGTTATAATAAATGCTGTGGCCTCTTTTATAATACATTATTACGTTATAAGAAAATGCTATGGCCTCTTTTCATCCAAATTTAGTGTCTGTCATTATTGGGGGGTATTTGGGGGAAGGCCCTGTTATTATTATTCACATCCCATACCCTGCTATGTCCATACATGCCTGACTGCTAAAATGCAGTCCTAAAATTGTGAAACTTTCAGGCTCTAATACAGTGTGAGAGGGGGAGGTCATTCACATTCCCTTTGCACATTGAGGATTTTAATGGCATTATAAAGGCACACTATAGTCACCAGAACAACTACAGCTTATTGAATTTGTTCTGGTGAGTAAAATCATTACATTCAGGCTTTTGCTGTAAACACTGTCTTTTCAGAGAAAATGCAGTGTTTACATTACAACCTAGTGATAACTTCACTGGCCACTCCTCAGATGGCTGTTAGAGATCCTTCCTGGGTCATGGCTGCCTAAAATGCATCCAAACATTCAGTGTCTCCTCCCTCTGCATGCAGACACTGAACTTTCCTCATAGAGATTCATTGATTCAATTCATATCTATGTGAAGATGCTGATTGGCCAGGGATGTGTTTGAATCATGCTGGCTCTGCCCCTGATCTGCCTCCTTGTCAGTCTCAGCCAATTCTATGTATTGTGATTGGATCAGGCCACCACTCTTGTTGTCAGCAGGCAGTGGGCTGGTCTAAAGGTAACAGGGATAAATTAAGCAGCTGCAGACTTGAATACAAGTACGATTTACTATATTTAGGGAGGCATGAGGGGACCAGGGGGGTTAGATGGTGTTTTTAACACTATAGGGTCAGGAAAACATGTTTGTGTTCCTGGCCCTATAGTGTTCCTTTAAAATAAAATGACAAAGAAATAAACAATTTTTAAAAATCTAACCTGTGAACACATGGGGTTATTAGGGACAGGGTTAAAACATGCTGCTTTGTTCAATTTATTTAGATGTTAATGTGGTAAATAACTGTTCTGTTCTATAAAAATGTTTAAAAAAATATTTCTCAACTACTCTGTCCCAGGTAAAAGTAGGGCTTAATTTTGTATGTTTGTATTTTTATGGGACACACAGGGGAGAGAACCTATATAAATAAGGACAGAGACACGTTTTAGTGTTTCTTTAATATTTCTCATTTAGAACATGTTGGCCATCAATGCGGTCCAATTCTCTTAGTGTGATATTGAACTGTTCAATAGATGACCCGATTTACAATTAATTGTTAAACCGATATCGAGGAATCATTTTAGTTAAACTCTGTGTATTCTACATAAATGTATAGGAAACAATATATACCTCCTTGCTGTTATTCTTACCTTTGTTTTTCTTCTAATTCCAAAAGAGTTTGCATATCACTTTTAGTTGATGCTTCATTGTTTTTCAAAGACTGGAAACAAAAAAAATATTATGTTATAAAACATAATTATAGCAATGTAATATTTGTCTGATTGCAATGGGAGATGTGATGCACAGAAACTAGCATTCTAGATGTGTTAGGTAAACAAAATCAATTGGTCCAATTGGCATACAGTATTGTTTATATAAATACAAGTCATCATGCAAAGCCACATTTAAGCATTCACTGGTAGGCATATTAGGTTATTATTTATGGCAAACAATATGGTAAATCAATAAAGACCTAATATAATTAAGGGGGTTTAACCAATCTCTCTAGAAACCAAGTCACAGAGCTTGCCAGAGGGTCAGCATTCCCACAAAACAGACCAGAAGGTTTAGCAAGTCATTGAAAAGCATGAAGAACTACAATCTGTTGTGCCAGTTCACTAATAGGAGTGCCTAGGAATTATCCATATTTTTCACAGAAGAATCTTGGTATTAAATTAATGTTAAGTACAGAGCAAGCGGGGCACAAAATTAAACACATTAAGCAATTTACATTTAAAATGTCAACCTTTAATAAATACTATGTATAATATATATATATTTCTACAAGATAATAATGCAGCTCAAATAGGTAAGTTTCATTATTATCTGATTATACAATACTGTAAATAAGGAAAATCACCAATATAAAACAAAGGATATGTAAATATATAATATAGTTACCCAACAGAATATACACGCCAGGGAATGATGTGGGATCTGATGACTAAAGTGCCTAAAATGCTAAAAAATGTCCCAAACATTTTTGGTAACAGATGCCTTCATCAACCTCATGGGACGTACCAGTGGGTAGGAGAGGGAATGATGATATTTGGCTGCTCCTACATCCTAGCAAAATCACCCAATAATCACATGTTCTAAGTCAGAATTTTGAGACATTCCACAAACCTTTTATCTGAACATTCTAGAAAGTGGAAGAATAGTTCCATCCATCACCCCTTGTGATGGAGAGAAATAAAATCAAAGAGATGTATTATTTGAAACGTTACAGTTAGTGTTTATAGGACTAGAGTTGTTAAAACAATACTAAAAACATTTAAACAAACATTGTGTTACATTTTCATTTTGATTTTATTTGTGCCAGAAAGCCATCTTAAATAATGCAGAGAATATCTCCCAATCACATCAAGGCGGAAGCTAAAGTTGTTTATGAAAATGGAAAGCTCCTGGCAAAAAAATTATACTTTAAGGGACAATATTATGACTTTTTGTATTATTCTGTTTACCTTAAAGCTACTCACAGGCATAATCGCTGCAACATAGTTCTTAGATACATGCAGAGTTCACATTTCATAAAATACAATTCTTTACTTCAAATGTAATTCTTGACTTAAAATGTCTCGTGTTTACACCTTCCACACTGTTCGAAATTTCAGAAAAGCAACTGAAATCTTATCTGAATAGGTTGCTGTAAAACAAAAGGGAATCCAAGATCTGCGCTTGTGATTAACTCTCTGACTCAATGATCCCTGTATTAAAGCTCAACAGAATAAAACATTTAAGGACAATTATTATTTTAAAGCAGCAAGCAAATATTTTGAAATATATAAATCAAAATAAAACAATAAAAACTTTGAAAAATATGTAAAAAATTATTTATAAACTTACTATAAACTTATTCAGATTGAATTGTTGGGCACGCCTCTCAGCTAGGCCCCAGCCGTTTTTTAAAATAATGGCCCACAACACCAACTGCGGGTGAGGGCAGGAGGTACACTACAGGCCAAATGTTTTAATTTATTACCTGGCCCCAGCATGGGATTAGGGGGACACTAACACATTCCCCAACCTTTTATGGTTGCTATGAGTGGGACCTGGGGATGTGCAGTGAACTGTCCTTCCCCGCTCTTTAATCTGAAGCCCCTATCCACTGGTGGCATGGAGGTAGAATCTATACCCAACCCACCCCGTATAATATTAGTAATTTTTATTAGTAATTGGAAAGCAATAGTTGCCTAGTTGCTGCTCAATGTCTACCGGACATGCCCCCACTCACGTCATAAGACCACCCTTGAAGTAGTGGTGGAGTCATATTGACCTAATAGACTTTTTTTTAATAGACTTTTTTTTCTATGTTTCTATTTGCCCATTGACTACTAGTGCTGCAGCAGGCAGATAGTCAAAAAATGCATTTTTCTGTCAATATTTGAAAGGCCATTTATCTAGGATTATGTTCCTAATAAATAGTATTGTATCGCAAAATCTGATATTTTTAACGCTTTGTATAATATCTATTTTTGATAAATATCAAAGATTTATATTATTCAAAGGGATATTTAACGGCTCCCGATAAGCCTTTAAAGGTGGCAATTAAATCAATTCAAAAGGCTTATCGTGAATCGATAAACTGCCAATCAATGTGATTCGAAAGAATGTTATTGTGGCCATTGTTCCCCTTTCTCTATGCTCTCTCAGTGATGATGGACAGGTGCAAAGTACGAAGCAATGACAATGACTGACCTGAAGACTTTCAGCTCCAGGATAGAGCTAACTACAGCAGTGTGGATTTCTAGATTTATTTATTTTATTTTTACATATTTATTAAATATAAGGGATATGTAAACATAATATTAAAAACCCTGGGAAATAACAGTTTTCATTTAAGTAACATGTTTTTAATACTGTGTTTCTGGATTTAGTGATGTATATGAGTTTATTTTCTTTAAAGATTGCAATAAATGTTTATTCTAACGTTAGCATTTTTCAGGCAGGACAAGCACAATAGAAATGAAATCACACATTAATGGTACATTAATCTGTTTAAATACAACAATTAAAGCTCAGAGCCTCACAGTGTTAACTTCCTGTTTGGTCTTCAGTCAAGGACCGCCAAGGAGGTGGAACACAGAGTGCTGGCTAGCAGTGCAATGCACACCGAGCTACAGATGACAGACTGTGTCTCTACAGGAAGACGGTGTTACATTTTCCCTTGTTTATTCCGACACATCATTATGACTCTAGTAATGAAGCATCAGTGTCCAGGGGTTGAGTCCCCCCAATAAGCACTGTTGATTCTCAGATCCTGTGAGTATTTTTTATTCATTTTTATGATAAACGCTTGTGTTTACAGGGATTATTATGTTTTTATTTGTCTTGTTTTTATAAATTACTTTACTATCCAATTTCCCTAAGGATCAACTGTGTAGGTTGACCCAGGGAATACCTTGTGTAGTGATGGCAAGTACTAGGATATAAAGCTATTTTTGTGTTTCCCGTAGAGCTGGGCTCCTTTTACCCTTATCAGAATGTCAACCAGATTGCTACAATATCTTTATAATTGCTACAATTTGCTGAATTTATATTTCCAGAAACCCAGTGGATATACTGTTTTATGAACTTCATAATCTATTGTGGAAAATTAAGAATCTTTAGAGACTGTTTTTCCCTTTTACCTTTATCTATAATATCATTCTATTTGTTAATACAATTTACCAGCTTCTGACTTTATGCTCAGTATCAGTGGTGTATTTTAGTTTAGTGCTACCCTAGGCATGACTAAACCTGGGCACCCCTCTAATTTAAAATGTACCCACCCTTTCGTGCCAAGGTTGCCACTCTTTATTATTACGACACACCTCTTCCTCTTTGGGCGCCACCTTTAAAACTCCACCCCTTTGTACCTCACTCTTTTAAGCACACTTATGCTCTGTGAACTATATATATACAATTATGGGTACAATTATGGGTTTGTTTAACAAACAAACACTTTCGCTGACAGACAAATTGCTCTTACTGATACACATACACTAACATACACTCACTGACACACAGTCATTGTTTCACATACACTTTGACACACTTTGACAGACACACTCACATTCACTGACACACTGACAGACACACACTTACTGACAGACACAGACAGTCACATACACTCAATAACAAAAACACATATGTCACTGACAAACACAGACTCTCACTAGTTTGACACAAACTGTCAGACACTCACACATTCACTGAAAGAAACACACTCACAGACACACACAAACATTCACTGACAGACAGATACACCCTAATTCACTGATAGTCACACACTCAAACCCTAACAGACAAACAAACACTGACAGACACATTCACTAACAGACACATACACATTTACTGGCAGACACACATACTCACACAAATGATTAATATCATTATTATTATTTTAATTTGTTCACCCAGCCTCCCTACCTTTGGGAGAGCTGGAGTGGTTCCTGTCCCTGGGTTCCAGTGGGGCTGCTGTCACTCATCTTCCTGTTATGGACCTTATAGATCCCCCAAGGTGGGTGGTTTAAAGTGAATCAGAGACTGTTAGGGGGCTGTAATCTTCCTGCTCTGCTTCCTATCATGTCACTCCGGCATTACTAAACTCCGGCACTTTCGGCATCACTAAACGGCGTATTATGGAGCAGAGCAGGAAGATTATAACCCCTTCACTGCCTCTGATATGCACACAGTTGCCTGCATTGGAAGGGTCCATAAGGTGGTCAGTAGGCTGGAGCTGGGCCCCACATGACAAGAAGAAGCACTGAGGGCGTCCAAGTGGGCGTTTGCCACCTCCCTAAATAATTCCACCCAAGGCAAATGCCTTGTTTGCTTTGCAAAAGATACAGCACTGCCACAGAATTTTTTTCTTGTTATTTTGACAACAGTTGCAACTGTTTTAGTTAATTTCTTCCAAACATTTTCAAAAGTGACACTTGTGGGACTATGTTCTAGCCTGTAAATTAGGTAACCAAACCTTGGGGCAAACTAACGCAACCTGATGCAATTTAGCACATAAACGTAGTGGAATTATTTACATTTAATTAGAATCCATTGTTTTCTGATACTATAACTACAATTAACTACCCAGACCAACTACATCTTGAAGTACTCCTTTGATTTTGAATTGAAAATGTCAGGGGTTAACTGCAGATTACTTACATTTAGTTTAATCATGACAAGGGTAAGTTGACAAATTACAAGTGAAAAACAACAGGAAATAAAATACCCCAAAAATCACATTTTCAGTACAGATTGTCCTAATAAATCTAGTTTATATTTATAATAAGTAGTGGTCACATGTGGTATTGCAGAAAAATCTCTCTGTTCAGCAGCCGCGAAGGCAATAGCCCATTGGAACAATGGCCTCAATCACTTTCTATGCTTTGTAAGACTGCTTTTTTTTGTTCCACTTAATATATTTTTTATTTATTTATTTTTTAGGTTTGATGTTTGTCATTTTACCAGTTGATACATTAGGAAAGCTTTGCAAGGTAATTGTTAAGTTCAGACCAACCTGAATATTTCCTTTAATTCCATCCAATTCCCGTGATGTTTTCGAAAGTTGTCGAAGAATACTGCTTCTTTCCATAAATACTTCTTTAAGCTGTTTTTCTAGATCTTCGTAGCCCTGTCTAATGGGGAAAATCATGGGTCAGAAGAGTTGGCAATTGTGTACAACTGCAAGGCACAAGGAAATGTTAAGCTACATACAACATTACTTACACGGTTGTTTCTTGCCTCTAGTTTAAGCTAAAAGGTTGTATCAGCTGAAACAGTCTGACTCTACAACATGTACAAGCTACAAAATATGCAAAGTCCAACCGGTATCCTATCTCCCAGTAATAATGCATCATTTATTGGGAGTGCTAAATAATTATAAGCACATTTCAAAGAACTTGCCCTGTTAACTAGGTTAGGGGCATTGAGGGTAGAATTTAAGCTGCTTTCCTCGCTCCTTAAGGCCACAGAAGTTATAACGCAAACAATGAGAGATATAATGAGCAAAAACACTGGAAGCAGAGGTCAGGATCCTGCTAGAAAATACTGTAAATATTCTTCATAAAAGACTGTAAATCTAAACAGGAAATAAAATGGCAAGGTGGATGCACAGCTGTTGCCAGCAATAAGCACAATTAGAGCTTTTATTAGGCAACCATTTATTTTCAAATTTCTCACTTTATAAGATATACCCTTTTTATGGATATTTTATAAACCATAAAAAATAATGTTTCTTGTCTAAGACACAGTGCTGTCCCCTGTTTTGTGCATAGATTCTTATAATTCTTATATATATATATATAATATATATACAGCTATATGAACTTCTCAAATCATAGTGTGAGTTCCTTGGACTGCACAATAATTGTCACCAATGGCATTCTTCATTCGTCTGTATATAGAAAACCCACAGACAGGTACAGCTACCTCCACAATTCCAGCTTCCATCGCAATCACACCAAACAAGGTATCATCTACAGCCAGGCTATCAGATATCACCGCATTTGCTCTGACACAAAACACAGAGATCAACACCTGAGTACACTGTCAGAGTCATTTAGGGAAAAGGGCTACATGTAAAGAATAATATCTAAAAAAGAAAAAAAAAAGAATCTGCCCTAAAAACAGCATGGGAAAGGCCTCTATGATACAAAGAAAAGAAAAACAAAAATCCTTCTGGTAGTCACATACAACCCAAATCTAGAAGAAGGATGTACAATTATTAAAGAGCTACAGCTGTTAATTTCAGAGGACCCCACACTCAAAGAATCATGATGTGAGACCCCATACTAGCATACAAGCAACCCCCTAACCTGAGACAAAGATTGTTCCACAGCAAATTGACCACAGAACAGGAGCTCACACAGAATGGCACTGTACGACGCTCACACAGAATGGCACTGTACGACGCTCACACAGAATGGCACTGTACGATGCTCACACAGAATGGCACTGTACAAAGCTCACACAGAATGGCACTGTACGATGCTCACACAGAATGGCACTGTACGAAGCTCACACAGAATGGCACTATACGAAGCTCACACAGAATGGCACTGTAAGACGCTCACATAGAATGGCACTGTGCGAAGCTCACACAGAATGGCACTGTGCGAAGCTCACACAGAATGGCACTGTACGACGCTCACACAGAATGGCACTGTACGATGCTCAGACAGTATGGCACTGTACGAAGCTCACACAGAATGGCACTGTACGATGCTCATACAGAATGGCACTGTAAGATGCTCACACAGAATGGCACTGTACGATGCTCACACAGAATGGCACAGTACGAAGCTCACACAGAATGGCACTGTGCGAAGCTCACACAGAATGGCACTGTAAGACGCTCACACAGAATGGCACTGTACGACGCTCACACAGAATGGCACTGTACGATGCTCACATGGAATGGCACTGTACGACGCTCACACAGAATGACACTGTACAAAGCTCACACAGAATGGCACTGTAAGACGCTCACATAGAATGGCACTGTACAATGCAACAAATCACTCTGCAAACTGTGCCAACATATATGTGGCAATAACACAGCCAGACACAATAACAAATCATACAACATTAAGGGATCATATTCGTGCACATCTGCGAATATGGTGTACATGATACAGTGTACAGTGTGTGACAAAGCTTGCTACATTGGAGAAACTGGCCTTAAGCTGCATCTCAGAATGAATCTACACAGACACTCAATAAAGAACCACAAGGAAAATGGATATTGTACCCCATGTTGGTCATCACTTCACCCAGACTGGTCACTCCATCCAAACCCTCAGGATTAAAGTTCTTAAAGGGAATTTCAAAGACTATATATATATTTATTTCTGATCCTGATGAAAGTCCCAGATGGGGACTGAAACGTTGATCGAATTATCAAATTTTTTATGGATTTTCAAAAAAGTTTGAACTTTTAACTGCTACAAGACCGTGAGTGCTAATCACTATCTATATAAATATATATGCACACACAGCTATATATTTGCTTGCATTGTTCTGCTGTTTGTATTTTTTTCTTTTTGTTTTTAATTAGCTTATTGACTCTTTATTTTCTTTTTCTGGCTTTTCTCAGCCAATCTGCATCTTTCACTCTTAGCCACATCTTCTACTATTTATAACAATATATATTTATATGCACAGAAAAACACCCCCCCACACACACACACACATATAACTTTCTAATGGTAAGTACAGTACAAGAACTGCTCTGAATATTTATAGAAAAAGTTGATTGCATCACAGTATAGAGTATAGAAACCTAGTTGTCAATTTCTTGATTTTGTTAGAACGAGTCACGTGACCTTGTATTTTTATTGTTTGGTTATTGATAAAATCTCAATAATATCTATAAAAACATGCAATTCATAGTGACTAAAAAGTAATAAAGAAAACTAAGGTACTGCCAAATTACTATTAAATTGCTTATTATAATGCTAGGTACCATTAGCAATATTTGTCTTGTACTAACAATTATAGAATTTCCATTTGTAATACTACATGATAACTCTTTTCAGAGGAGTAAAAGCAACAGAATAAATACAACTATTCACTAATGCAAATTACATTCCCAGAAAAGGAATATTATTGCCTTAATGGGTATTATTGCCATATTTGTAGAGTCAGCTATTCTCATGGCAATTTAAAGCTCAGTCTATTCCAAGTCAAATGGAATTTCATCTCACAAAGACAAATATCTTGCCAGACAGCATACAAAGCTGGCGGGGAGGTAGAGAGTAAGTGCTCGCAGTGGCAACGGCTAGTCCAGTCCCACGAGAAAAGGTCTACATGGACCAAAGCCAGTGTACTGCAGAAAGGACCGCACCCCAACTGCTGAGTAGTAGAGATACAAGTGAACTCAAAGTAAATTTCACAATTTAAGCCAAATTAGCCAATTTACAAACTTATTCTCTAAAGTGAGAATTCAAAAGTCATCTTGCTTTCAGTTTGGCAACTCGGACCTTAAATTTGAAATTCATTTAATATTCACTTTGAATTCTCATTTAGTGCATCTTAGAAAAAAATTTTCCATTCTTTTCAAATATTGTTTACTGAAATACATTTTTCAAAATGTTTTATACATAACAAAAACTAAACGTATTTAATGGTACAAAGTAGCACAGCATATGTCAATGTACACAATATTATATCAAACAAAACTAAATATACCGTATATGTAAAGCAACTGGTCGTTCACTCTGGCTATTTTGTCTTTTCATTTGAAATTCACTTAAAAATGATAACTTTAGTTAAAAAAAAAACCTGTTACTGTGTTAATCACATTTTCATAATCTTTTTATGACAGGTAGTGTTTTACTACATTCAGTGATTATTTGTATTCTTTCTGTTAAAGCAATGCTATCCATTAATATAGGGAGAACACAGGGATTTCTAAAAAAAAAATAATAGTTATTATTTCGGACATTCAGAAAGCCATAAATCATTTGTACTCTAAACTTTAAGATTGGACTAAACATTTATCAACTATATTTTTACTAATGGCATTGCTGACAAATATATATGGCAACAGGGGTGTATTGTCCTTAATAAAATGAAGCTTTCTTTTCTAACTCGTAAAACTCAATGTGTCTGTAACTCCCTCCGGACTTTACACTGTAAAAATAATTGCTAAAAAGCAGACTGAATCGGCTGGGCAAAACTACTAAAATTGAAACACGGTCACTTTTGCAGAATTTAGATTCATTTTAAAGAATACAAATCTATTGTCTTATGTTTTAAAAAATATCAGGCATTATATGTCATTATTATTTAAAAGAAAACACCACAGTAAAATAAAAATAGTAAAAAAATCCTTCTTAGTGAATATACCAATGGATACTAACATGCTTTTATTTATGCATGTCGTCATCAAATGTATAACTTAAAAGAGCTTAGAAAAGCTGTAGTTCTTGTGGCTGAAGCCTTTGCAACCCCTCCCTTCTTATCCTGGAAGCAACGTTCAGTCTCATTCCGGAGAAATAACCAATCAGAGACTTTTCTCTAGCAAGCAGGCAGCTTGTCAATTCATGAACTAATGGAAGAACTCTGGCAATTGGAAGCAGTGTTATCGTGGCAATATTCTGCTGGGAAACATTTGGTCTAAGGTCACAACATTCATGTGCAATGTTACTGTTACATGTAGCACCTACCTAGAGTTTGTTGTAGACCATGTACACCCTTCATGGCAATGTATGTCTGCTGCAAGCACCCTTACTGAAAATTCACGCCTGCAAGACTTCTCACAGGCGGCTTCTTTCCTTTGGAACAGCCTGCCTAACCGCTGTCAGACTCTCCCCTAGTCTTCAATCCTTTAAAAAGTCCCTCAAAACCCATCTTTTCAGGACTGCATATGGCCTCCAAGAGTAACCTCTATCTCTCAAACCTTCATCTTGCTCTCTCCTAAAGGGCCACACTCCACTCTAATCTCCAATTCTGCTACTTTGCCACCATGTCTATTTGCTATCTCTCTCAATACCCTTCCTATTGTGTTTTTATACCCCACCTCCTCTAAACTGTAAGCTGGTTTGTGCAGGGTCCTCAACTACCTATTGTTCCTGTTACATTTTGTTATTGTCTCATTTGTTAAATTCCCCTTTTATTGTAAAGCACTTTGGAATAAGCTGGCGCTTTATAAATTCGAATAATGATAATAAAAAATAATAATGGCAATGGAGACAGTGCTCTCTTTCAGCAGAATAATGCACCTTGTTTTGCTGGAATGGTTTTAGGAACATGACAAAGAGTTCAAGGTGTTGCCTTGGGCTGTATATTCCCCAGATCTTAATCCAACTGAGCATCTATGGGGTGTGCTGGATCAATATATCTAATCCATGGAGTCCCCACAACTTTCTGCACTTAAAGAATCTGATGCTGAAATCTTTGTCCCAGATACCACAGGACACATTCATAGGTCTTGTGGAGCCCATGCCTTGATGCATCAGAGCTTGGGATCTACATGGTGGGGACCTAATACATGGTATTAGGCAGACAGTTTTACTGTTGTGGCTGATCAGTGTATATATCTATATACAAAAGAGTGCAAACTGTGGATATGTTGATAAAGTAATAAGAAATACTCTGAGCGCAATAACCACTTCAGTGATTTAAGGGAAGTGGTGATGGTGCTTTTAGTTGAAACACTGTATATGAAGAGTTAAAGTCCTTTGTTGCAGGACATGTTACTCAATCTCTGGCAGTATCATTAGCCAGATAGTTCCATACTGGCTAATGTAAACTCAAATGTGCATATTAGATGTCTGTCATGAGCACAGATTGCATATTTGTGATAAAAATCCAATGGTGGCATAACCCTCCATGGTTTGAGAGGGAATCATGACACCGAAGAAGGATCGGGCAATAGAGCTTTGGCACAGGATGGAAATGTGAGTTTTTTTCTGCCCTTTTGTGTTTTATTAAAATTCTAGTTTTGGGTTGGAGTAACCCTTTAACACATAAAAGTATGACAAAAGCAATGGTCTAAGACAGATACCAGGGTATATAATAGGCCGTTTTGGTTCACCTGTTGTGATTGCATGTTTTACAACATATGGCAGTGGACTTAGCCAACAGATTGATTTAAAGGGTATGTTGTCTCTTTAAAATATCAACTACCTAGCTTCATTACATTGTTTTACAATTTGGTAAATAATCTGTTCAGACGTTCCTTGGCAAAGGGCCACATTCATCAAACCAGTTATATCGAGCACCTGTTCTATTAGTTAAAATGTCACTATACACTTTAGCAATAACACTTGCTTTGCGTACACAATTTAATTGTTGAAAAATTGCATGAGCTTAATAAGATTTCTGACATTTCTTATACGTCTTTTTTTTTAAAGAAATCATAACCTTATAGTAACTCTCACTAATTCCTCTGATTCACATGCAGTTAATGGATGAAATCCATGTTTGATCGCGTGATACTGATTTAAAGCGAAAATGAACATTGTAAGAACAACAAAAGAAGTTCTGTTAGAATGTTTGAGGCTCCAGTTGATGATCTGTGATCAGTTTTGCTAAATGGCAATTTAAAAAAATAAAACAAATAACAGTAGTAGAGGGGTATCCATATAAATACAGTCCTTGCTGCCATCAAGGGCCTCCAAAAATCATGAGGACTGTTGAACTACCAAATGTGCGTTGGATGCAGATAAATAAAATAACAGAAAAGATGGATAAACATAACGTACCAATATATATCTGCAATATACAGCGAAGAGAAAGGTTTCCAAGTATTTTAGTAGCTTAAAAATTCTCCCCAAGGAAGTTCTATGGATGAAACCAGTTGGAGGAGGTGAGGAAGACGATGGACAACTGACTCTAGAACCTTTTTCAGATTGCCTCAATTGAGAATGCTAAGAGGGAGGATTTGAACTAGATTGCACCTCGTGTGGGATCGGGACCTGCTTCAGTGGGATCGGGACCTGCTTCAGTGGGATCGGGACCTGCTTCAGTGGGATCGAGACCTGCTTCAGTGGGATCGGGACCTGCTTCAGTGGGATCGGGACCTGCTTCAGTGGGATCGGGACCTGCTTCAGTGGGATAACATAATGAATGAGTTCCTGTTCTAACCCAGGGGCCAAATGAGACCATTTGAGTTTTTTTAGCACATATCTATGCACTACATGTTTGTAAGTTGCTCTAGTTACGGTATTTAGTGCCACTACCTGTACCTGTACCTATACGTTATTAAACTCTAGAATATACATTGTAGTTATGCATTGTTGTATTATTTAACCTACCCTTTGAGGTTAAATAACATGAAATTTTAAAGTTTTTATTTCCAGCATTCTTTGTGCACTCTATAATATGCAGGTGTTTGGTTATTTAGAAGCATTCAACATGTCAATTTCCTTTTCTTTTTGCAAACTCCCTCCATAAAACTTGCTCTATACCATTTTATTATTCATATTTTGACAGTTTATGTCAGTACTAGATGATGTTTTTATATGTGTGTGTATTCATATACATAGATTTTTCCACTAGTAAATGCACATCTCTGTTTTATCACTGCAGGGAGTCAACGCCACCGTATTAAATGACCTCCGTGGAACAAACAACTAAGTAACTCATTTTAAAGTGAATAATGTAATGTACTTTCACACGTTCGTTCATTTTCCAGAGGAAAAAAGGTTGTCATGTCAATTCTGTTATAAGAAAACTCACGTTCCAGTTGCTGAGTAGTAGCTTCCAAAATAAGTTATACATCAAAACTTTTTAGAAATTGTCTTCTGCCCTTTTCTTGAATGTATCACAATTCTAGACAATCCAGGACTTACTACATCTTGGGCTGAGTAGACATCCAAGATCATAATATTTCATAAAACATATTGTACAAGCCTTGCTCTGGGGCTTTACCTGAAGGTGGTCTGCACCTTTTGTGATTGCTGCAAAAAATGCCAAACTCTAATGACTTATTATGAATCAGATTACTAATTGGAGAACTATGCGATAAAGCCCAGAAGGATGCCAAATACATTCATAAATGACTAAGAAGATCCAACATTCCATAATTTGCAACATAGTTTTCGAAAAGTCAGCGAATAATGAATAGACTGCATAGACAACCTGAGGTTTTAGTTTCACAAACATACTCGAGATACCAATGATTTAGTTAGCAGGCCAGATGTTGGATTTTAAGATCATGGGGGAAATTGAAAATTATTTTTTCCTTTGAATTTCAGTAAAAAAGTTATAGAATGTAATTCAGCCACGTATTCTTCTGTAAATTTTGTTAATAGGATTGAAATAAAAAAAATAAAAATAAAATGCATACTGATAGTTTTCATCATTTGGGGGGCAATGTCCTATACATTATATTAACATTGCCATTCTGGTTTCTGTTTAGATCCTTTAATGTACAATGTTGTAATTTATTTGATATTCTAACACAATCAAAAGACGTACATGAAGCAACGTAAAATAAAACTGCTTTATCATGTACTATATGATAATTGGCAAAATGTGGCAAAAGGCAGAGATTACCCATCACATACCACCATTTCCCATCAGAAGTCAGTCACAATGGCTAACAGGGGATGGCTCTCACACAATGTGCAATGGATTCTATGGACACGTATTGCATAAGCACAAGACGACCTATAGAAGATCCCATGGTCTTGTGTGATCTTACATAGACTTGGTTAAGTACTCTTGCACATGCACAGGAATGGTCAATTGAAGAGGCCCCCTGGCAAGTCAAAGTACCAGATGATGAAGCTGTTGATGCACTGATGACAATTTGTCAACTAAGTATATCTATCTACCTACTATACCCACTAATGTCACCATACAAGTGGATGTGTAACCTTCTGAGTTGTTTTCAAAAATGCACTTTAAACATAAATAATTAAAGTTAAATCCAATGTAATTACCTTTCTGATAAATAACATAGAAACATAGAAACATAGAATGTGGTGGCAGATAAGAACCATTCGGCCCATCTAGTCTGCCCAATTTTCTAAATACTTTCATTAGTCCCTAGCCTTATCTTATAGTTAGGATAGCCTTATGCCTATCCCACGTATGCTTAAACTCCTTTACTGGGTTAACCTCTACCACTTCAGCTGGAAGGCTATTCCATGCATCCACTACCCTCTCAGTAAAGTAATAATTTTTGATATTATTTTTAAACCTGTCCCTATAATTTAAGACTATGTCCTCTTGAATACAGGGAGTGCAGAATTATTAGGAAAATGAGTATTTTGACCACATCATCCTCTTTATGCATGTTGTCTTACTCCAAGCTGTATAGGCTCAAAAGCCTACTACCAATTAAGCATATTAGGTGATGTGCATCTCTGTAATGAGAAGGGGTGTGGTCTAATGACATCAACACCCTATATCAGGTGTGCATAATTATTAGGCAACTTCCTTTCCTTTGGCAAAATGGGTCAAAAGAAGGACTTGACAGGCTCAGAAAAGTCAAAAATAGTGAGATAGCTTGCAGAGGGATGCAGCACTCTTAAAATTGCAAAGCTTCTGAAGCGTGATCATCGAACAATCAAGCGTTTCATTCAAAATAGTCAACAGGGTCGCAAGAAGTGTGTGGAAAAACCAAGGTGCAAAATAACTGCCCATGAACTGAGAAAAGTCAAGCGTGCAGCTGCCACCATGCCACTTGCCACCAGTTTGGCCATATTTCAGAGCTGCAACATCACTGGAGTGCCCAAAAGCACAAGGTGTGCAATACTCAGAGACATGGCCAAGGTAAGAAAGGCTGAAAGACGACCACCACTGAACAAGACACACAAGCTGAAACGTCAAGACTGGGCCAAGAAATATCTCAAGACTGATTTTTCCAAGGTTTTATGGACTGATGAAATGAGAGTGAGTCTTGATGGGCCAGATGGATGGGCCCGTGGCTGGATTGGTAAAGGGCAGAGAGCTCCAGTCCGACTCAGACGCCAGCAAGGTGGAGGTGGAGTACTGGTTTGGGCTGGTATCATCAAAGATGAGCTTGTGGGGCCTTTTCGGTTGAGGATGGAGTCAAGCTCAACTCCCAGTCCTACTGCCAGTTCCTGGAAGACACCTTCTTCAAGCAGTGGTACAGGAAGAAGTCTGCATCCTTCAAGAAACACATGATTTTCATGCAGGACAATGCTCCATCACACGCGTCCAAGTACTCCACAGCGTGGCTGGCAAGAAAGGGTATAAAAGAAGAAAATCTAATGACATGGCCTCCTTGTTCACCTGATCTGAACCCCATTGAGAACCTGTGGTCCATCAAATGTGAGATTTACAAGGAGGGAAAACAGTACACCTCTCTGAACAGTGTCTGGGAGGCTGTGGTTGCTGCTGCACGCAATGTTGATGGTGAACAGATCAAAAACACTGACAGAATCCATGGATGGCAGGCTTTTGAGTGTCCTTGCAAAGAAAGGTGGCTATATTGGTCACTGATTTGTTTTTGTTTTGTTTTTTGAATGTCAGAAATGTATATTTGTGAATGTTGAGATGTTATATTGGTTTCACTGGTAATAATAAATAATTGAAATGGGTATATATTTGTTTTTTGTTAAGTTGCCTAATAATTATGCACAGTAATAGTCACCTGCACACACAGATATCCCCCTAACATAGCTAAAACTAAAAACAAACTAAAACTACTTCCAAAAATATTCAGCTTTGATATTAATGAGTTTTTTGGGTTCATTGAGAACATGGTTGTTGTTCAATAATAAAATTAATCCTCAAAAATACAACTTGCCTAATAATTCTGCACTCCCTGTATTGTACTACTAAATATGAAGATACCATATCCTCATTCATTACCATACTATATCTCTCGAATGCATCACTTTGCTCATGAGCAGAATGTAACATTATACCATTAAAGTGACTCATTCTGACAAAACAATATATCAAGTAAATGTGTTGGACACTTATACCACTGTTGCATATTTTACATTTGTATTTGTATTCTAAGACTTTTCTTTTAAAATACATTAGTAAGCAATGAAAATGAAGTAATTAAACTGTAAGGGTGATGGGTTAATCAGCCATTTATGCTAATTATTTGATGCTAGAAAAACACACCATTAGTAGCTAGTCAGATGTACGTGTACTGAAATTGTATAACGATGTAAAAACAAAATTCTGTGTTTTTGTTTAAATTTGTATTATTGTTTTGGTTTATAAATGCAAAACTATGCCTAAATGATATACTTAAAGGGAGACTCCTGACTCCTAAAGTGCTCTACGTGTGAAGTGTACAAAAGTGCGTATTTCAACAGAAAATGGTACTTTCATAAATTAACCTTGATAAATCCGTGTCTGTCAATCAGACAAAAAAAACAAAACAGGTGTTCGGGCCCTCACTGGTTATTACAATGCAGATTTTATTGGAAACAGAAAGGCAAGATTTCCACTGAGTCTAGACAGCAGAGATCTAGAACTTTTACAAACTGTGTTAGATCTACCCCAATGAACATCACTATTAGTAAAAGCATACATAGTTTCATTGGGGTACAGCTACTAAACAGTGATTATCCATTTATTTATTTCTTCATTTATTCTGTGTTAGGTCAGTGTTCCTTTAGTAAGATAGAATTCACCAATTTACCAATTTTGAGTTGTATTCTAATTCTTTCACTTTGAATAAAAGATTCTACTGCACGTGTTTCTGATAATAGAGGAATGGGAATGTCCCTTTAATGCTGGGGTCTCACCGAGCTCATAATTTAATTAATTTTTCTCTTTCATCGGTTTGTTGTCTAAGTTATTGTTATTGCGCTGAAAGCTTTAATTTTAATTCTGACGTGTGTCAGTTGTCTCCTGGCTGGTGACACTCAGACAGTGGGAACTTGCATATTTACGCCCAACATTTACATTTTGTTACATCATTTTATTTTGACTGCAAAGTCGAATTTGAGTTTGTATTGTCTCCTATGAAGTGGTCGTGCTCCAGTAATAGATATTTATTATAAAATCATATATTGAGATTTAAATATGAACAAATTGTAAAGCAACACCCACTATTGTTCGTTGTACTTATTAAAGGTATCAGACATTTTTTTAGGTGATTGTATGTATGTTGTACAAAATATTTATTTTTACGAGAAATAGCAGCTCAATCAGAAGCAGGGAGTTAAAACGTTATTTCTGCAGGAAGCCTTATCTAGATCACAGCGTACTAGTGCCCCCAAAACATGTGCTTTTATAGGACAGCAATAATTGGCTTTATGAAATGTGGCTTTTCATTGTGCATGTTGTTATCAGGGGAAATAAGAAAACTGGTTATAAGGAGAGCACTTATTCAAATAAAATGGGTCACATGTATAATGCTAGCACTTTTTCTTCTTAAATACTATAACCCACATTGTAATCATAAAATATGTAAACGGTATATATAACTATGCCAATGGGTATATATATATATATATATATAATAAGTAGTGTAAAGATTCTTGGAATGCTATATTTACACTACTTATTTTATATTTATTGCTGACCAGCACCAGGCCGATAATCTCTTAACAGGAGTGCAAGCATTGGATTATATATATATATGTAAAGGGGAATACATAGCTATATAGACAGATGTAAAGGGGTATATATTTTGTAAATGTGATTTCTTTGCTTCCTACACTGTCTCTAACACAGGGAACATTGTCTCTCGGTGAACACTATTCCTACATATAAATCCTGAATACTTTGTAATCAGAAAGATAGCTTCCAATTCATTCACATATTTTATTGTCTTTCTTGTTATATTGCCAAAATGAACTTTTATAGAGAGCAGATAAATTGTCTGACTACAGCAAATCCACATTTGTCACATTTTATGTGCACAGCAAAATAATAGCATTTATATTATATGCCACCGCAACATTAATATATAACAGTTTGTCCTTTGTGAGCAATTCATCTAAACCCAGTTTAAAGAGAAAATGAAAGCATGCAAGGATAATTTGATATTTTTTTCTAAGAGAAATTTTAAAAAATATGCAAATATGGCTTAAACCAGTAAATACACAGACGATGAAGATGAATATTGCATTCAGTTCCCGGCTCCTTGGTACCGTCATGATGTAGCCACTGCAAATGTTTGGTACCCCAAGCGCCACAGACTATTGTTCTCAACAATTCCAAGAAAACATTTATATGGCCAAGCATCATGGGAATTAATGTCCACAGTAACTGATTTGCAAAGGGTTCTCAAAGAATGCATTCAAATGGTGTAGATAACAAGAGTGGAATACAAATGGCATGTCATTCCCACCACAAGAAGATTAGTAGTCTTAAATCAACTCACTGTGTATGTGCATCTCATTTGGTAATATGTATACACACACAAAGCATAATTCTAAAATAAGTACTTCAATCCAAAGTAGTGTTTTATCAGGTATAATAAATCAAGGGCATTCTATGGGACAAATAAACAATACTGTCTTGTTACAAGGACAAATAACAAACATGAATTATCTATCAAGATACTTAGATTTTCTATATTGCATGAAATAGGAAAATCTAATTGAGAAGCAAGAAAGGAATAGAAATATGGTTTGCTCGTCCTGTGTTCCATCTTCTTTAGCTCAACTGCAGAATTTGCTTTCACATGGACATATCTAGGTCTTCTGGTCTTTGATCAGGGATGCCAAAGGTTCAAAGTGCATAGTGCAACAAGAAACTGAATTTTTACTGTAACAGACACGGATGCCTTGACAAGCAGGATTCGTTTCCCAGTGTCATGGACAATAATGCCTTCACAATCAGAGGAACCCTGACTGTGTCTTGCTCCCCATTTCTCAAATTCCAAGACTGGTGAGGTAAAATGACAAAGGAGGATCTTCCAGTCATTGTGGCTCTCATTTATTGTCCACAAGTCCACCAAGGAACCTTTAAATGAGTCCAAATTCACAAAAGCAGACTGACTATTTTGAACAATTCTTGAGTTTTTAGTGTGAGTACATCTGGTCCTATATCTATGGCCATTCGGTTCTTTATCCAGTCTCGAGACCTCTTACAGTCTTTAGGAGTTTCCACTTCTAACGACTATATATATATTTCACCCACCTTTTATATTCTGTGAAGTATTTGCTCTAGATCATTTAAAGAAATATATCAGCACCTCAGTTTATATTATAACAGCATTCCCTGAGGGTTAAAATACTAATAACCTTCATCATTTTTTAAAGTATGAAATCAACTGATTTTGATAATCATTCAATGTTATTTTATTACTTAGAAATCATGGATTGCGGCTAGAACTTGAAGACAAGGTTTGAACACCTGTAACAAAAAAATTATTTTACTTGTAACAGAGGTATAAAAGCAGTGAATTCATAATGGATTCATAAGGACTTTATCTACAAAATAAAATATATATGTATTAAAGGACCACTATAGTGTCAAGAAAAACAAACTTGTTTTCCTGACACTATATAATCCTTAGGTCCCCCCCACCCTCAGGTCCCCCCAGACGCTGGGCTGAAAAACCCCTTCAGCCACTTACCTTAATCCAGCGCCGGGCTCCTCGGCGCTGGTGACCTCTCCTCCCCCTCCAACGTCAGCTCCCGAGTGGAGCCGAATGTGCATGCGCGGCCAGAGCCCTGCATGCATTAAAAACGCCCATAGGAAAGCATTTCTCAATGCTTGCCTATGGAAGTTCTGCATGTTAAATGCAATTTTCGCATTGAGCGTCAGGGAAGCGCCTCTAGCGGCTGTCAGGAAGACAGCCACTAGAGGCTGGATTAACCCTGCAATGTAAACATAGCAGTTTAAACTGCTATGTTTACATCTGAAGGGTTAAAACCTGGGGGATCTGGCACCCAGACCACTTCATTGAGCTGAAGTGGTCTGGGTGACTATAGTGGTCCTTTAAGGATAGAAGACGGACATATTGTTACATGCCATGGTGTATGAATCACGCGACATGCTTTAAATTTATTTCATTTTTTTATTTTCAAAATATAGTGACGTCATTTAGGTAGCTTTCTATCATTGTCAAGATAAAATACACATAAGTCAAGGCAGGGCTTCGGGTTGCGCAGTACAGAATCAGTGACATGGCACTAATTGAAATGCTTGCAAAGTTTCTGCTGAGAAGCCTAAATTTATGATCAAAATGAGAAAAAAAAAATAAAAAAATTAGCTGGACAAGTTGTAAGATACAAAATGTCACTTTGTAATAGCCTGAGCCAGGGCATGAATTTATATTAATGAAGGTGAAAAGCACTAGCGTTTGGTTATGTGCCAATTTGAGGAGGTCATTCGAAACGTTGAAGCAGTGATTGTTTGGTTTCTGTGTTGAAGCTATTGATCTGTGTTCGGTATAAATTCAGATGCCATCTAATGTCACAACATGGATATTGGTTTTGAATTGTTTTATTCATGGCACAGCTGCTACTATTGCAAAACTGTCCAACTGAATTAACTTTCTAAACATCTACAATATCTAATTTTTGACAGGATGGTTTGAACTAAAGAGCATATTCCCCAGACACATCGCTCTCTCATAGAATTTAAATGCTATTTTCTTTTTTAAATTGTTACAAACTTGGTTTTCAGTTTACTCAATGCTGCATGCAGGTGGCCAAGAGGAAGATCCAATGGTGGTCACAGACCTACAAGTCCCACTTTGCTTTACTAACAGTGAAACTAGCAAAGCGTATGGGAGTTTGGGAGTTGTTGTTATGTAGCCGTTGAGGTTCTGCTTTGTTGTGTTTATTCTCTACTAAATTTCCCAGCATCCGAGAAGCTGAAAGATTGCTTCTTTTAAAAAACATAACTCAAGATCATTTTTGGAAATGTAATTGCCATTGGCTCATTTATATATACGCCAAGTTACTCTATGGATGCACGAACAAATGTTTACAGGTAGAGGGCTATTCGTTGCTTTAGTCCAATGGCCTTTGAGACATTTTTAACATGTCCTTAGCAACTCTTTTGTCCCAATTTCAGTCTTTCCAATTTCCTAACTGGCTAAAATGTTATGCTCGATTAAAGGAAAATGGTGAGAATAGTACTTAAAGAGACACTCCACTGACCAAATCTACTTACATATATAATCACTGTTTAGTAGATATACTTGCAATGAAAACATGCATTCCTTTAATTATGCTGTTTTTTGAATTTTTGATATATCAAATACAGCTAGCAAAACCTGCAAATCTCTTGTCTAAAGCCTTTGCAACTCTAACACAGCCAAGACTGTCGGGGCAGCTCAAGGAGAAGTAGTTACAAGACAGGTGATCTGAGCAATTGCTGCTCCTTGAGTTTAGCCTCACTGAGCTAACCAAACCAGTTGTCTGATTGATTGACAGTCAGGGGATGTAACAAGATTAATCTATAAAAGTTTATATCGAAATCTCCCACTTTTGCAAAATAATTAAGAGGACAGACTTAAAGCACTTCAGCAAGCTAGTGAAGCTTTAGATGTCTGAAACCTTCCTATAAAGAAAGACAAATAAAAGAAAAGTTATATCTGATAACTCCTATACATATCACTTATCAAACTACCCTTTGCTTTGTAAAGGTGGGAAAATATATAATCTCAACAAGATCAGAAGTTTGACACGGGCGACGTTTACTTAACCTATACCTGGTCGTCAAACTGCGGCCTTTAAAATGTCACAGGACTACAAATCCCATAGTTCTCTGCCTTCAAAATAATAACAGAGACTCGTGGGACAGTTAGGCACTACCTATTTACATTTTAATAAATGCAAAGGCTTGGCCTGCAGTTGTGGGAGGGGCATGTTACCCTATTTAAGCCCCCTAATCACCTTCCTCCACTCCCTCTATCTATACTTTTCATTACACCTCATGGGTGGGCCTTCTTTTATTACAGGCTTACTGCAACGTCGGGTCCGCACACCTCAACCGACTTATCTCTCCCTATACTATGCTACTCTTTGTACGCTTCCTACGGCCTTATTTACCCCTCACACAACTATGCATAGATAGTAACATGGCAGAATGTTAAACTCAAAGGGACGTGCATCAATTCTTCAGCTTTGAATTAGACAGTTTCCTCACTCTGTAGAATGAAGAAAGCTAGGAAATATTATTTGTTTTTGTATATTTACCAGTTTCTTCTTTCTTATGCTCTCCACATCCACTCCATCTAACCAATCAGTATCACATCCCTATAAATGCTGGAAAAGTGCATTGGGCATGCTTGGCAGATTTACACATGTAAAATATGAAGATCTATTCAACTTGCAACATCCTGACAGGGGGAAAAGAGAGAGAGTCTGATCGGTGTGATCATGCAGAGCAGGCTCCGGTTTCAGGCTTCTCTCTCCAGCTGCTGGACAATGATGCCCTGTTTATATCATTAGTGGATTGGTCTGAAACTGAGATTGGTGGATAAGAGGGAGGGGGGGGAGTATGGAGAAGCTCCCCTTGCTGGGAGGTGTGCTCAATAATAAAGGTTTAAAGTTTAAAGTTTATAAAGGTTAATTCCAGACTTTTCAATGTTTTTTTGCTTTATTTTGGTTTGTGTATGTGTTTAAATGTTTTTCTTGCTGGTTTAAAAAACATTTATTGTCTAGCTAGGCATGTCCCTTTAAATGTTACCACAACAAAATGTAGTTTTACATAACGGTGATTACTTCTTTTCCCCTCTGAGTGTTGAAGAATCCAAATATAGAATGCACTCACTTACTGGAAGAACTTGACAGGTCCTAGTTAACTAACATGTTTTGCTATTAGTAATTCACTAACAAAGATACTGAAAATATTTAATGCTTCCAGCCGAGACACTGGCTAAAACCTTTACCCATGCAAATGTATAGAAAAAAAGCACTATAACTTTGGTCTAATATGAAGAAAAGTTATTTTAAAGACCATGAGTAATTGAATGTGCATTTTCTGGACCAAAGAAGTGAAATCTACCTAATTCTCACTACTTCTTTTAGTGCATCAAGTAACAAGCAATCAACGTGCAACTGACGTACAGCAGTTCAGAGAACATTTAATTCTGTTATTGGGTGGTATAATCAGTCTGATATTACTGTGCTAATATGGGAATGTAAAAAACATCAGACTTAAAAAGTAGAATTTTCAGATGTATTCCCCATTGGTCATTATCTCATTTGCAGTGGTTTTATAACCAAAGTGGAAACCAGGAATGAGTTTCCCATTGAATTGGAAGTGTAATCCATAGTTCCCAACATTGAGAGGAATAAAACTGCCAAATTGGGGACTGTTGGGGGTTTTGGTAATGCAGTGGAGAAATGCTACAACAGGAAAAATGGATCTTTCCTGTAATTCTACTTTATCTCCTGTTAGCCACAGTAATGAAGCGCAAGGTGATCGAGGTCTCGCTCCAAACTGCCTTGTTTTGTTTACCAAGAATAACTTTGTACTCAGAATTCTCTGAAAATGGTTTTCTGAGCCCTTGGGAAGCCATACTGGAAGAAGGAACCTGTGGTTGGTTTCTTATTTAGAAAATAAAGAATAGATGTCACTAGGACACATTTGTAACTGAGTCCTCCTTTTGATGTAGTCTTAGTCTTTGTGTTGGCCCAAAGTATTCCATAACAGTATATAACTGGTTGTATGTATGAAAATACCCCTATAACACCCAAAAAGTGCCACACAAACATAAATCAATAGTAAACTTTGCTTTTGTATGCAGCTTCCCACGATCACTGAACCTCCACCAGTGAAATATTGGCCCTACTTAAGAGGGGGAGAACGAGAGATGGGTAGGTTGATACATTTTCAAATTCTGATTATTGATTATTTTAAATCATTTTATGGTCCCGGTTTGTTTTTTATGTTTTAGGTATACAACTGTATCCCACTGATACACTTTGTCTTATTCCCTAACACTGCCAATGGTTGGTTTCATCACTTTCATCAGCCGTATGGGGTATTAAGCATTTTATAAACAGTCAGCAGGCCGGCCCGTCCATAGGACCCAGTGGGGCCATAGCTCCAAGGGGTACATTAGCAGGGGCAACATTTTGCAACCACTGTACACTTTAGCACGAGGCCCAACCTAGTCTGATGCATGGCGTGCACCACGCCTAGTTGCCTGAAAAAGGGGGTGCCCAAAGCGGTGCTTATTCAGTAAGGCAGAGTAGGCAGCTGCTTACCTGGATACACAATGTCTAGACAATGTCACATTGTTTGGTCCCATCCAGACAAAATGAATTCACAGAGAGCATCTTTTGAAATCATTATTTAATAAGGTGAAATTGTGTGCCACCCCATTATTTGTTAGGCTAATTAGATATTTTTTGTGGGCAATTTAGTTGGCCATGAAAGAGCTCAAGAAATCAGAAGCTGCCAAGTTCTTTTTCTTTGATGTTGGTCTTTTGCAAGCAAGTTAGCACACCGCGGACACTGTGGTATGTCCCCTGCATGCAAATTAATCAGCAGGTGCTGAGACTACTAATGTACAATACAATTTGTTTCGAGATGTAAGAAAGCAAGCTCAGCACATGCTGATAAACACAAATGGAAGAGCATCAAATCAGGTGAGAAATTACTTGGACCAAATAAATCTCGATTCATTTCTCCAACTAGTTAGCCAATTCTTAGTGGAGACTGTAGATCCAAGACGGTAGTGATCACCATCATGGATTTCTGCCTACTTATTGTACAGGAAGCATTTTTCTGTGGAGGTAATATTTAAATTGTGGCCACAATGCAGACAGACCTCTGGTCCTCCGAGGTCTATGCAGCAGTGATAATGTTTTTCTGAAAGCTGCAGTTATTACTGTGATATAAAGTTAAAATCCCTGTGACCTTATCTACTGCTGTTACTTTACCTGCCCTGTAATAGCAGGTGTAACGAGCTAAGTACTCCTTTTGGTATTGTATAAAGAAAATCCTTCAATATAAATAAACTAGCGTTACTCATTTTGTTTACATTTATGATTCTCATGAACAGTTTGGTAGCTGCTTATACATTAAAACATCCAGAAAGGAATATTGAGGTGAGTTATTCTCGATTAATAAATTCAATCCCCTCTCTACCAGGAGATTTGCAAAAAAAGCATTAAAAAAATACGTAAATAAATAAATCTTTCAAAGATTTAAATTACAGATTAATAAATAATAAAGTTAAAGATCAGCGAACAATAGATTTTATTGACGTAATTGTTTGCTAATGTTTTTGCACTACTAATATCTGTTATAGTCTTATATGTAATGTTCACAAGCAGCTATCAAGCAAGTTATATATATATCTCACAATTTTCCATCTCCTTAGTATGTTGTTTTGTTGTCTTATGTATATTGAACCTGCAATATATGGTACATTGTGCCATATATTCATATATCACCCAATATTCTGATATGTTAAGTTAATACACTGTATGTAGTTTTGCCCCAAAAATATTTTAATATATAAAATATATTAATATGCCAGTTGTGTTGCTATTCTACCTTCACATTGACACATATATTGACATTGTGTATATATTACCTCCATATATATTGCCCCATTTGAAACTATAACAACCCGCGTCCCCCCCCAGATTGCCTTATAATATATCATAGTATGTCCAAATGGTCCACATGCTGCTATATTGCCACCACCCCCCCACCACCCCACACACATACACACAGACAGTGCGTACTGCTAGTCAGATGTTTCTGCCTACATGCCCATATTTAATTTGCATGGTTGCCAATTCCATATACAATGCTGTATTTTGAAAGCACACCACAAAATGTCTGTATGCCATACCTCCCAACATTTCAATGGACAAAGAAGGGTACTTTCATTTTCAGGAGTTTGAGTGGAGGTGTGACCAGTGGCGGGGCTGTTCTGAGACATTTTAGGTGATTTATTAATAATAATTTATGCAACTAAAAGTAATTTAGAACAAGAACAATGTATCTTATTTACAAAAACTGATTTCTAAACACATTTATTGTAGTTTAAAGACAAATTTCTGGGGGTATTATCGCTGTGGGGCTCTGTTATACACTCAGACACAGCAACAATATGGATCTCTTGGAAAAGAGGGACATTAGGACAGAAAATAGGGACAGAGGGATTCGGATTCCAAAACAGATCTGGACTGTCCCTCCCAAAGATGGACAATTGGGAGTTATCAAGAAAGGAAAATAGGTGAAAATGTCATTATTATTATTATTATTTAGTCCTCACAGTAGACCAACCATGATGTGTCAAGTAAAATATTACTCTATCATCTTATATTCTGTGAGTTATATTTCTGGGGAAGGAAAAATACCATGCATTGCTGAGCATGCAACATTTTGTTAGGTCATTGACCACTGTAAACTAGTTTAATAAAATAATTAATCCTTGGTGTATATGAAATGTGACAAGTTATTTGTTTATACCCAAAAGTATAGTATTCTGACAGCATCCTTGGATAAGATATCATTAGAAAAGGATTATTATATTTATAGCTGTATCCAGACATTCTGTGAATACACACCTATTAGCACAGATTGTGATGTGACAGACGGAAATATTTGTGATGAAACAACAGTAGCTGCTATTATAGAGTGTTTGGAAGCGCAGTACATGGCAGGAACATCAACCATAATTCTCCATTCTTACAATCATTAAAATGTTTCTGGAATCAAGAATAAAAATGTAATCCAGACTCTTGTAAACATACTTTCTTCAAAGTAAGCAGAATAAAATTAGAGGATTGAGAAATCTAATATGTATGTTAATGGAAAAGTTTACATTCTATATATACATGATATATATGAACACACTTTGCTTAAAAATGGAATTTAGAACTCGTCTGAAATGGAGGAGTTTAAACATTTAGATAACGGAATATTTTGTTAGTAGGATATTAAGTAGTAAAATATTCTAGCAGAGGTTTATAGGCTATTTTTAAATAGGCTGTATGTTTACATAAAATAAAGAAAAAGTGGGGGAGGAGCCTGGACTGCAAGCAGGCAAGACGTGCACCACAAGGGCTCCTGCTGGTACTGCCAAACACCGGGTGATATCCTGGGCTGGCAACCTGGTGACCTCGACCCAAGGTGATCCCCAAATCGACGCCCTGAGGCAACGGAAATCGCATCGGCAGGTTGAGGCCTACTGGACCCGGAGCGGGGGAGAGACGGCCGCTCTTCTCCAGCTGAATAAAGCTGAGACAAGCATGACTCCACACCCCCTCCCTCTGGACCGGCGGGGGATATCCCGGTCCCCCCGGAGAGCAGTTAGCTACACCTACAAACACGCAAACTCCCACAATGGCGGACGCAACCCACGCAACAACACCTTGCACAGCTGCAATAGAGGGAATGCCCAGCGACGCCTTTTCTTACACATTGAGGTGGCTGGATCACATTTTCTAGGCTTTCTGGCTTAAGCTACAAGCACGCCTGCAAGCCACTACTACCCACAGCTCAGTGCCACGGAAGGGAAGCAGGAAAACGGGACATTCCAGTGTGGTAAAGCCTCCTCAGAGCACTAAATGTAACACAACGCTCCCGAGACCTCACAACCGCTCACCTAGGCGGAGAGCCACACAAGACAAGTCCTCCAAGCATCACCCGTGTGGGCGGAGAACGGCGCACCGACTGAAACAAATCATTATCACCTCCACCACCCCTAAGATGGGGAATGACTTGGTCCCTCGCGTAATCCAAGTCTGTGGTTCAAAGATTCCTCCCTGCAAAACTGGGACTGAGGAGACCATGTGCTTCCAAATACCACCAACTCCAGCGGCCAAGCTACCCTGCCACCCGACGGAATCGGCTAAGATGGCATGCGGGACTGTCACCAGGCTGGGCCTTTCCCCTAATGACATGAGTGGCTGATCTTGCCTTTCGACACCATGCACCGAATCCTGAGTCTTATGTACACTATATTTTGATTCTAATTTCTGCTGTCCCTCTTCATGCTATCCTATGCTACTGCACTGTAACTCGATACTAAAAATGTGACCAGGGGTACACTAACTAACTCGATAGCATGCCTATCTAAAGTCACGCTTAAGATATACTAATATGCAGGGTTAGATGACTTGCTGATATACTATACTAGACCCTCCATGCATATAAGCAAAGCCTTGACCCCCTTTACTACAGTTCTAGCTTGACAATAATATAAAAAATTGTGCATGTATATTAGATTACCCCCTCTGTACCACACATCGATTTGCCTGAGGAATGCCGTCGGGGTACCTCAAGCCTGTTGTGATTTCTATATGCACTGCAAAAATACAAAATAAAAAAAATACAAAAAATAAACAAAAAGTAAATCACAATTTGTTTTAATATAAGGAAAACTTGCCCTGTCAGGATTTGATAGGGAGTCGATCCCAGAACGAGTAACGTGTGATACATCGTTAGGCTATAATTATAAACAGTACAGGAAAATGATAGCAGAATGTATGACCGGACCTTAGAATGGCCAGACATGATCAGATTTTCTTGGGAGATGAAAAACCTAGACAAACAAGTTAAATGGCAGAAACTAGGAAATGGCCAAGATAAACCATAAATCAGGATAACATGACAGAAGAAACAAATAATATCGAAGGTTGAGATGCCAAAGTCAGGATACCCAGATCAGAATAAAATACTAGCTAGTCAAAACAGTAATAAAGAGTCATGAATTATCACAGAAGCACAACAGCATTTAAGGGAGCCATGTTAGCTATACACCATCAAACAGTTTCATATTTCACAAAGTAGAGAGGTATAAATGCAGGACAGGCTAGGGGGGAGGAGGCATAACAGTGGCACACTGAGAATCACTGTCATTTGAGTTGGGGGCAGACTCTGCTAGAAAGAGGGAATTTCAATCTGGTATGTATGTGCACAAGGCTGATCAGCTGCCGAAGACCAACCCCCAAAATCATGTTGACTGAAGCAGATTGCCTGAAGCACTCTTCAAACAGCTTGAGAATGTCCAATTCCATGCTCATTCTGTTATTTGTATGTTTGTTGCACCGCTGTTTCTAGGGGAAAGACAATAAAAAATATCCTGGGACAGAGAGAACGGGGTCCATATTGGAAACTGTCCTGCCAGATCCTGTAGAGATATTCTTTGTGTTTGTTGCAATGCAATTATCTAAGCTCGCCCTAAGTCCAATGTTTACTCTAGATATGGACTCATGCTCACTGTGCCTAGAGAAGTTCAGCTACACCTTATTGATGAAGCCCAAAGAAGGCTGAAATGATCGTCTGGAGTTGCTGTATTTCTTGTGCTGAGCAAACTTGCGAGCATTTCAGATGTGGACTGCCCTTATGGGTAGGATCAGCCTGATATGCAAATAGTATAGGTTCTCTTTGTAATGACACAAGTGAGTAAAAACACTTGGCTTGATGGGGACAAACTGTAGAGCAAACTATTGAGGTTTATCTGCCATTTACTATGTTTTTGTGACAATGCAATTACATAGGGTCCTTTATATATTATATCAATATATATAAACACACTTTATAGAAAGTAAAAACAAAGAATCGCTGTGGCAGTAACCATATTTTTGGTGTTAGTACAGAAGAGAGGAATGTGTGTATCATTTGGGTATCCCAATATTTGCATCTGAACCATCTGAATTTTGAGTTAAATTTAATTTTTAATTAAACTAGGTATTTATTATCTTTTCGCTCCTTGCAAGTTGTTAGGGGTGTTTTTTGTTGTAGGTATTATTAATGACCCTGATTGTGATTGAATTTATTTTGTTGATGCGATATGTGCAATAATTAAATGCTTGTGTAATAATATCTGTAACGACTGTATGGTTTCTTGTTATGCCTTCTCTGCCAACATCTGTACCATTGCCTTCACTTTGTTCTCTATTTGGGCAGTCTTGTTCCAGCCTCATTATTTATTTATTTTAGAAACGTCAAGCATATTGTGAAACTGAACGTTAATCGACGTTGCTATTTTATCTCTTTGTAATTGATAGATGTTACAGAGAGTTTGCCTGGATAGTAGAGTGTTCTTCTTCATGTGGCTTTGTTTTATTATCCATAGGTAAATAGGTTAGCAATGTTTATATAGTCTTTGGTGTCTCTCTCATCCTTTCTTTGTGCTTTGTAACTGGTGGCTGTAAGCCACAGTGAAAGAAGCTGTTAGTTTGCATCAGTCTTTGTCTTTTCTTCTATCTTGTTCTACTCCCTCTAAATTTTCATCTATAGTGCATTTGTTTTGATATTCGAATGGCAGATTTTTATTTTTATTTAAAGAAAACCCCACATTGGATTGATTTTGAAGTCAAGCACGTCAATAAAAAGAACTAACAAAATAATCTCAAACTTGCTGTCTTGGAAGAAAGAAATGTGAAGTTTATATAAGAAACGTTTTCTTTTTTCTTTTTATACATCTGTCCACCCACACGTACAATAATTACAGTATGGTATTGATATCACAGTGTTTGTAACTACATAAAAACCACAACTTTCAAGGAAATATCTAGATCACTTGACAATAGCTGGCTTTGTGCCCTTAATTTATTGTAATAGATGTTTATATCCATTTTAATACTCAGTAATATAAG
The DNA here is from genome assembly GCA_933207985.1 of Pelobates cultripes. Classification (NCBI taxonomy): domain Eukaryota; kingdom Metazoa; phylum Chordata; class Amphibia; order Anura; family Pelobatidae; genus Pelobates; species Pelobates cultripes. Next base: position 117,349,837 of record OW240923.1, read on the forward strand.
ATTTATCAACATGAGCTTCAACTCCTCAATTTATGTTAAACTGTGCATCCCCTTCTTTAACAGAAAACTCAAACACCTAAAAACATCAGCTTGAGGTTGTGCTTAGAAGATTAAGAATCTGTCTCTTTGTAGAGGTAAGTAGCTTACTCTTTTAGGACACAGTGTGGGGGGGACGAGGGGTCTCTAAATCTAAAAATAAATGTATTTAGTTATAATGTTCAAAAAATATGCATGTGTGTGCCTGTATCAAAGTGTGCATGTGTGTGCCTGTATCAAAGTGTGCTTGTGTTTGCATGAATCAAAGAGGTGTAGTATATATCAGTGTGTATGTGTGTACTTATATCTGTGGGTCTTTGTCCAAATGGGTAACTTGTTTGTTTAAGTTTTCTGTCCAACCAAAATTGTTGTATATTTTTTCACTAAATAATGTGCTATCTATGTCAATTGAAATTACATTTCTATTTGAACGTTTACTTTCCTGGACACCCAATACAAATAACTGCAAATATTTATATATAGATAAATATATATAATTACATAAAAAACTACATAAGTATACACGTAGAATTTAAATACACATATACATATATATATATAAATTCTATGTGTATGCTTAAGTAATATTTTAACATAATTATGTGATTTAATTAATTAAAATTTGATTGATGTGCCTGACAACCCAGGCAGCAAGTGTAGAGAATTAAATTTGCACGTGCAATATTTAACCCTGTAACTTTCCAAGATACCAGAAAACCTGTACATGGGGGTACTGTTTTACTCGGGAGACTTTGCTGAACACAAATAATAGTGTTTCAAAATTATAAATTGTATTACAACAATGATATATTTAGTAAAGGTGATGCTTTTTGCATTTTTCACACACGAACGGCACTTTTACTGACGATATTATTGTTGTAATATGTTTTACTGTTTTGAAACACTTTGTGTTTGTGTTCAGTGAAGTCTCCCAAGTATAACAGTACCCCCTATGTACAGGTTTTATGGTGTTTTGGAAAGTTAGAGAGTCAAATATAAGGCGTGCATTTCATTTTTTTCACATTGAAATTTGCCAGATTGGTTACTTTGCATTTGAGACCGTATGGTAGCCCAGGAATGAGAATTACCCCCATGATGGCATTGCATTTGAAAAAGTAGACAATCCAAGGTATTGCAAATGGGGTATGTCCAGTCATTTTTAGTAGTCACTTAGTCACAAACACTGGCCAAATATTAGTTTTTTTGCTTTTTTCACACAAAAACAAATATGAACGCTAACTTTGAACAGTGTTTGTGACTAAGTAGCTACTATAAAAGACTGGACAAACCCCACTTGCAATACCTTGGGTTGTCTACTTTTGCAAATGGTATGCCTTCATGGGGGTAAATCTCATTCCTGGGCTACCACATGGTCTCAAAGGCAACATAACCAACCTGGCGATTTTCAATTTGAAAAAACTGAAAAATGGAATGTGCTATATTTGACCCTTTAACTTTTCAAAACACCATAATAACTGTTAATGGGGGGTACTGTTGTGAGACTTTGCTGAATCCAAATATGTGTTTTTTTTTGCAGTTAAAGCTAACGGTAGTATGACATTTACAACTAAAATGTCTACAAATATTTTACAAAATCTTAATTTCTCACAGTTTTTTAAATTTTATTCATATTAAATTATATTTCAAATATGAATAGTTCATGAAAAATTAAAGCCCAGTTTCTCCTGAACAAAATGATATATAATAAGTGTGGGTGCACTTAATGTGACAGCGGTGAATTACGGTTGAACAGACATATAGCGCAAATTCCAGTTTTTGTTTACATTTTGTTTTGATCAGAACGTGCACTATTGACTCCGTCATGAAGGGGTTAAATGTGAGAGCATACACTTATTTACTTGTTTACTGTGAGTGTTGTTTAACCAACTCCACATGTATTTTATATATATATATATATATATATATATATTTATAGTCTGCACAATGATTTTCTATTTTCTTTTTATTTCCATATGTTAACTTAAATCATAAGAAGGCCCACATGCAAAATTAAGTACTTCGTGTTTAGTGGGTGTTGATTTCTTTGTGCATTCGTATTAATTATTGATCCACTGAGACTCCGCAGTGAGAGCAACTCATCCAAGGATAATGCAGATCTGGAATTCATTGCCCTAAGAGTTTATATTTTTGAAACTTAGTAGATGCCTTTAAAACGTGGCTGGATTCTATATTTATTTATTTTATTTGGCAAAGAAGAATATGCAAGCTTATTGTAGCTAAAATGTATATTAATATTACTAATCTATTGTTGATCCAGAGAGAAATCTGATTACGATGAAATTATGAAATATTTGTTTTCTCCTTATGACTAAAAATCACTGCAGACTGAGTTTATGTGTAAAATCCGGTGTTACCAACTCAACGGAGTTAATATCTATTCATTTGTTTTTTGTTTTTGAATCGAACTGTGATTTGTACACAATAATATGATTTAAATATACATTATACATCTTCCGCAATGCAGGAATATATACATGCTTTGGACACAATAAAAATTGATTAGCCTCTGGGTTCTATGAAGTATATTTGCTTCTAGTTCTGATACTGTACACAGTGTTCATAAAACAAAAAGCAAGAAGATTGCTTATATATGAAGAAGCAAAACGGACTTGCACTTCAGGATTTTTAAAAATAGGTTACATGTCCGCCTTTTAATCCAGTATAAATCAAACAAAAACAAAAGTATTGTACTCGTGTACTATATAAACACACTTACAATCAGACTTGAACCCATGTGTACAATGAACACAGTTAGGTGTCCTCTATCTACCTGCATCCATGTGGTCTAAATTGTTTGCTGTGAAGGGAGTCTCCCCCACAGTCATAGTTTACCTACCAACACATTGTGAGACCATACTTTTTAAAATAATTTATGTACAGTATTGTTACTTTGAGATATAAATAAGCGAATGGCTAAGCTTGGTGGATTGATTGGCATATCTACACCTTCTTTGGAAGAACAAAACAAAAAAAAGATACTAAAAGTAATCTATTAAATATACAATAATGTAATGGTTTTAATATTCACAGATTTTAACATGAAACACTAGTTATATTTCACATTCACGCACACACACATATATGAAAAAAAGTATTAAGCACACCCTAAAAATCCTCCGGCTCTCCATAGCAACAACCACCAAACACCACATGTAATAAGAACCACCCTGCAAACTATACCCTGTGATTGTTGACCTCCCAGCCACAGCCATTGATATTAAATATGTCTGGCTACAAAATGCAGCCTCAGAATAAAATTACAATAGTAAGTCATATTCCTCTAAAGATCCCCTCCTCTCAGCAAGCTGGAAAGCAACATCCTACCACACTCCCAAGGTAAGCTCTGAAAACTGTGATGAGAGCCTAATTAGTGTCTCCTGTTCCCCTCGAATACCCAGGTCTATTTTCTATCTATCTATCTATCTATCTATCTATCTATCTGTCTGTCTGTCTGTCTGTCAGTCTATCTATTTATCTGTCTGTCAGTCTATCTATGTATCTGTATGTCTGTCTATCTATGTATCTGTCTGTCTGTCTGGCTATTTATCTGTCTGTCTGTCTGTCTATCTATTTATCTGTCTTCTGTCTATCTATTTATCAATCTGTCTGTCTGCATAAATACATAGATTCATACATACACACAAAGACACAGACAGACATACACACAAATGTCTTATTTGATCTTCCCCTAGACACCAAAAGAAAGATTAGACTTGCTATGCAATGCAACATTTTTCTAAATTAAGATTCTACATAGGGAAAGACATGAAAAATGATGGTTCTGACAGTAATGCCCTTCACTTATCCACAATCCAGTTTCTTCTCAAGGTTGGACGTGGTTACCAGAAATGTCTTTGTCTCGTGCTGTATGTAGACATACACTGCAATACACTTTTCCCAATGCATACAAAGTAGGAACCTTTCCCCAATGTCCCCTTGGGATTATACATTACACATGATTCATATTATATGGTTTTCCAGAAATGGTTCATTTGTTTCACCCTTGGAACTCTGGACAGATAGAGCTCTACACTGATAGCTAATTAGAATTATTAATATTGTATTGCTATACAGAATAAAATGTGGACGCATTAAGCAGCAATTGTATTGAGATTGAACACAATCATAGATGCTGTTTATGACAATACTTACCAGTAGGTTTATGTCAAAATGTTCCATCGGTTCTATATGGCAACTTTTAACCAGCTATTTCATCCTTTGCGAGTTTATTGTTAATATAATCTAAGGGAATCCTGCAGTATACAGAGTAAAACATCACAAAGCTCCCAAATAGCTGTCAGTGTGTGTTATTAGTCTCACCATTATCATTAATGATCAGTCTGTATGCTTATAATGTACATTGTACAAGCCACCACCTCAAATGGTTTAACATTAAGGGATTACATATAATCCACCATCAACACTCGATTGATAACATTTTCAGCCTGTTGAACAATATCATGTCAGTATGGTCAACACAATCACAATCCAAAAATGTCACAACCTTTATCTGAGAGTAATGTTGCTGAGGGTATGTATAACTTTCTACTTAAAACCGAACTTAACTTCAGTCATCAAAATTAATCTCACAATATAAAGATCAGTACACCAAGAATACGAAATCAAGAACAAATGAAATAGATTCATCCTGGAAAGATCCTGCCTGTCTTTTTTGCACCTTTTATAATGAAATGATGATAAGAAAAAAAAAAAAACTGACACTGGTTTCATTAAACTGCCATGTTCCGCAACTATATGTTCCTTTAAGAATGTTCAGATCAAACATTGCGGGTATAGTATGGGTGAATATTTGTTTTATTATCAATTTCTCAATGCTATTTTAGTGTTATGATGTTTATTTGTACTTTATTTGCTTTCATTTAGTAACGAGAAAAATAAGTGTGGTGACGTTGCTTGTAAATGTCATCAAGTTGTTAGAGATAGTTTGTAGTCTTAGAGTGAAATTTTGGGGAGTACTGATTCATTTCAAGAAAATGGTTTTCAGTCACCCAACAAGTCCTTTTCATGTTGAATTTGCCAAGTGTCTGATGATTACATTAATGGACCAATAACTAATTATTGTTTATGTTTAATTATTCAACATAAAATATGGGATTCTTTCACTGAACTAAACCAGAATGGTGTGATTGTGCTGATTTTTACATTATTAATGGCTCATAAACATCTGTTAATGGACCAATAATTAACAATAGAATTTAATTTATCGCTCAGTATCTCACTGTGTCTTACAGGTATAGGAGTGATTCCAGAATTTGGACTGTTTTTTCCCTTTGAGCCCATGTTCTAATTAATATGCATATTGTGTTATTTGGGACTTTACGGTATTTCCAGTACTTGAAATGTATAACTTTCTTTTACCGTGGGAATTTACATTTTTGAAATATGCTTGTTGGGGAAAAAAATAAAAGTACAAACCTTGTAAAACAATTTCTAGATTTTGTTTACATTACAACACTAACAGTATTTTTTTTTAACTTGTATATTAATATTGTGCAGACAATAATCAGATACCCACATGCCCCAAGAGATATCTCACCTCCAGAACAGGCAGCTGGGTGACCTACTATATTACATAACGTTTTCGTAGAGAAAGTAAATATTTACAGTATCAATGAGTTGATGCCTTTTCTTACTTTACAAATTTGATCATAAAGTGATAACTGAATTAATTGTACCTTTAGTGTACAAATGCAAAAGGGCACAAACTGAACTCTTAAGAATAAGTTTTGCACGGTTTCATTATGTTCTATCATTACAAATAAGTACCCATTCTTATGTGTTGGCCAATCAAAGGAAAGAAAAAGTTGATTGGCTAATCCAATTCTGAGGACTACTCATAGTAGATATGCAAAGGAAGAAATGATAAGCCTGAGTCCTTCTCTTTGAAACAAGCCTCAAAACCGTATTTGCAAAAATGGTTCCAGGCCTCATCTTCAGGTTTAAACAAATCTCTAGAGTGGACGGTTTTGTTGTAGCAGAGTATAATCAAAGGAGCATTATAGTGTTAAGAAAGCAAACATGTTTCCTAACATTATAGTGCTGGAGAACCTGTTTAGGTGTTGCCCCCCCAGCCCCCAGAATGGAATACAATGTTTATAATTTAACTTTTTCTCCACTGTCACACAGTTTTGCCACTGCAGGCCCCACCACCATGGCTGAGATCATCAATGTTGACAATCTCAGCCAATCCAATGATCTCCCAGAGAAAAGCACTGGGAGGCTATTGCACATGTGCGGCAAACTGCCACACTATGCCAACCAACCTCTCCTTTTAGAGATGCATTGAAGCAATTCATCTCTATGGGAAGCAATCAGTGTCACACTGTGCAGTGCTAAGCCCTGAAAAAAGAAGCACCTTTAGTGGTTGTTTGAGTAACTGCACCTAGAGGTGTTACTAGGCAGCAATGTAGACACTACCTAAATAACTAATACTTACTATTAATCTTCAATATTTAACAATACCCCCCTAATTCTGTATATACAGCAATCTACCATATGTTATGACTTAACATTATCAACATTGTCGAGCCTGCAGGGTCATGTTAGACACCATTAAGTTATAATGGTTCTGGTGACTATAGTATCCCTTTAACAAGTACTGATAATTTCTATTATTACATCCTATAACCATGCTAATTGCTATTTATTAAGCTATATTATGTGTAATGTAGATAAGAGCCAAAACCTGCAAGTTGAAGAGTGTCCTCCCCGTTTCATTTGCTTTATGTGGTTATCATAATCTAAAGGTAGTAGTCTCAGTATTAAAGATCTCAAGGTTGTTATACTCATATAACATAATATATATTTATACTACAGGGCCGTTGAATGCTTCAATCTGATTGCTTGACGAACGTTCTAGGTGTGCATTATTTTTAGGGAGAGGCACGGCTAAAGTAGTTCTAGACAGGTCTTGACCGCATTACAGTTGCGTAAGAAATTAGTCCTACATACAAGAGCGTTTTAATGACAAAAACTTGACAAATGTCTTGAAATACATCATCTGAACAATGTTTCGAGGTGTGACAACTGTATAAGCGGAATAATTGACTCCAGGCCATTGAATTATTAGAAAAAAAAATAATGCACACCCGAGGTGTAACGTCCACTCCGCTTCGCGTCGTGACCGCATTACCACCTCAGGTGTGCATTATTTTTCTAATAATTCAACGGCCTGTCGTCAATTATTCCTCACATGTATATGTCATAAAATAAAAGGCCACCTATATCGTTTAATTAAAGGCCACCATTTCTAAAGATCTATGGTTTGACTGACCGCAGACAAATGACTGATTTAATAACCTGATTTAATAACCTCAGATATCCTAGGATCAGCTCCTAGATTCATTGGGTGGAAAAAAAAAAAAGAAAGAAGTATATCCACATATGGAATTTGTTTAGTATTAATATATTATTATTGTTATCATTATTGAATAGCTATTGCAGTGGAATGGATCATTAGGCGTTACGTGATTAATATTATTATTATTATTATTATAAAGTGTTTTCCCTATGTTACATTTTGGAAGTTCGAGATTTCTCCATTGTGATTGGAGATATGACATAGAATACTGTACATTTCTATTCATGTGCAGTTGCAATGTATCCCACTTAGTACCCCAATATGTCAGCCGTTACAGTGAGGAAGAACCCTAAAAAATAATTTTTTATACTCTCAAGGGAGCCCTCCAGTAAAATACCATGGTGTATCAATGAAAATGTATGTTGTAGAGGAGTTTAACCATTACTATAATGATTCCTGCCGCATGCAGAAAAAGTTGATTCTGTATATCACTCACTATTGACCTGAGCCTTAAATAAAGGTTCTACGAATTAAAAAAGTAAAAATCTTTAGAACTGATATGGCAAATAGCTTATTGATTTTTTATCTCTATTATCAAGGTCAATTAACAGCTTACAGTGTGATTTTAAATTACACTGCTTGCTAATTGAATTCAATAAATTGATATATGAGTGTATAGGAGGTATACCTAATAATATATTATCTATCCTTATGTAGGGATGACTACGTGTTTACAAAAACGTGAACTTCTCTGGTTGAACAATTTTCCTTGTTAAAAAACTCTACATTACAGGTAAAAAACTGCAGGCAAACATTTCAATAACCATTCTATAGAGTATGTATTTCTATTAAAAATTGGGTACAAAAACCAAACTCCCAGTTATAATTAAATCAGCCAGGTGCAAGCTATATAAAACTCCCTCCAATGTTTAGATATCCAAATAAATATATATATAAATATCGGACGCACACTATAACAGCCACAATAATCAAGTGAAAATACACCTTTATTAATAAAAAATCACAATATCACAAAATAACAAGAATAGACAAAGTAACAGAAATAGAGGCAAACAATGATACAATAGTACTATAACACAAAATTCTCACGAGCCCCAAGGCAGATACACAAGTCACTAACTCCCCCAACGTTTCGGCACCAACTGGTTACCCTTGATAAAGGTAACCAGTTGGTGCTGAAACGTTGGGGGAGTTAGTGACTTGTGTATCTGCCTTGGGGCCTGTAAGTATTTTGTGGTATTGTACTATTGTATCATTGTTTGCCTCTATTTCTGTTACTTTGTCTATTCTTGTTATTTTGTGATATTGTGATTTTTTTATTAATAAAGGTGTATTTTCACAGGATTATTGTGGCTGTTATAGTGTGCGTCCGATATTATATATATATAAAAAGTGGGTAACATTTACTAATACTTACTATTAATCTTCAATATTTAACTTCTTTATTTTCTCAGATATGACAATACCCCCCTAATTCTGTATATACAGCAATCTACCATATGTTATGACTTATCATGGTATATGTCATCCGTAGCTAGTTCTTTGAGAAAGCTTCATTAATATCTAATTACCGTTGAGCAGAACAAGACACACACGTGTTTTACATACATCATAACTAAAGGACAGTGACATATTTCCTCATTAGTAAGATAATGACATGTTTCACTGTCACTATGTTACATCAAGCATTCTAGCAAGTGATTTATGACATTTCACAAAAGGATAAATCCAATCTTTCACTTATTCGATTGAGATATGATTAAGAATGTTTTTTTAGAAGGGATAACACATTCTCCTGCAATAGGGATACAGTTGATCACATATTCATTCATGATTAAATAAAGAAAGGTATACATGTGAAATATGAAATACATGGAACATTAAAGATTAATATAAACCATTGCTGGTGATGTCTTTTGTATTGTATTTCCCTTTTTATAAATTAATTATCCGTCATCCCCTTCATGACTGAAGTTTTCCCAAAATGTTGGTCTTTTAAGACCTTTTTGGCAATTTAAATATCTATGTTAAATATAATATCTGCAGTTTAGAAACAGTGATATAAACGGTAAAAGATAAAAACCTTAGGTCTTACCAATGCACTAAATGCCCATTTATAAGCAGATAAAGAGACATGCAAGGTCCTATAGATAAGAGTTGTGACTCGTGATAAAGGTGAAAAAAACACCAATTATTTCATCAATCTAAGTGAAAAACTGGAGTAAAAAGCACAAAGATAGGAAAGATGATTTGTGCCACATAAGGAATGCCGAAGATCAACAAAGGATGTAAGGGTCTTTCTTATTATTTTGCTCCCCCATCGTACATTGCCTAATTTTAATCCAATTTTTTTTTGGATTAATTAAATAAACTGTGATTTTTTTATAAAGTCTCATGCATGAGTCTGGAGTGTTGTCTCCTTATTTTTGTGCACATTACTGAATACCCTGACTTTGACTTGACTGTTTACTTGTATCCTAGAGTTACCATTTGGTGATGTTACATCATCCCTGTCACTATATTAACTAGCAGAAACACTGTTTATAGACAAATTAAGCAGATGTATAACCCCATGGTGCCTCAAAGACTGGATCGGAATAATTTCCATTCAGTAGTTATGCGAAGAAAGGTCTAGACACACACAGATCATACAAAACAGACTTTATTTGGATAACAGAGCGGGCAATGCTTCAGCTCTTCAATAAAGTCTTTATCAAGCCATAACATCCCCCACAACATATCTTACATTTCTAGTGTAAACCAATAATTACAACCAATCATAAGATGTGTTATTGGTCCAGGTACGCCCTCGCAAACATTAGGGGAAATGCTTGGATAGCGCCGGCCCTGCATCTTCCCTGTCATCCTCGGCCCATGGTCATTGTGACCCACCAGGCATATAAGAGATAAAGTAGACAAAAACAAGGAGTGGAATTGCTCTAAGTCAGAGGAAGGGAAGGCAGCACACCTAAATGGGTAAGTCTCTCCTAAAAACCCAATAAGGACAAACAACAATACAAAGCAATAGGGTGCGCCAGGGGTTTAGGAGTGAATTAATACTCAATAGAACAAATGAAGTGAAACAGATAATACGTGGACAGAAAAATGATATAAGATTATATATATACTCAATTTGTTTTATTGAGTATTAATTCACCCCTAACCCCATGACGCACGCTATTGCTTTGTATTGTGATATAAGAGATACAATAGAGCATCTCATGAGAAAAGTGTATTGCTAAGTATAGGTGATTTGCAATGTTTTATGAAATTATGTAAATTTTTGAGAAGTGAGAGTTCCTTTTAAAGAGGCAATTGAAATAATGGATGAAATCATATAGACATGCTTTAGGTATCGTAAGGAACAAAGTCTAACGTGATTCATCCACTCTTATTCTGTCTATGAATACGTCTGTGGGAGCATGTGTAAGACTGTACACCTTATGTTGCAGTCTGTGTTTTGCTCTTTGTATGAATTTGTCTTTTTGATTCTGATCAGTGATTCAGCCTCCATTTACACGGGGAGTGTGGTTCATCAAGGTTCGTCCTGTTTTGTTTATGTGTAACACTGCCATTGAGGTTCAGATGATATAATGAATTGCTATGAGATAAAAAACATGGGTCATGATGCATCTAAAACAATTTTTAATTGTTATTCTGTTATTAGTGATACTTTGTAAAATACGTGTATTACAGAAAAAAAAAATGTGATTCACGACTGATTTACCAATATGGTGTACTGTCCACTTAACGTGTTCTCTTTCATGCTCCCCACCTTGTTTTCAGTGTTGAGACAGCTGAGCTAAATCTTCGGGGCTTGACTGGGGCAAGAACTGGATTTCACAAATATATTATGTACATGTTTGTGTATTATAATGCATTGTAGTAAGTGATGTTCCGATAAAGAAAAAAATATCGGACCTTGTGTATAGAAACTTCTGCAAGAATTTATACCTCTGGGGAAGTAGCAAAAAACTACTTTTATTGACTAAGTATTTCCAGATACATTTTCAACTCTGCTTAACATCTAAATTAGTTCTAAAGAATTCACTGCAGTGCCTGTCAGGACCATTCCTCCTTTATGCTATCTGAAGGATTTAATCTGTGTATACAACATTGGTACTACGATAACATAAAAAAAATAATAATAATTGCACATAGCAATGAAATATTGCATTTATGGTAGGATCCATAATAGTGTGATAGAATGGAGATGGACAAGTGTCAGAACTAGGGATAACTGAGAAATTGCTGGTATCTTGGAGATACACAGATTCCCTACCGATGCATTCATACCAACAGAGTTGATAATATCTTACCAAATAACCTCTCTACATGGTCTGCAACTGAATGAAGATTTTCTGCCCTTGCCAAGTGAATAGTTTGGCTGCAACAGACTGTGAGATTCTCTCAAGGCAGAATGACTTTCTATTTTTTTTATCTTAAGTAAAGACGCACATCTAACCTTAGCAACCGTGGCAAATTATTAAATTATGATAATTATTGCACACATGACTATCTGACATCCAGGGGCGTACCTAGAGCTTTTGGATTCTAAATTTGGCACCCCCCCCCCACACTCCTAACTTAAAAATGTAAAAAATAAAAAAGCAAAATATTCTAATGTATTTAGCACTCAGCAGTGTTTGTGTATATTTTTATGTATTTAGCACTGAGCAGTGTTTGTGCGTTTGAATGTAAGCATGTTTTTGTATGGAGTATGTGTGAGTGACTGTAGGGATGTATTTTTATGTAGTGTTGACATTAGTGTGTGGTGTGTTTGTATGTAGTGTTGGCGTTTGAATGCAGGAGTGTATTTGTGTGTAGTGTTAGCAAGATGCTGAGCTGTATGCACATATACACACATAGGCGTGCGCACGAGATGTGCCGGGTGTGCCTGGGCACAACCTAATCCCTGCGGCCCGCGCATGGATCCCCTGTCGGTCCATGCAGAGCCGGCGCTATCCGAGCACCGGCCCTGCTTTGTGAGTCCATGGGCCGGTGGGGAGAACAAAGATCTCCCTCTCCGGCACACAGGCAGGGAGGGAGGCAGGAGAGGCCCCGGGGAGCTCTTGCCAGCATCTCCGCTGGGTTCCTCTCGCGAGGTCGGAGACACCCCAAAGTGCAGGCGAGAGTTCACTCACCCCGGGGACCACCAGGGATCAGGGATGTCAGCAAGAATCACCCCACCCAGGCAAAAGGAAAGAAGGGATGGTGGCTATTTCCTAATCTGTCCCCTCCACCCCCACACACAATCACTCCAAACAAATTTACACACCCAGCACCCTCACACACACAGCACACTAACAGCACACTAACAGCACTCTCACACGCACAGCACCCTCACACATGTAGCACACTAACAGCATCCTCACACACAGCACACTGGTGGTCCGGTGGCACAACAGCCTGGATTCTGAAGAGGAGCCCAGGAGTCTCCATGTTGAACATATATCAGCAACAGCTTCTCTCCTCTCCTATCGCGACCTGCAACGCTCCGGCATGCATTGCACCCTGCGGAGTGTTGCCATAGCAACCCACTGCAATGCTCACGCTGGATGCGAGAGGAGCTGCTGCTGATAAAGGTTTAACACGAAGACTCCTGGGCCCCACAAAAGGACAGCATGGGTGCCTTATTTCAGACACAGGGGCATAAAAAGCAACCCCTGTTTAAGTGCGCCCTGGGCACACCCCTACTGATTGATAGTGATAGTGAGAAGAGGCCTTGGAGTTGTGGGAGTTACTGCAGGTTGTTAAATGCAGAGCATCACAATCGTTGAACTGTTCATAGTTGCTATTTTAGGATCAAGGAGCTTCCTGCCTATACAATATTTTATAGATAATTTACTTAATTTAAGGTATGCAAATGAATATGATTTGCACAAATGTTATTGTAAATTATGAAAACATGTACTGAAGTTATTACCATAGTTACTGTGCTATATATGATGATAATTATGATTTATATAGTTAATAATCATTTGATCATTGATAAACATTGAGTTAGAAATTAATAATGAATTCAGTAAGGTAAACAGACATGTTAATGTTTTATGCTTCATAACAGCTGTATTCCCATCTGCAACTGACCAGCTGAACTATAAAATAGATATAAACAGAATAAATCAGCTACCTAAACGTAGGGCTCTGTTACATTACACATTATGGGGTCCATTTATTTAGAGCAACATCCAACCCAGTTACAATATTTCATATTTTTTTTAAACTTTAGCTTAGATAAAGATACGTTTTGAAATCATAATAACCTTTTGCAATGACTAAAATCAAATAATCTCGTAAGAAAATAATTTTCAGTTAAAATGTTGTTGTTTCTTTCTAAGAAAAAGGAACATCGTGTTCTCTTCAGACAATTCTATAAGGCAACATCTTGTACTTATTAACAATGCTACAAATCTGATTCAATGTACAGTATATCACCTTGCAAAACTAACCCTCGATGTGTTCCAACATTTTTCTACAATGCACAGCATGATATCAAAGTGTTTACGAGTAAAGCAGAATGTCGGTAAGTTATTTTGTCTTTTAGATTTTTGTATATAAAGAAATATAATAATATAAGCAAAGATGCACCCAAATATTTACACTGTTGTTGTTTCTTGCCTACTATTTTCAAAGGTTTGACTTGTGGCCAACATGTTCAAATGCATTTTTTTCAGCAAACTGTTGACCTATAATGCCCAAGTTGGATCAAGTCAGATAAAGGTAAAACCATTTGTCTTACATGTATCACAGTGTTGCTTTTTGAAAAGCTCTTGATGGAACCTTTCTTTTGAAGCTGAGCTGGGTCACACCTTCCTGATGTTCCATCTTCAACAGCAGTACAACGGAGAAGTATGCTTGCATCATTAAAGTCCCAATTAAAAAAAAAACCCAAAAAACCTCTGGTTAAAAAAATAAAATAAACAAAAAAGAAAGAGGTGACCTGAAAACCTCCTATAAAATTGGAGGCAGTTGTAGCACTCTCTTACCTTCAATATGCTCAGAAATGTGGATGATAGAATAAATCGTTTTGGTGCACCGACCCAACAATAATAAGATGGCATCCAATACATTGTCCCATTATAAAAATACATAATTTTGATGGAGTATCATTTAATTACAGTCATTCACACTTGTTAAATGCATATGCGCAAGAAAAGTAAAAAAAAAGTTATAAACTAGTTGATGGAATTTAGATTCATCCAAAATCCACCTTAAACATAACGTCCCAGGGTGTCTCTTTCTTGGACTTCAATGTATCAGATAAAAGTCTAGAGGCTATATAGCAATACAAAGAATAACCAAGTACATTGGTTCTTTAAAAAAAAAAAAAAAAATGTAAAAACATGAAGGTCATATTCTCTGAAGAATTAGTAACTACAAAATTAGCACAAACTATTCAACAGATGAAAGGACCAGGCACAGAAGGGAAAAAGGTGAAAAGGGAGGGAGGAAAGAACAAAAGAGAAGGAGAGGTGGGAATGCGATTCATGGTTACACTTGTAGCTCACATCATTCATTAATTCCTTCTAATAATGTCACGAAATCTAAAGCAGGAAAGTTAATGATCTTATTTTAAAGCTTCAGGTGAGAAGAGTTACAGTCACTAAGAATAAAATGGACTGTATATCTCTAGTAACTATAAAGTTCTCCATCTATCATATATCTTCTCCCATTTAACTTATCGTTGTAACAAGGAGGGTGGTATAAGTTACTAATAAAGAGGGGGGGATGTGGTGATCCCCCATGACTTCTAAAATTTCTGAAGTTGTGGGATTTATTAAGAAAATTTCACTTTTTACTCCATAAATCCATAAATCCATAGAGACTACATAGATAAGTTATTCCTACAACCTCTTTATGCATTAGGTTAAGTATTGCAGCAGTTACTGCAGCTCCTGACCTCAGCTCCTTAGAGATAAGATATGTCCCCATGAACATCTGTCCTTCTAGAGTAGACGTGATCACTATGTACCCATACTCTTACTCAAAGTGTGACATGTGAGAGGTTGAATCTACATTGATTGTCTGCGTAACCTTATATTTACTATATTTAACCAATACCACATGACACAAGGATGGAAATGCAGTCAAAGGGCTTCCTCTGGGTGTCTTATTTTTGATTCAATTTTAGTTAAACAACATTTTTTTATTTTTTTCCTAATTTTTATTCCAACTTGCCCATTGGCAGCTCAGACTGCATTTTTTTGCCTTATATCACTCTCGATAATATGGTAATAAGATAGGTTATATAGTAACACGGAAACCACAACTATTCAAACTTGTAATAATTATATATATAATGTAACATTTTACTCTATCCGGAATATAACTCATTTAAACAAGTATCTTAAAATGCAATGCTTCACAAGTTTTACCTGTCAGAAGGTATGAGTTAACACAGTGACCAACAGGTGGTTTGTTAGGATGATAACTAATGATCTCTACATCCCTCAACTTTTCACAGTATCTATCCATTCCTACACTTAGTATATAACAATTCCAATTTATCAATTCAGTCACATGTCTTTAGAATATGGTAGAGTTAGTATCTCTTTGTAGCACAGTTTTGTTAATGCTAAAGGTTTATTGGATATTTCTTCTTAAGGGTGGATTTAATATATGATTAAAGTCCTTACAGGGAAATATGTGGGAGCACCCAGCAAACACAATGGCCTAGGAATCTTCAAATCAATCTGCCTGGTCCACACTTTGTTAAAATACACTTTGCACTGGTGTTGTGGGTCCTTTTCTTGAGTAAATTTTGAGTAAACTTGAGTAAACCTAGGAGAGTTGACGGAGCCCATGGACTTTGCACCCATCGCCTACCCTCGTTTGTTTCATGAGACTCTCCAAGGACTGTATGAGTGTGCCTGGACTAAGCAATAATAAATATTTTTTTTTAGTTTTCCCTTGGATGCCGAGTATTGACTATTATCCAAAATTCATATGCCAATAAAATAAAAAGGACATGCAAGCTACTTTTACAAAAATTCTAACCATAAACAGGTAGAGAACCACCTTAGAAAATGAACAAGCTTTGTTTACCAAGATCAAAGTAGCAGTAAATATGGTTAATATGGTTAATATTATGTAACAAAAAACATATAATACAACCACTTTATGGGAGCCAGACATGGTAGCGTTTGTGAACCCAAGTGATGGCAACATGCTAAGTGCATATTGTATAAATAAAGCTCCATTCATTAACAATGATAAGTGGCTGTTTTCTTCTCACTTAATGGTTTTGGCATGTTATCTATGGTATAAATGGATTCTACTTTTGGCTAAACATTGATTTCCATTGGCACCATGAGCTTGGCATATTCTACTAGTTGTAGCTTTGACTTACACTCATGCCAATGCATTCATTTTAATACCAACTACATCATTAACACTCTCTCTCTCTTTTATCAGTTCAAGTATACTTTTAATCAAATAATCTATCCAAACTTTAAAATACAACTGGTGGACCTTTGCACCAGAGATTTAATCATTGTGTATTCCACCTGTCTGGCACATTCTTTTTATTTTTCCGTTCCCAAGGTCTGTCCAAAAATACTATTCTAATTATTTCAAATTTTGCCTCATTTATATTTTTCCAGGCAAGATTAATGTAAGACATTGTTCTCTGACCAGGAGAATTTCAAATGTGTTTTAGGATTTACATTTATTGATGAAATACTAGCAACATGGAACATAATTTTCTTTGCGTAGTATTTGAGATAATGATGTGAATTATCTACAGTTAGAATAGCAGAAATTGGCATGGACCATGTGGGAGACTTAAGGAAATGTCAGGACATACATATTGAACTGGTCTTTAAATGTCCCCGGAACAATGGGACAACATCAAGCTGGGAAAACAACAAGACAGGAAAGGGGGTAAGGGGAAAAGGCACAGAACCTGGAAATCAATATATTCAATTTAATTCCAACTACACAATATAGAAAATCTCCAGTATAGAAAATCAGATTACAATTGAAAGGTGGGGAAGTGTCAGTTACAGCCACCATAATCCTCATTGAACTTGATCATGCCAAACATGTATCAAAACAAGAAAATGTTCATTTCTCAAGCATTTTTGAGCGTTTTAGCAATTTCTCACCTTTTATAACCTAAGCCAGTAAACTATTTCTGCCGCATAAAATGAGAAACTCTCTAGATATCAAGTAATTTCTTAACCCCTTAAGGACACATGACATGTGTGACATGTCATGATTCCCTTTTATTCCAGAAGTTTGGTCCTTTCTTTAAACAATTAGTGGC
This sequence comes from Pelobates cultripes, assembly GCA_933207985.1. Taxonomy (NCBI): domain Eukaryota; kingdom Metazoa; phylum Chordata; class Amphibia; order Anura; family Pelobatidae; genus Pelobates; species Pelobates cultripes. Next base: position 117,367,506 of record OW240923.1, read on the forward strand.
ACCCATAACCAAATCAAGGGAAACAAAATATATGCTCTGTTTCAGAACAATATCCCATAATTATAGCATTTTCTTGTATTTATCCATTTACCATTACCATTTTTCATAGTAGGATTTAGTGCTCGTAGAAAATACTAGATCAATAGAACTAAAAAATAAAGTCAATTTATCTAAAGTACAGGTAGAGAATAGAAAGAAGTAATGCCAGTTTCTCTATATATCTTATCAAGTTTCCTTAATCCTGCTGGGAAACAGAGTAAGACGCATTTTCCTTATCTGTGTATTGAAGCTTGTTTGCCGGTTTTCCCCCAGCACAGGTAATCCAGAAAAGCCTGTAGATGTTACGATTATCAATGTATTGTCATCTTTTGTAAATAAATAAATAAGAACATAACAACAACAACAACACAAAGATTAAACTCTTCCAGCAAAGTAGAATTAACTATATTCTCAAATTTGTATTATACTGTGAAATGCAGTGTTCGACTACTATTTAGCCATACTTAAATGTGATAATTTTAATGTTTGAAATAAAAAAGTGCATTGAATGTGCAAAACATGATATATATATTTTTTTAAATAGTCAACTATAGTTTTATTAAAAGGAATTTCAACATTTAAAAATATAAAAAACTGTTAACTAAGTTAATTCAATATTTACATTGTTCAGTGCTGTCAAAGCCACAGATTTTTCTTGTGGATACAGGATCACGAAATTCATCACTATGTTTCAATAAAACTATTGCAATACAAAAGTGAAAACAAATACTTACAAAAACAATTTCTACCCTTCCTTCTTCCAGTTATTCAGTATGGAGTTCCAAGAAAGATTGAGTCCAACAAAGCCTTCCATGGCACTAGCAAGCTCTTCACAGTGACTTTGTGAGCGATACCAGTTAAAAATAGTGCACACCTCATCAAATCTCGAGGCTTATTCTCACAAGGTTTGCTTAGAGGGTTGCCACCACTGCCTCCAATTCAAAATAAAATTGCATTCGTTATTTGTTTTTAATTTAATAACAATTTACATCTACTAGTCTAATGGGTTGTTATGACAAATATGTCTAAATACCATAACAGATTGTCTGCTTAAATTACTCTGCTATCCATTCACAGCTGACAACACGTTTTCCCTATGTGTCTTTATCGATAAAAATATTCAGTGATTGCTCATATTACTTCGAAATAAATTACTTAATAAATTGTTTGCTAACAAACAATGTACAGTCTATCCACCTTATATACCTATCCCAAATCCCCTCACAATACAAATAAGAATGAGGCCAGGGTCATTCCTACTTAATATGGGGCATGCTGTTATGAGGTGTGAGAAGTGGTCTGTGTCATTTTACTACCAGGTCTGTGTATTTATTAACCATTGGCCTTTTAAAAACATACTCCTATATTAGAAGGAACCTTGTTCTGGTCTCTTTGGCATTTTTGGGTTCCAGGGACCTTCTTGTAATGAACTTTTTCCCCTGTTGAATAGCATGGTATAGGAAGAAAGAGGGATGGGGATGGATGAACAGCAATCTGTTAGTTCACATAATATAATATAAGCATCGTGGCTTCTACCAATTGTTCTGTTTTCTGATTTTTTTTTTCACTCTGTGCCCACTAGAGGCACATGCAATAATGAATTATTTAATTTAACAACTAGGTCAAGAATCATTATTGACTATAGTCCCCAGCTTTTTCTGAGTATGTCGGCCCAAACCCAGGGCTTATTCAGTCTATCCATAACTAATTCAGGTTCATTTGATTTAATTTGGTTATTAAGACATTTTAAATGTCAATCAATTCCAAAAAAAATCTGATAATGATACATTTTGGGACTTTTGTCCTGAAAGCTTTATAATGAATGTAACATCGTAAATTACCTTATTTTCATGACTGTAATAGAAATGATCAATCATAAGCAGCCATATAAAAAATATAAAAAATATAATTTGGTAATAATTTCATTTACCACATGTACCATATATAAGTGCATATAATGTTTAAACCCACCATATTACATTGAAATACCCGTTTCTTGGTGTGTTCTAGCCTGATGTTATACAGAGACAGAATAAGAGAACAAATCTTTCTTACTATTTGTTGCTCTGATTTATTCTTTTCATTTAGATTTATCTCTGGATTATTAGAATAGGTACTTGTGTCATGGGTAGATGTGTACTGATTCTCGGTTGATAATAATAACAAAAACTACATCGTAATTCACTAAACATTGAATATCTTGAAGTCATGCTGTTTAGACATAATCATAGATCTATATTTTTCCAAACACTTACAGTTAAAGTAAATTTCAATGGATCCTAAAGCTGTAAAAATCAATATCGGTACAAGCTAAAATAGCATAATTAAATAAAATATAAACTTTTTCATTTGAAATCTGTCATGTATCGGCCTACTTTAAATGATGTGCTAAAACTCTACAGAAATAAAAAAAAATAATAATAAATAAAAGAAAAAAGAAATAAAATCTGAAACAAATAAAACGTCATATTTTAAATACACGATTATAGTAGTATATTGAATAAAATACAATTTAATAAAAAAATTATCTTTATCTTGCAAGTGATTGTTCAGACAATTAACAATCAGCTAACCTCAAGAGATTTATGTCCAGTTAATTAATTTAAAGGTAGAAGCAGTCTAAGCATATTCATTTGTGTGCTGTTTCTTATGTGGTGGGATCTTTGTCCAGATTTTCACAGTACAGTAAATTTACTAATTTAGCAAGAAGCTGTGTTTCAGAAATGTGAACATAGCATAGTGTAAAATAATAGAATTATATTAAACATTCAACACTGTGCCCCAGAGAATAATCGCCATCAGTATAGACAACCCTCTAAATTTTCTTTGTTTTTAATTATTATCTGCAATATTTTTTCTTTTTGTGACTACATTTTTTTAGCCATTTATGGTAAACCACAAATGTACATTGTTAAAAAATGTGCGACAAGGGTGATTGTTTTTGTCTTTTAATCTGAGAAACTTAAAGTTGAAGGTTTTAATATCATAAATATAAAGTATTCACAAACAAATGAAAAATATTTATAATAGATGAAGTTTTTAAATTTCATGAATAAATGCATATATCGAGTTTTGCCTAGACAAGGAAGTAGTGCAGTCAATCAGAAATCTTTTTAGTGTCGGTTCATTATTACTTATAGTCCTGCCATGCAAGGTTTTATAGGACATGTAGCTCAGCATTTGGCAGCAAATTATTTCATAATATAAGATGAATAGAATGTCTAAGCCTAGCTTAGGCTTATCTTAAACTAATGAAGGAGTAAAAAGGAGAATGGAACGTTTATAGTATGCACGCAAGACATAGCACAAATATTTACAAAAATATATGCCTTTGTCGTCGAAGGAATAGGCTTCAAACTGTCTAATATTTGCAAATTATTATATGCTATATGCAACAGTGCAGAGGGACACAGGCACATGGGTTCTTCTTAAGCAGGGGTAGGCAACCTTCGGCACTCCAGGTGTTGGCACTCATTACACACATCCTCCTACACACACTCTGCATTACCGAGCATTAGAATGTCCGGAATTAACCTACAAAGTAACATCCTCCTTATAAAAGCCAAAAGGTCAAGGATCAAGCCAAGATAAAAACAGAAAGACAATAAGAAGAACGCACTGTCAGATTACCTACAAGTGTAAACCATGACAGGGCACTGAAAATAGACACATTAAGGGTTTAAATAAGCCTAAAACATTTCTAAATGTTTGACATTGGCCCTTTGACCCCAAAACAAGTATGTGTGTCAATGATGTCATGACGCACACACATTTATGGACATTATGACATGGTTGGTGGTGGAGCTATATAATGCCGCAGAATTGTTGTGCCCTGCGTCCTTATTGTTGATTATTGTTGGACTAGTCGCACGCTGCAGCAGGAATATGATGGGTGGTGTGCTGTAAGGGGAGTGGTAAGTCCTACTTTCTCCTTTCTATGTGACTGCATCGATCATGTGTTGTCACGTGGCAGCGCCGACCGGACACAGCGATACAATCACACTGCATCCTTTACACACACATACACACTGAATCCCTTACACACAAACACTGTGTTCACTACACACACACACACACACACACTGCATCCTTTATACACACACTATATTCCTTACATGCACGCACACTGCATCCACTATACAGTGCAGTGCGCATAGGGTGGGATAATAATAATGAGCTATGAGTAATGAGCAAGTGCAGCCCAGGTAAGAGGGAATGGTGCAACCCTCAATGATGTTCTTCTAGATTCAAGGTTTAATTCTTGTGATACACCTTCTAATGGACTTGGTAAAGCTCCCCTGTTCTGTTATCTGCAAAGCCTATATACAGTTCAATATATCTATTAATTTACAACAAACACATCTTTAATTAAGAAAGGAATATATTATCCCATTTTATCTATTAAATCACATGTGAAAATAATAAACCCTAACTTGCTCAGCTAGTAAAAAAAAAAAGCCCCTATTTTGAATGAATATATGAAGTCATTTTGTAGCATGTTAAATGTATAATATAACTTTGCCTTTCGAGCACACGGCATCTGCGGTCCCTCTCCTAGAAGCAGGTGTTCCAGCTTTGAACTTCAGTATAAAAGCAGTATCCAAGTTGCTTGTTTAGCACTCTGTAAAACACGAGTGAGCTGCCTAATTGAATAGAAAGTGCAGCAACATTTACAACGAGCCCATGTTGCCAGCTTCCCAAACAGATTGTATCCTCTGATTCCCTAATCAACATAAAATCCCATAAAACAGAAGCACTGACCAAAAGAAAATAATGCAGGCCAGACTTTTTTTATCCTAATTGACTTCCATCTGAGGGCCAATCCCCCCTAAAGCTAGAAAGGAGGATCGGCAACACGTGCAAGGGACGGATGTCGGCTGTAAATGTTGTTAATGTCATTTGCGAGTTTCTGTTCATTTGCTGCACAGATTGCATGCAGATACAAATTTCAGGCTAAACCAGCAAAAAAAAAAAACAGGATAAGAAATATTAGATGCAAATACATTCTGATTTGTAGAGCAGTTATTTTAAACACCATAAGTATGTTTTTAAGGTTTGTGAACAATTAAAGATGTTTTTAATTAAAGGGACACTCCACTGTCCAAACTAAAAAATAACTTGGGCAAAATAATGCTTAGTAGACATTCCCCCAATGAAAACATTTAAAATATGCATTTTTTTCATTAGGAATATATGTAAAAACAGCTTGTAAAAGCTACAGATCTTGTGTCTGCCATGCCCTCCCCTACTGACCCCGCCCAGACTTTTTGTGGCTGTCTGCAGCTCATTGAGAAGTCTTTGCCAGGCAGGTTCTCTGGGCAATTTCTGCTTCTGGGCAATTTCTGCCTCTTGAGTTTATCTCCACCAAGTTAACCAAACCATGAAGTAACAGGACGGGTTGTCTGATTGACAGCCAGGATGGTGTAAAAAGGTTATTTTATAAAAGTGCAAATTTCTATTGTTACATGCATTTTTTTGTAAAGTGAAAAAGGGTACACACTCTTCACAAATAAAGTACTTCAGCAAACTGGCTTCAATGCCTGTGTAGTGCTCTCTTAATAGTTTTATTTCATTATTAAGCATTTTAAGGAATTTAAATGGTAAATATTATTATTATTATTATTTTATTATTTATATAGCGCCACCAAATTCCGTAGCGCTGTACAATGGGTGGACTAACAGACACATAATTGAGATCAGACCACTGACGTACAGGAACAGATTGGGTTGAGGACCCTGCTCGATGAGCTTACATGTTAGAGAGAGTGGGGTATAGTGACACAAAGGGTTAAAGTAGGGGAATTAAATAGTTTGTTACAGAAGGGTTTATTGAGTGCTTGGTAGGTCATTTTTGATAGTTGCAGGATCGGAGTCATGGGGTGGGGGATGAGAAACCTGCTGACAGTTTAATTGATACGCTTTAATGAAGTAGTGAGTTTTCAAAGATTTTTTGAAGGAGTGGAGGCTGGGTGAAAGTCTGATTGAGGAGGGAAGGGAGTTCCATAGAATAGGTGCAGCCCTGGAGAAGTCTTGAAGGTGTGCATCAGAGGTGAGGATCCGGGCAGAGGATAGGCGTAGGTCTTGGGCTGAGCGCAGGGGTCTCAACGGGACATACTTGTGTATGAGGGAGGATAGGTATGTTGGAGCAGAATTATGTAGGGATTTGTAAGCAAGCGCCAGAATTTTGAATTGGGCCCTATATCTAACTGGAAGCCAATGCAGGGACTGACAGAGCGTGGAGGCGTGGGAAGTGCGACCGGACAGGAAAATAAGCCTCGCAGCCGCATTCATTATAGATTGCAACGGTGCAAGCTGGGAACATGTAAGACCGGTGAGAAGGGGATTGCAATAGTCAAGGCGAGAGAGAACAACAGCATGATCCAGTACCTTAGCCACGTTCGGCGTTAGATATGGACGGATGCGCGCTATGTTCTTGAGTTGGAAGCAACAGGATTTGGCTATCGATTGGACATGGGGAGTAAAAGAGAGATCAGAATCAAAAAGAACCCCTAGGCAGCGAGCCTGGGAGGTAGAGGTGATAGTAGCGCCGTTGACTTGGATGGAGACAGACACAGGAGTAGCAGCACTTGAGGGAGGAAAAACTAGAAGTTCTGTTTTGGACAGGTTGAGTTTAAGGAAGTGAGCAGCCATCCAGTTGGAAATAGCAGAGAGGCAGTCAGAAACACGAGTCAAGGTGGGCAGAGAGAGATCAGCGGAGGACAGGTAGATTTGCATGTCATCTGCATATAAATGGTATTGGAAGCCAAAGGAGCTGATGAGTTTACCAAGGGAGGCAGTATAGATAGAGAAGAGTAGGGGGCCGAGGACAGAACCTTGGGGGACGCCGACAGAGAGGGGTTGGGGAGAAGAGGCAGAGCCAGAGAAAGAAACACTGAAAGAGCACTGGGAGAGGTAGGAGGAGCACCAGGAGAGAGCAGTATCCCGTAGACCAAAGTCACGGAGAATGTGAAGAAGCTGTTGATGATCAACAGTGTCAAAGGGGGCAGAAAGATCAAGGAGGATAAGGATAGAGTATTGGCCGCGAGATTTAGCAGCAATGAAATCGTTGGATACTTTGGTCACAGCAGTTTTGACAGAGTGACTAGCGCGGAATCCAGACTGAAGGGGGTCAAGCAGAGAGTTGGATTTGAGAAAGTCTGTCAATCTGGCGTAGACAACTCTCTCGAGTATCTTGGAGGCAAATGGCAGTAGCGAGATAGGACGGTAGTTGGATGGGGAGTTGGGATCAAGGTTGGGCTTTTTCAGAATTGGTGTTACGGTTGCATGTTTGAAGGCAGAGGGAAATGTGCCAGAGGAAAGGGAGAGATTGAAAATGTTAGCGAGAGGAAGAGCAAGAGAGGGAGACAAAGTGCGGTTGAGATGCAAGGGAATAGGATCGAGGGAGCAGGTGGTGGGGCGGGAGGACAGGAGCAGAGCAGAAACCTCTTGTGCTGTAGCAGGTGCAAATGAGCATAGGATGGCAGGGGGAGTGGGGTTGGGTGATGTATTGATAGTGGTAGGAGAGAGATTAGAGATCTCTTTCCTGATTGTAGAGATCTTCTCAGTGAAATGAGATGCAAAGTTTGTGGCGGACAAGGTGGTGGAAGGAGGGGGAGTCACAGGGCGAAGAAGAGCATCAAAAGTGTGAAACAGGTGTTTGGGTACATGCAGTTTTGTAGACATCAGTAGAGGTGTTTTAAAAGGAGTGTACTAGATATGTTATTGCCCTTTAATATTTAGAAACAGAAAATGGTGCTTAACCCCTTAAGGACACATGACATGTGTGACATGTCATGCTTCCCTTTTATTCCAGAAGTTTGGTCCTTAAGGGGTTAAAGGGTAAATCATGCAAACAATAAAGCTCTACTTGTATTTAACATAGTACATAAGATATACATTAGCTAGATATAAATGTTTTTAAACCATAAAATAAGGCAAGGAAACAAGTCAAGAGGTTGATATGAACTGCACTCACAATGATAGAGCAACGCAGCGATGTTCAGATGTAATCACTTTCTAAGACATATGATATATTTAACTTCCAAGCAAGAGAACATTCCGACCCAAATTACTTAATGGAACTCATAAGACCGAGAGTGGAGACTCACCTTGCTTGAAAGTCAAAAATACTGGAGGTCTGTCATAGTGATTACAGACATAGAAACACTAACAAGGTTATTCACTAAAATGTGCATTGTATGGGATTGAAAGTGAATTCAAAATTCATCTGTAATTTTAGAGCAAAAAATCAAAATGAAAAATGTTTTAAGCCATCTATTTTTTCAGGTATATTATAATAACTTTAAATTGATTTTGAATTCACTCTTATGTAATAACTGCTCTGCCAGTGTGAGTGCAATCCATGCCAGCCCCCTGATGAATTTAGCTGCTATTATATATACTAGACAATTATATATGCCATTATATATGCATTATATATACTATGCATTGGTATATCTCTTTCCTATAATTTAGTATGTGCGCACATTCCACCATTTCAGAGTGACCATCTGATTGGCACAGCATTTTACTGCACATGTGCACTAGCCTAATTTTGATGATCTCATCCAAAAAGCCAAAAAAAAATCCTTTTCAATTAAATATGGAGACGTGTACAAAAATGTAGACCAAACATTGCTTTGTGCTGTCTTCATAAGAGATAATGCATGGTATTGTATTTCAAACTAACCCGATAAACAAAATATAAATAATGTGCATAATTATAAACAAAACAGAAAACAAAAGGTAAACTTGTAAATCAGACATATTTGATATATTGATGGTGTTGGCAGCCAAAACGTAATATAATACCCATATTATTATAGCTAGTCAACAAATAAAAAAATATACAAAAATAAAATTAGGTAAGAATGGAGCCATAGATTTTTATTTGGTGGCCGTTCAACAAAACATTTAAGTTTAATAACTTATTAAATGTCGTAAAATGTTATGTTTCTTTTTTTATTATTTATATTATCTCTTGGATTGTGTTCCTATAGCACTCATTATGACTGGTAAGAATGTTCAACCTCATAAACAGCGCTCCGTCGAGAAATATTTGAGCAGATGGAATAACTGATGGAAATCATTTAGGAATTAGCACTATAAATCCTGTTATTGCAAGTACATCTTGCTAAGTGATAACAGCAGACACGGAGTCATTAGGAAATAAAGTTTCACATGTTCAAAGTGAAATGTCAATGTTCTCTCATTTTTTTAAAGCGTTCTTGCTCTGCTTTAAAGGTCAAAATAAAGAGGCACAGATCTCCAGCTCCCTTGCAATTCTCATTAACCGAGCCAGTAATATTAACATTATTACCAAGTTATTTTGACTAAAAAATATAGCAACAAACATATTTGAAATGTATAATGCAAATGTATAATGCAAACTAAGCACATTAAAATTAGTAAAAATGATTGTTTTTCAAGGATACCTAAAATAGTATGAAATCATGTTAATTTACACAATTTTGTCAATCTCTGTTTTGAAATGTTTTTTTATCATATCAATGCCTGGTTGGTTACAGAAAGAAAGAAGTAGATTATTAATAAGCATTATCATTTGTCAGGATATAGGTATGTACCAAAAAAACAAAAAGTTCCTAAAAAGTTGCTTCAGATTGTAGAAATGGTGTGATTCTTTCTGGAAAGATGCAGAGAGAGATGAAGTCTGGCAGAAATTTGTAATTTCTCTTCATAATGAAACACAATGATGACTTATTCATAGGAGTACTTAGGGCAGCACTCCCCAGATAATTGCAGCAGAAATATTTGACAAAAAATGTCTCTGTTTTCAGAGGAATTGTCAAAAGTATTATATATTTTTTAACAAACATTTTATCAATTTTATGGTTTTAAGACTGAACTAATCTGTGTTCATCAGACTATAAACTACTTACTGATTAACAATGAAAGGTGCCTTGGTTGGAGTCAGGAGACAGAGTTGTGTGTTTACTACTCAGTAAGTTAGAGTGTAAGATTCTGTAAAATGCCAAGTTTGAGGACAAACATCACACATGCCTACTCTCCTCCTAGATCTGATGCATCTTATTGGTACATTTGTGATTGAAGACCAGAGCAAGGTACATGCTCACTGCCTCTTTCCTTCAGTCTCCTCGGATTTGCAGCTCTTGCTACAGGTCCTCCCTCCCACAAACACTCATGCTTTATCCGTCTCTCCCATCTCTAACGCTCTGTACAGAAGTAAAATTAAGTCTTCATATAAAAAAGAAATTCAGTGCATTGCACTGGTTAAGGTGACCTGATGTCCCACCCCCCAAGTAAGTATGCAAACTGCTTACTAACAGTTTAAAAACTTACCTGAGGTCCACCCAGTGCCAGTCACCTCCTCCATGGAAGCCATAATATTTAGCTCATTGGCTGAGAGAATTCAGCTGACACTCTCAGCCAATGACCTGATTTGTATGGCAGAGTTTTGCTCAGGAGAGGGATTGGAAGTTCACAGATATCAACAGTGGAAATAACCAGGGCCTAATGGACCCAAAGAAATTGTCAAACCTTTAGCAAATGGTTTAACTAGTTACATATATTTTTGGGGAGGAGTGGAACTTGAAATGTTCTTCAACAATAACCAAAAACCCTACCACTTTATTGGTATATGCAACAATTTGTCAATCACATTTCATAATAGTTCTTCTTTAACAAATAATAGTGTACTTACACCAGCAGAACATGGTTAACGAAGAAAGAACAGTATTATAAAAAAAAAAAAAAATGATTATCCAGTGTTTTGTTGGCTTTTATAAAGCATTAGAAAGCGCTACAACTGTTAATTTAGATATTATGAGGAACATGGTACAAGAAGAATTCAACTCATCATTGTGGTGTCAGGAATCACTTCTACGTTGAGCTTTGTCTTCTTTTGGGTCACAAACACTAAGGGTTTGTGTAAAATATGGTACTGCAATGAGCATATTTTCACATTCCTTATTCTATGCATTTGCATTCATTTTCCGAATGTGTAATTTTCGATAGAACCAAAATAAAACCAGGCAGTGAGAAAATAAGCACATGTACAAAAATAGGCCATACTTCACATATAGAAATGTACACCTCTTGACAACATTCATATATTTTACAATATACTACTGGAAAAACCATCAGCTTATTCCTGAGAAATACATTATTTGCTCAGCTCAGACTATGGAAATTACAGTAGAGTTTCACAGAACAAGTAATTGTAAAATCTAAACATACCCTATGGAAATGACATGAAAAGTAAACATACCCTATGGAAATGACATGAAAAGCTTTAGTTACAGAACCAGAACATACCTTAGAGGAGCACCTATATTCCTGGATGGGTTTCTGATCATTGGATAGTGATTTCAAAATTCCAGAATAATACAAACTTTGACATGCTGCATACATTTCTTTTAACACGTTTTTCTATTGACATAATTTCTATTATTCTCAATAAAAAGCTGGAATCAGTGACATAAATATATCCATAGTTCAGACAAGGAAATCATTTTCTCTTCAACATCAAAGGCTCTAAGAAACAATGCATTTCGCCTTTCAAGAAGAGTGTTATTATTGAAATTGAAAAATGATTGATCACATAACTCATTTAGAATATGAAATATATAAGCTTTCATACATTTCATACATTTGCATCCCATAATTTCCCATTACTGCCCCCTCTTAGAATAGACAGATGAGACCTTTTTGTGTGTGTCTTAAATGAACATTCAAGAGAAATAAAAAAACAACAGAATTTTAAAATAAGGACATTTTTCGGTGTACTTGCAAGAGACTAAAGAGCTTTTCCAGGCTCAGACTGTGCATTGACAGAAATGTGTTGTATGACAAAAGAGAAGATCTTCCTAATGATCTTCTCTCTGGGACTGTAATTAACATAATTCAGAATCTGTGGACTTTAAATTTAAGAACTTTATAGAAAATATTGCATCTTTAAACCATCTTCACCATAACAGTCTACTAAGAGGTCAGGAATTAAATATAGCCACTTTCAGCCACAGCTGGGACAATCTAATTGACTGGTATATTGATTGACACGACTGTTTAAATGAGACTATCCTGAAGACTAACATTGGTATCAATAATCCAAGCAGGATTGTAAAAGTAAGTTATTATGTAGCTTCTTCTGCAGGGATGAAGCTACCATTGTGCAGACAGTGAATCCACACTATGGCTCACAGCCTTGTGAGAGCCTATTTGTTGACCTTTACTCTCATAACTGCTATTAGATGTTAGACACCATTTTCTGATTAGAGGACTATGTGGTCTACTCGGGCTGACAGAAAAATCTAGACTGCATTCAAAAGCTCACTGGACCTCACTGGTGCATTTACATAACCATGCTTCATACAAAAACAAACCTACGTTGAAAAATACAGACACAACACACAATGAGAAACCACTAAGGCTATTAGTAGATCCAAACAACACGGGAGTTGTACAACAGTTGAGGATCTGTCCTTACCTATGTCTGCTCATCAGAGAAGCCAAAAAATATTCCTGCACCAGACCATTTTTATATTAGTTCTAGCAATGTTCCACCATCACAACAATGGACCAATACCATTTGCATTAAGTATCTAACCAGCACCACATCTACTTTAGAGGAACACTTTAGACACGATAACTAATTCACGTAATTGAAGTGATTATGGTGCCTAAAGTTTCCTGGCACCGTCTACTATTCAGTTTTAAACTTTTTTTGATCAGTTCGATGTTGAATACGAGTCCCTCAATTTTTTGCAGCCTTAGCTCTACTTCCACAAAAGCCAGATCAGATATGTGGGGCTGTGATTGACTGAGAGCATTAACTGAGCCCACTCAGCCTACCACTGCTGCTCATTTACGGTATTATTTGTTGTAGCTAATCAGAATACAACCTCAGGATTAGATATATTCTCCAGCAGGGGGTGAGACTATGGGTGGTCAGGGGAACTTATTAAGTGTCAAATCAATCAAAAATATATTAACACTGATCAGTGGGATTACATCTGGGGACTCCAAGCACCATATGCACTACAATGAGATAAGTAGTTATGGTAACTAGAGTGTCACTTTAAATACTCAAATTAAGTGAATCCTGAAGATGGGCTGAAAGCCACTTAGTTGTAAAATTAAGAGAAGACATAATCAACTTCTTAATAACTTGTCTAATAAAACTATCTCTGCTTTATTACATATCTAGGTGCAACAGTAGATTATAAGGTTACTAACAGTATTATGCAGCCCTGCCAAGGTTTCTTCTTTATTTATATAATCATTTCTAATTTTCTCGTACAAAAGAATGTAAGATTTTTTTTTTGTGGCACCCCTTGATTAGCCGGCAGCAATTTTGCTTCATAAAATTAAAAAGTGTGATCTAACGTATGCCAAGCAACAAGTATAATGAGACAAGACATTGAAGTTAAAATAATGGAATAGACACAGCCAGTGATCAAGGAAAACCATTTTAAAAGCCCAAAATCTATCAAATTAGTTAGAATGTTCTATCATGACTGGAATGTTGCACCCATAGGCATGAGATAGGTATTAGATTATTTAACGTGATATTAAAGGACAATAAACTGATTTAACTGTTGAAGATACAAATAGATCTTCGGTTTTATGAATAACTGTGACCAAAACACACATAAATTATTCTTTATACACCAGGTCAAGTCACATGTAAGAACAATGCTAGGAGTCCCTTTGATAAGAAGTGAAAATGTAGACATGCATGTAAGGTGTTAATGAAACTTCAATTGAGAACATATCATATGATCTGCATTGAGAGATGCTACATGGGGCCATCAGAAATTGTGGGGCCCCTGGCACAGCTCAAGGTCTGGGCCCCACGGGTCCACCCACAGGGCCGCCCAAGAGTCCACCCAGAGGGATGCAGTGTGTGTACTGATTGTAGTGTGTGTGTATAGTGGATGTAGAATGTGTGTAGTGGATGCAGAGTGTGTGCGTAAAATGGATGTGGTGTGTGTGTGTAATGGATGCAGTGTGTATAGTGGATGCAGATTGTACATTTGTGTAATGTATGAGGTGTATATTAGACGCACCTCAGTGTGTGTGTTTGTGTAGTGGATGTAGTGTGTGTGTAGTGAATTTGTCTGTGTGTGTTTGTTTGTGTAGTGGATGCAGTGTTTGTGTGTAATAGATGCAGTGTGTATAGTGAATGCAGAGTGTGTGTTTGTATAGTGGATGTAGTGTTTATGTGTATTAGATGTGAATATATAGTTAATGCAGAGTGTATGTTTGTGTAGTGGATGTAGTGTGTGTGTAGTGAATGCAGAGTGTGTGTTTGTGTAGTCGATGTAGTGTGTGTTTGTGTAGTGAAGGCAGCATAATGAATGCAGAGTGTTTGTGTACTGGATGTAGTTTGTGTATAGTGAATGCAGAGTGTGTGTTTGTGTAGTGGATGTTGTGTGTGTTTTTTGTAGTGAAGGCAGAGTGTGTATAGTGAAGGCAGAGTGTGTGTTTGTGTGGTGAATGTAGTGTGTGTATAGTTAATGCTGTTTTTGTGTATTAGATGCAGTGTGTATAGTGAATGTGGAGTGTGTATTTTTGGAGTGCATGTAGTGTGTGTGTATAGTGGATGTAGTGTGTATATAATTAATGCAGAGTGTGTGTGTATAGTGGATATAGTGTGTGTTTGTGAAGTGTGTGTATAGTGAATGCAAAGTGTGTGTTTGTGTAGTGTGTGTATAGTGAATGCAGTGTGTGTTTGTGTAGTTGTGAAGGTATGTAATGTGTGTAAAAGGGGTGGGGGCGCATTTTTATTTAAAAAAAAAAAAAGTTTTAAATATTGTATATTTTCTACATTTTATTTTACTTTCCCTTCCTGCTTCTTACCTGGCCAGAGACGGGGAGATTGAGTTCCCTGTGGGTCCGATGGCTTGGTGCTTAGAGTCAGCTGCTGTTCATTGCAGAGGGGGCCAGCAGCACACTCTCACTTCCCTTCCCAGCAGCTCCCCTGTCTAAAGCTACCTCTGCAATGAGCAGGTAGCTGAAGGCCCGCAGGTACACATTAGACATGTGCGATTTGTTTCATTCCCAATGTACATTCATACGAATTTCATGCCATTCAGACATTCGGAAGCTTACGAATGTCTGAAGTGCTGTAGTCCCAAAGCGCCAAAGATCAGAAGTGCCAAAGTTTGGTAGTTCGGAAGTGCCGAAGTGCCAAAGTGATTTGGATTTCTGAAAAGTGTCAAAAAAAGAGAGAGGGAGGGAAAGTTACATGAATGATGACAGGAATCTTGACCAATAAGCGAATTCCTTTTGTGCAATGACATCATATCCTGTACGCGTCACATGCCAGTGGACCCTGAAAGAGGTCATGGGATGTTTGTCCAATGCAGTCTCGCGCAGTCTCTACTGCGCATGACTGCATCGGACAAACATCCTTAGTCAATTATTACATAGGATATATAAAGTTGACATGTGCAATTTGTTAAGTTCCGAATGTACATTCGTACAACTTTCATGCCATTTGGACATTTAGATGCTTACGAATGTCCGAAGTGCCGAAGTTCCAAAGCGCTGAAGTTCTGAAGTGACGACGTTCAGCAGTAACGAAGTGACGAACCGAATGCCATTAGTCCGTATTGCCGAAGCAGACACATTTTTTTACTTACCTGAATTTCTGAACCAAATTAAATTTTTAGCCCATGCACATCACTAGCACACACACACATAAATATATATATATATATATATATATATATATAGATATATAGATAGTCTGTAAATCCATGCACTCACGCTTACAAATTTCTTTAAATTGAAGTATAAAAAATACTTGCTGGATGCCAGTCTCATGGGGAAGTAGATAGAAATAACAAGAAAGTCTGGACTGCACTCACGGTCTTTAGGCTGAAAATATTTCTTTATTCCATAAAAAGATCGACGTTTCGGTCCACGCAGGGACCTTCCTCAGGATCATATAGCAGATGTCATTAGTCTAGGGGTTCACATACTTTTTCCACCTGCACTGTGAATGTTTATATGGCGTGTTCAATAAAAACATGGCAACATTTCATTCTTTGTGTGTTATTAGTTTAAGCAGACTGTGATTGTCTGTTGTTGTGACTTAGATGATGATCAGATCACATTTTATGACCAATTTGTGCAGAAATCCATATCATTCCAAAGGGTTCACATACTTTTTCTTGCAACTGTATATATATATATATATATATAGCAAAAATCGATATATATATGTGAACATACGTAGATATTGTGGGGCCCAGAACTTCCCTAGCAGTCCAATGCTACCATTGACACCATGGGTGTGGAGTTTGAAACCTTGTTTGGACAAAATTAAAAGGACACTCCAGTCCATAAGCACAAGCAAAATTTTAGTGGCCAACTGCAGAAGTGTGTGACTTTTAACTTATTTGAAAAGGAGAGGAGAGCTGGCAATAAGTTAAAAAATGTACGGAACACTCCAGTTTACAAAAATATATACTATTTTTTCATAGTGTCTGTCAATGTCCTTAGATTCTCAGTTGCCTAGTTTAGCATCAGGAAACACATGTTCCAACTTCATATAGTCTAACATATGGGACCATTAGCTTTGATGTATGGGTGCATCAACATTGGGACAAACTTCTAGATCAGTTGATAAATTATACTTGGGAGAGAAAGCTGCAGAAAATTTAGCTTTGAACCTCTTGTGTTTCTTACCAAACTGCAGGAACTTTACGGGGAAATGTTTAGGTACGTTTTTCTTTAGGGCACATTTTATTTTAATCCTAACCATTTCAGAATGCAAGAATAAAGGTAATCTCTGCACCATAACTACTTCACTTAACAAGCAAAACTATGAACTGCCAAATGATTTCTTATGTGTGTGCCTTTACAAGATACGTTTTTTTCATCTATTTGTAATCGATGTTTGTCTTTTGTTCAGTTAAGTATGTGTTTACTACTGTTTCTTTATGATCACATTTATTTTTCTTTATTTAAGTTTTTGGGTGAATTGTCTATGCTCTCGTGTGGTTCTATATTTTAGTTAATTTTACCGTCACAATTTCCCTGAACTAATGCTAGTTATTTATTTAAATGTGCCTAAGCTGAATGCTCATGTCATTTGCTAACAGTTATTCCGCTGGTATTTTCTATCAGAGAAAGTAATGCATTTGCTATAATGATCAGACTGAGTGCCATCTGTTTTCTGCACAATTATATTAGACAAAGATTACATGTTCTGGCAATATTATTGGTTAGCGCAAACCTTTCTGGAGTCCTGTGGTGATGATGAGAACCTGAACAGAGGAGTTTACCAGTTTTATATGCAGCAATCTGTGTTTTATGTGAAGAAAACATTCCATTGTTATAAACTATACATCAGTATTCTACTAGGCTCTGGCACAGCACAGCAAAACCAGTTTGTAAGTCTTAGCTTATAACATAACTTTCTCAATAAAATGGATATGCAGCCATTCAATGATTCAGATATGACCTTGGAGTATTTGTTAAGATATACACAATAAAGCCAGTGATCTACAGTGGCTGTTTTTATTTTAGGACTTAAAAAATATTCTTTATCCACTAATTTATGTTGATTTTGGGGTTTTTTGAGGATAGAATGGATCAGTTTTGGTAAAACGTAAAAAATAATTCTGAAACAATGTGGCAATTTTACCATGGTTTCCATTTGTTACAAATGACGTAATTAGATTAAATTCCAGCCATTTGCTGGGAAAGTGTAGAATTAATGATGAAAAACAAACTAGGATGGGCCATGAATTGTTCACCCAAGAGCAAGCTAACGCTTATCTATCTCTCTCTCTCTCTCTCTATCTATCTATCTCTCTATCTATCTCTCTATCTATCTATGTCTCTGGGGTTTTTAGATCCGCTGGATAACCTCATGCACAAACTCTGTGAAACAGCAGGAAGCTCCTCTAGGCACTGTCTGGAAGAGAACCACTAGATGCAAACTTAACCCTGCAATGTAAACATTGCAGTTTCTCTAAAACTGCAATATTTTAAAATGCATTGTAAAGGGGACAGGGACAGCGCAACGAGAGGGGGACAGGGACAGCGCAAAAGAGATGAAGCGTTCTGGGTGCCTACAGTCTCCCTTTTAAAAATAATTATTCTGTCTGGCTCACACTGATAATAGGGAAATTTAATATTCTGCTTTATCAAAACAGCCCATACCAATAGCACACTATGTACTCTACCTATCAAGGTAAGTGTCAAACTATTCATAAACAGCTTTACAGATTACTGCCAGACATCATTCGGGGTCAGCCGAAGTTACAGTGGCTAGTGTGTCCCTTTAAACTTTCCCAACATGTGACTGCATTTGGTTTGTATAGTCCTTGGAAAATAACTTGGCTTTAGTTGATATTGAGAGAGAACAAGACTTTATTTTTTATTTACTAGTTCGTGACCTTGTATACCCTCTCTACATAATGTGATCGGAAGGTTTTAACATAACATTCATTAAGAATGCACAATAACCTTGTATGTATTCATCGAGAATGTTTCACTAATAAATCATGTTGAACTATTTAAGAAATGGAAGAGGAAGAATGAATCAATTAATGGTAACATTACAATGATCTTGAAAGGAAAAGGGACATATGTGAACATAAAAGACAAAATTTATCAGCAGGAGACATTTCAGATACAAGTAATGTCTTCAATGATCTGTGAAAAGAAAATTATATTAATCTTGAGCAATTATTCTTTGTATAAGTTCAATTTTGGAGAGGTATGGTAACTATTATGAAACATTAGAACATGATTTTCCTTTTAAATTATGTTATTTACGGCAGTTTAACTTTTTTTTTTTTAGCCTTTTTCCAGCTCTAGTTCACTTTCTTTACGTGTGCATAGTAATATAAATAAAATATATCGGAGGTGCTAAGTGTGCTTATGAGAAAATATAAAAAAGAAAATATGCTACAACTTGAAGTCTCTGGTTTATTGAAGATTCAATAGCATCGAAGAACCAAACATTGTAGGCATATATTATCGTTGCAGCATAATTGGTGCACACTAACATAAACCTTAGAAAATAGATTTAGAACATTTGATCTTTCAGAGACTGGACAATATGTATAAGGCTATTGCTCGCAGTGAATGAATTGAACCAGAGCAGCAGACATGAGGACATAAAAATGATTCAATGGCAGAGATATCAAACCTTACCAGGAAAGGTTAAAGGATCTCAAAGGATCACTATAGGGTCAGGAACACAAACATATATTCCTGACCCTATAGTGTTAAAACCACCATCTAGCCCCCCTGGGCCCTCATGCCTCCATAAATATAGCAAAATATTACTGTATTCAACCTGAAGCTGTAACTCTGCATGCTGTTTGCCTCAGAAAAACAAGCAGTCTGCTGACATCATCAGAAGTGGTAGCCTGATCCAATCACAGGATTGGCTGAGACTGACAAGGAGGCAGATCAGGGGCAGAGCCAGCATGATTCAAACAGAGCCCTGGCCAATCTGCATCTCCTCATAGAGATACATTGAATCAATTAATCTCTATGAGGAAAGTTCAGTGTCTGCATGCAGAGGGGGGAGATACAGAATGTTTGGATGCATTTTAGGCAGCCATGACCCAGGAAGGATCTCTAACATCTATCTGAGGAGTGGCCAGTTAAGTTATCACTAGGCTGTAATGTAACACAGTGTTTACAGCAAAAAGCCTGAAGGGAATGATTATACCCACCAGAACAAATTCAATAAGCTGTAGTTGTTCTGGTGACTATAGTGTCCCTTTAACATGTATAGTTTGGAGGAAAGACGAGACAGAGGGGATATGATAGAAACATTTAAAAACATAAAGGGAATCAACATAGTAAAGGAGGAGACTATATTTAAAAGAAGAAAAACTATCACAACAAGAGGACATAGTCTTAAATTAGAAGGGCAAAGGTTTCTGAATATTCTGAAGAAACCCAACTCCCCATCCAACTACTGCCCTATATCGTTACTATATTGCTACTGCCATTTGCCTCCAAGATCCTTGAAAGAGTTGTGTATGCAAGATTGACAGACTTCCTTAAATCCAACTCTCTGCTTGACCCGCTTCAGTCTGGATTCCGCGCTCGTCACTCTGTTTAAAAACAGCAGTGACCAAAGTATCCAACAATTTAATCGTTGCTAAATCTCACGGACATTACTCTATTGTAATTCTCGTTGATCTTTCCGCTGCCTTTGACACTGTAGATCATCAACAGCTTCTTCTCATTCTCCGTAATCTCGGTCTACGGGTACTGCTCTCTCTGGGTGCTCATCCTAACTCTCCCAACACTTTTTCAGTGTTTCTTTCTTTGGCTCTGCCTCTTCTCCCAGCCCCTCTCTGTTGGCATTCACCAAGGTTATGTCCTTGTTCCCTTACTGTTCTCTATCTTTACAGCCTCCCTTGGTAAACTCATCAGCTCCTTTGGCTTGAATTACCATTTAAATGCAGATGACACACAAATCTACCGGTCCTCTCCTGATCTCTCTCCACCCATTTTGACTCGTGTCTCTGACTGCCTCTCCGCAATTTACAACTGGATGGCTGCTCACTTCCTTAAACTCAACCTGTCCAAAACAGAACTTCTGGTCTTTCCTCCCTCAAGTGTTGCTACTTCCGTGTCTATCTCCCTCCAAGTCAACGACGCGACCATCACCTCTACCTTGCAGTCTCGCTGCCTTGGTGTTCTCTTTGATTCCGACTTCTCCTTCACCCCTCATGTCCAGTCGATCACCAAATCCTGCCACTTTCATTTTAAAAACATAGCTCGCATCCGCCCTTATTTAACACAGATGCAGTCTAGGTGCTGATCCATTCTGTTGTTCTTGACTACTGCAATCCCCTTCTCAGTGGTCTTACGTGTTCCCAGATTGCACGGCTCAATCTATAATGAATGCGGCAAGGCTCATTTTCCTGTCTGCCCGAACCTCCTACACCTCCCCTCTCTGTCAGTCCCTACATTCCAGTTAGATATAGGGCGCAATTTAAGATTTTGGTGCTTGCTTACAAGTCCCTACATAAAGCTGCTCCAACCTACCTATCCTCCCTAATACACAAATATGTCCCTTTGAGGCCCCTGCGCTCTGCCAGAGACCTACGCTTATCCTCTGTACGCTTATCCTCTTATCCTCTGTCCGTACATCTAAAGCTCGCCTCCAAGCCTTCTCCAGGGCTGCACCTTTTCTGTGGAACTACCTTCCCTTCTCTGTTAAACTTTCACCCAGTCTCCACTCCTTCAAAAAACCTTTGAAAACACACTTCTTCAGGAAAGCATATCA